>CM021106.1:407956561-408347154 GCA_007115665.2 Sequoiadendron giganteum
ATACATTCCAGTCCCAAGATTGTATTTTCGTTGATTCACAAAGCCTAGATCAATGACATATACGACACCATCTATAGTGAGGGATATTTCTGCAATATTAGTTGCAACAATGATACGTCTACAATTTGGAGGCACTTGCATAAACACTCGAACCTGCATTTATGGTAGAAGAGAGCCATGAAGAGGTAGAATATGGCGTACATACACGAACTTTCATCTAGACCCTGAATCCATTCCTCAAGTTTTGAAACAGTTTTGTCTATATCATCTTGTCTAGTCATAAACAATAGTATGTCGCCTGGAGGGTGTCGGGTGTGTAAATCTATAGCCATTTGTAAAGCAGACTCACGGTAACTTGCAGGTCACTTCATGTCGTGTATATCTCTTATGACATTCATTTCTTTAACCACATTCTATTCCGCCTTATATCTTCTTGAGTAAAACAACAATCAACATTTCATATATCGACACCTTGAGTTTCTAGTAGCACCCTACCATTAAGTCCAGGCCTGCATTCTGGCATTCTATTCAAGTAGGCTCTCATCTTCAACACTCGAATTGTAATATTTGGTGCAAATATTTCCATCAACATGCTTGATAGATATCCATAACTCCCTTCAATATAGGCCGTGGGGATGCTGACAAAAACTTCTATCTTTGGTGGGTAGGGGCAGTGTGTTGGTGGAGAGAATTCATTATTGTCATTGCAAGGTGGCCTTTTTATGACTTAAGAAATTCCGTTGTTTCAAAATATGAGATCTCTATATCAAAATTATCATTCAACTTTAGTGTGAACATACAAGCGCCCTGAACGTAAATCATTACTTCGCTGTTGAAAATACAGAGGTTCTAAAACTTTTGACATTCCCGACAACAAAGAAGTCGAAAAGTCGCCCCATTCAAGAACTTTTGAACCTTTAGTGAGGAGTTTAGGAGTTCTAGAAACTCTCGACTTTCTGACTTATTTACAATCACCAATATAATTGACTCTTTTCTTTATTAATAATGCATGGGCCCCTTGATAAGTTTGCATCGATTAACCATATTTTCAACCTTTATTGTGGTTTGTACTATCGTATCGGGCTGATGCTTGTCTTGAAAGCCGTTACAATTCCAAACAAACTTTATTCTATGAGCCTTTAACAATATTTCTACTTCTTAGAAAGTCTTCATAATGCTTGAAAAACATTTGCATTACCAAGGTTTACACTTATCCTTGCGTTAGAAAATAATGCTTTTGGAGTCGACGATGGTTCTCAAACCACACGGAGATGCCGACAAGGTCAAACTTACCCCATTGCAAATGCATTCATATCGGAACATGCACATGGTAGACTCATTTTTTGAAGAAGCAATCGGCATTTAAAATGCTTGAACCCAATGGTATCAGTGTGCCTTCTATGAACAATCTCGATAGGATGATTCTTAGCAGACGATGACATGCTACTTTCTAAATATTTCTTCAACATTGTTCCCTCTTATTCCGTCACTCACCAAACTATAAATCCCGCTAAAGTTTCCTCAAGCAGTCACTTTAATGGAGCCGATACCTTAACATACTTGAAATGATTCATTGTGTAGACATTATATGCTCTTGACATGGATGGGATTAGAATGACAAGGCGGTCATAACATTATGCCAACTGCTTTATCAGAAAACAATCAAATCTAAAGTATCATGAAAATCATCTTCTTCTAAATGACCGAGTCTTATGTTGCTTTCAGGATGAATGATCAATTATAGACTCAGGGGACACACTTTTTAAACCATCATAAGCCAAAATGGTGCCTCAATAAAGAGAAAGTTCAAAATCTTATGAGAAGAAATTTGGAGGGTAACATACTCCATGGTATTTATAATAGATCTTGTCATCGTATCATGGGAGTTTGATTCTAGGTTCACCAATTCATGGTGGTTTTGGAAGTGTGATACGTTTGGTATTGACTAACTATTTTAATACACCCTCAATTGGCTCCCCTAAAGGAGTGTACTCACGTTTAGCCATATGGTTTTATTGTAAGGTTGGTTGTGGTGAAGGTGTGGACTCTTGATAACCATGTTGTGTATAAGGAGGGTTAAGTCCCTTTTGTGTGTTGTAGGTACCTTGAGGGTGGGGTGCACCTTGATATTGAACTTGAGGAATCCTTTGATCTTGAGTTTGAAGTGTGCCTTGATGTTGTGAAACTTTTGGATTCTACGATTGAGGTACATTTTGATATTGCACTTGAGGTACACCTTGGTGCTGTATAACTTCTTTATACTTTGATATTGGAAGTGTTGTTGATGTGGATATTGAGGTGTTTGAGGATTTCCAAGATGTTGATATTGTGACTCACTATTTTGGTGTGCAAGGCTTTGTTGATAAATTTTCCAATTTTGTTTTCAATTACAATTAGGGCAAGTTGATGTTGTAGATTTTGATGGTGATTTTGAGACCCTTGATGTTGTTGTGACCCCAAGTAAGAGTGATTTGGGTAATATATTGACATGTTTTGGGGACATTATGGTGCTCAATATCCTATCACAAGGTCACTTGATTTATATTTCTAAGAGGATCATACCTATTTCCATGTGGGAGGTGGTAACACGAGTCTTCTGGTTGCTAGGTCTGCTTTCTCCTCTTCTTTATCTAAGATGTTCACTGTATTTCTCCACTGGTTGGGTGTTTCATTTTTCTCAAATACGAAGGTTCTTAAATTTCTAATGATATTAGTCTGTTCACCTTCAATGTGTGTGAGACTAGGTTAGAGGATCAGTGCTACAAGGTTCAATTGTTGAACTGGAGCACTCAATTGCCATATGGTCATAAAGTGTAATGGTGTTTGAGATGGTTGCTATGAAGCTTAAGACCCTAAGGTTTGAGTGTTGTTTTGGAATGGTGTTACTTTTCAAAAATCAAAATTTTGAAGGACTAGGGTCAATATTTCACTTCCTTTTCTAGAGGATATATTGTGAAAAATCTTACTTGAACTATCTACGAGTCCTAAGAAACTGTTGATATCGTAGATGTCTGAATGAAGGAATGATCCCAATGGTTTGTTTGATTTTTATTTCTAACAAGTAGGATGGAAATAATGGATGAGGGACTATATGACTTATCTGGTTTTCCAATTGTTTTGTTCTAACAAGGATCCTATAAATAGCTTTGATTTTTTTTTCCCAATTGTAATTAGGATAAATAAATAGAACTATTTTTTGAAAAAATGCACAAAACTGTGAGCAAGAGCAACTAGATTGATCAATTGCGAGCTAAAATGTGTCAAGTGCATGGGTTTTTGTGAAGCAAGTGTGAGCTGGGAAAGCAAGTGTAACTATTGCGTGTTTCTGTCAAATGCAATTCTTACTTAGGCAAAAGTGAGTTTCTTTAGGAAAATTCAAGCATCTTGGAAGAAAGTGCACCAGTTTCTCAGAAGCAAATGCAAGGAAATAAAAGAAAGTGCACAGGTCCCACAACAAGTGCTCAGTTTCTGTCAAATGCAACTAATTTTCATCAGTGGATTTTCAGGGATAGAGAGAAAATGCAATGAATTTTTGGCAATTGCTAAGAAAATGTCCCAAATGCACTGGAATTTTGTACAAAGGTGGTCTGTGTGTGTTTTGTTTCCAATTTGAGCAATCTTTCTCTGAATTTTTTCAAGTTTACGTTGGCGTCTTCCTCAATTTCTATGTGTTTGGAGTATCGAAAATGATAAAACAACACTGAACTGACTCAAAAAGCATGGAATTTTGTGACCTTTATGTCTATAGATTAAGTTGTGAAATCATGAAACCCAAGCCATAGTCCCCAAATGTTACTTTGATCAATGTCACCTGAAATAAAAGCCTGAATATTTGGAACCCTTTAAGAAAAATTCTTTCAAGGAGTACAAATATAGGGCTTCTCTAAAAATTATACAATAAGTCAAAGGGTTTGCAATTCAACCATCATGTTCAGTGTTTGTTTGGATGTGTTCTTTTTAGATCAAGCACATAGTTTGATGTCAAGATTGTTTTGAATGTATTTGGTATGTTTTAACATAAACAAGCATTTACAACCCTAGTGGATAGAAACCATTCTTTTAGGTAGGCCTTCCTCATGCTCCAAAGAGATAATTTTACATGCAACTTATGGCATGGGCCTGTAGTCAGACTTGGCAAGTAATTTCTCAGAAGTAAATTTTGATGCACCACTTTCAAAGAATGTTTTTGGATAAAGGGGTAGCTTCTAAAATAATTTGGCTCTTAGTAATGTTCTGGGGAGATTATTTTTGGGTCCCTATACACATGCAACATTTTATTCAATTAAGAACCTCCTAGCCCTTGCGGGTTTTTACACATCACAAGGATACTAAGGGGGAATACATCGGCATAGGCTAGTAGCACCCGACGGGATGATGAACTTTCCTCACACCCAAAAATTATTTATATAGTTGTCCAAAATGAAAGTACCACCTGGGTTGCCTATAAGTTCTCTGGCACAGGATGTGTCTCAATAGGCATGCCCTCTAAAAAGGTATGGTTGAAAATAAAGGCGCAAAGCTCAAGATGTTTTCGCTCACCCAAGATCACCAAAAGGTACAAGGGGAGAAGATAACCATCTAGCTTGCCAATCACTAATTGCACAACATACACTTCATTGCAATTTGATTCTTTTTAAACACCTCCAACGATGTTATCCCCAAAAAATATGTGAATAATAACGTAATAACTTGTTCTTTCTAAGTGCACCAATATGAAGTATTCAAGATATCATTCACTTAAGATAGCAATGGTGCAAGACATAAAGAATAATTTGTTCATTTTTAAGCCCAAATCTGAGTGTTTCTAATAAATCAATCCTAGTCTTTAACTTGGTCAACAAAAGTAAAAACAAGCATACGTCAACAAAAAGAAATCATTTTTCGTTTGTTCTTTTTATGCACCAAAATCAAAGTTCCTAATTATGAAAACCTAGAAAGAATCATTTTTAGAGCACCTTAATTGAAATGTTTTGTTCTTTTTATGCACCAAATGACAATTTTTAACTTAGAAAAACTTGAAATGGTTCATTTTTAAGAGCACCAAAATGAAAGATTCATTTGTGTTTTTCTATTTAAAGCACCAAATAAGAGTTCCTATTTTAAGAAAGCTTGAAATGGTTCAATTTTTAATAACACCAAAATGAAGTGTGCATTTGTGTTGTTCTTTTTAAAGCACCAAATGATGATTCCTACTTTAAGAAAGCTTGAAATAGTTTATTTTAAGATCACTAAAAACAAAGTGTGTTTTTTTCTTCTAAGCACCAAAACAAATATTCCCAGCTTAACAAAAAATGTTTGTAGATCTGGAATGCTTTGACCGTTCGTTTTCCCTATAGAAAACGTGTTAGTGTTTCTCAAACTCTACATACAAACATGTTAGCACTTGTCACACATTCAAAAATAGGCATCCGTTAGCAAAAAAATTAGTTACAAATGTCCAGATCTTGAGCATAAGTCTGTCGAAGCAAATGCTCAAAAATCAAAGTCAAATGCTTCCTTGTTAGAGAGAAAATGTATAGGTTTAGAGCAATTGTGCCCTTGTCATCAGTCAAATGCTTAGGTTTAGAGAAAGTGCACCCTGTAAGAATCAAATGCTTAGAAAAAAGTCAAATGCGTAGTTCTTAGTGTCAGATGTGTGGATTTCAGTGGCAAGTGCACAGTTTTCTTAACAGGCAATTGCAAACTTTTTTGAGACTGTGCGTGAAAACTTCTCCGAATGCAATTCTGGAACCTGCAACTTCAAAAATGACTCATATAAATGTTAGTTTAGGGGACAAGGGTCCCACCGGGTGTGCTAGAATGTGAGGGGGAAAATCATAGATGAAAACAAGATAAATATACTTGAAATCAGAATCTAATATAATATCAAGAACACTAATCCATATTTAATCCTACAGTTACGAAATGAACAATTTATAAAACTGAATTCAAACACATGAAAATGACATATATAAGAAATTGAATTCAAATATGAAATTGTTATGCATCTCATATTGGACTATGTTTGCCTGATGTTGGATTGTTTGTATCACTATGAAGCGTCCATAGTTCGTGTGCAAAAACTTGAAGAACGATGTCTTGGTTGGTTGATTGAAGAAATGTGTTGAAGCTCTAACAATGGTGGTTGTGAATGTCAATAGTACTTCGTTGTGCAAATGATTTTGATTCTATGATCCTTATTTGTGAGGAAAGAGGTTTGTTATATAGAAAATGAGATTTGAAATAGACGACCAGGATTCAACAATGTTTCATCAAGATCGATAGTTGAAAGGTGTTGAGAGGATTTAGACATGAGTAGATTGTGCAAAGTTGATTGCACAATTTATGTGATTGAAGAATAGATTGGTTAGTTAGGATTTAGATTGATCAGTCAGGATTTAGATGGATTAGTTAGGAAATAGATGGTTTAGTCAACAATTTAAATTGATTAGTCATCAAATTGGATGGCTTAGTCAACAATCATAATTTTCTCAATCATAAAGTGGGTGAGAAAAAATGATTAATTGATTTAATTAATTAATTCTTTTTTTGGAGTTGAATGTGAAAATCAAGTTTGACTTTTGCAAACAAAGGTGCATTAGTTTGATTTGATGAATGATGAATGATGAATGATTTGAATAGTTTGATTTATTTATTCAAATTTTGGAGGGAAAATGTAGTAATTAAATTATTATGATTTAATAATTCAATTAACTTAGGAGAATAAGGTGTTTTAGTGACGTAATTAAATATTTGGTTTTATTCAATCAATCAAGCTGAAATAAAGTGAGATTATGACTTAATTAAATAAATGTAATTTATTTAATTGGTCGAAATGATGAAACGTGAATTAATCAAATAATATTGTATTATTCAATTAATTGAAGAAATAGGGTTTTTCAAGGCTTTATTGAATAAATCAAATTTATTTAATTAGTCAGAAATGATGAAAAAGTAAATTAATTAAATAATTTTGTTTTATTCAATTAATAAAGGAAATTAGTGTTTTGGATGTTGTTTATTGTTGTTTGATGTTGTTTGATGTTGTTCGATGTTGTTCAATGTGAAATGTAGTGATGTTTTGATGATAATGTTGTTTATAGTATGTGATAGGTGTTAGGTCAATTTCACATGTCTGCAAGGGTCAAGATTGAAAAGAGGCTAGAGTCAATCGACAACTGAGATTCAAAAATGAGATAGTGGAGGAATAAAATGGAATAATTAAAAATTGAAATTAATTAATTCATGAGAAGGAATCTCTGGACAAGTGGAGCATCAATAATTTTTCCAAATTATTTATTTGAGGAAAAAGGAAAGTGGGTATTTAATTAAAATAATTTACATAATCATTTTAATTAAATAGGAGGAAATGAAAAAAGAGCATTAAATAATTAATGTAAAATTAATTATTTAATAAAGGAGAAGATTTGGGAGATAATTAAATTATTTTGGTAATTATTTAACTATAAAGGAATTAAAAGATCAATGAATAGGTAAATAATTAATAATAATTATTTAACTATAGATGAATGACGATAGGAAAATAATTAAATAAATGATAATTTATTTAATTATTGAAGAAAGGGGTATTAGCGATACAACTAATTTTATTTAATTGATCATTAGCAGAATAAAGGTTGAGGAGTGAATTAATTAAATAATTACAAATTATTTAATTAATAGAGGAATGTGATCAAGGAATTTAATTACCTGGAGACGAAGACCAAGAAAAATGATACTCGCAAACTAGGACATTTTTTAGTGTCTACATTTTCCCCTCTTTGAAATAATTCAGTTCATCACGTTATGTCAAAGAAATTCAATCAAAAGTTGCTCAATGAAAGGAAGGTAGAGGTATGCCCCCTTGAGAATTTTTTTTACAAAATTTTTAAAAAAATTATAAAATTTGGAAAATTGTCTCGATAAGATAAATTGATCGCCAGGAGTTCAACAATGAAGATATAATTGATTTTGAAGGTTATTAAGGGGGTCAAATTCAGGTTCAAAGGTGTCCCAAAGTGCACCTAGTATATAAGCCAAGTGCAAACCCTAATGTTCAGGCTATAAATAGGACCCTGATTAAGAAAATAAGTCATTTGTGCATTCCAAATTTAGAAAACTTAGGAGCTTTGAGTGATTTTAGTTGAGGAGATGTCGCCTATTCTAGAAATTGCACATAGAGGCTACCACATATGGTCCTTCCATCGTCTTGAGGGAGCACCCACCTCGGTAAGTACTACAAACCCACTTTGTAATTTTTTTGGTTTTCTTGCATTTAGTTAGGGAATTAATTTAGCAGGCAATTGCATCTCATGGCGTGTGACGTAATTACGTTCACGAGTGACACAAAAGAGAATCAGTTTGTCGCAAGTATCATGTCGGGATGCAATTGCTTAGGTTTAGGGCAGGGATGGTTGCATTGTGACGCATTTGAAGGCACACCACAACTGACTTTCTGAGTCGCACACGTGACCGAAAATGATGCAATCAATTTGGGAGACGCTAGTATTGTATGGAATGACACATGTGGAAAATGAGCAACACAATTGTAGTTGTGATCCACTAGGAATTTATGCAACAAATTTGTCAAAACAACAACGCAATTGCCTAGTGAAAATTCTTGCCCTAGTTTAGGATAGTGTTATCCATAGTAATTTTAACTTATGTTAGCATTTTTAAAATTTTCTCATTTAAGTTTGTTTTTGGGTTCTCATTTAAGTTTGTTTTTGGGTCTTTTCCTTATGAAATTTTTGCACCTTGTTGTTGGTCTCCTTAATGGTTACTCAATGTCATGGGTCGTGAGCTTTTCCTAACCATAGTCGTTGGTTTCTCAACTTTTAGAACCTTGTCAGAGAGTTTCAAACTTTTCTAATTTCCTGATTTCCCGACTCTAGTGTATTTGTCAAGTCCTAAGTTTATGTTAAGTTGTCTTAGGGATCGTTGAGTCAAGAGTTTTTAAAACTTCAAAACTCCCGATATATATTGTGAAGCTACACAATTTCCTGATCACGCGACAATGTTAGTTCCTTTTAGTTTTCGAAGGGCACCGCCACCTCATTAAATATTATGTATGAACTAACTTGGTTTGTCTTTCCAATATTTTTAAGTGGCATGTAGGCTTAAGGAGCCATTATTTCAAGGAATGCAATTAAATGATTCATTTAATGCACATACTATCAAGCAATGACACAAGTTTGGGTGGTGAAATTTTTGTTGTCATTCCTCCTTTTTTTATATTCTCTACTATTACATCTTGAGGTACAAGAATCATATTCCTGTGGATTTCCGCATGCAGAGTGTAATTCAGAGCCATTGGTCTTGTGTGAGGGATACAGAGGTGGGACATCTTGATTTTGAAGATTTTTTGCAGATTTTGGAGCAAAACAATAGAACATCTCTGAGAGAATGAATTTTGCAAAGCGGGTTGGCTTGTGCTGGAGGCTTTCCTCAAGTTGTACAAAACATTGAGTTGGTGATTGTGTGCGTGAAAGGTTACGTCCATGAAACCAAGGAGATAAGAGCAGCTGATGGGTCCATTGTCACAAAAATCACTCCTGAAAACATCTCTTGTGCATTGGGCATTCCAGAAAGAGAAGCTATGGAAGAAATGTCTATAGCTGTGGGTAGTGATTTTTTCAAGAAGAATGAAGACTAGTGCATGAAATCCATTGCCAAGAATTGGTTGAGGTTAGAAAGGAAAGGTAAGTCTCAGTTACCTTCTAAATTGAAAAGGGTGAATTTTAAAGACAATATTTCAGAGACAATTACTTTATTGCACCGTGTAGTTGGGAGTGCATGCTCAAATTCATTTGAGTTTTTGATGTGTCATTTTATTCTACTAATTATTGGAAAGAGACACTGCGAATATCATTTGGTTTTGTCATTGATGGAAACCCCAGTCGGTGATTAGATTCGTGCATCATCAATTTATCCTACTGATAGTAAGATTGCAAACAATTAAGGAAGAACAGAGCATCCGACAATTTTGGGTTCATTGATTCACATACATATTTTCAGTTAATATTTTATGCTACATATCTCAGTGAAGGTTGATCGATGTATGCTTAGTGTTATCCATAAATATCAGTGCCTCGTATTGATCCGTTTGTGAGTTAGAAGATTTGGTTGGCTAATTCTTTGTTTTATTAGTATTGGAGCTAACTTCGTGAATGTATCATGTCACATATGTATGAGAAGTAATTAGTTAAGTATTTTTGTGTTCATGCATCTTTGTTTGGGTCCTAGCTAAGTTGTGGCTGACAATTGTGGATGCACATTAAGGTTTACTCATGATTTGAGCCGAAAAATGTAAATATTCTTGTGTTTTATTGAAGTCGACATATTATAATTGAATTCTAAGTTGTGGATATATATGAGATCGTTCGCATCATTTTGAAGTATGTATGAAGTGTGTTGATGTGAAGTATGAATAAGAGCAGAGTAGAAGAGCGATAATGCATAGTTTCACTTGTGCATGAAGGATCTGTGTTGCAAGTGTGAGTAGAAAAAAATAGAAGTGAAAAATCAGTCTGTAGGATAGAAGATTGAATATTGTGCCTAACTAAAACTGTAATCAAGAATATGTAGGTGCTATTTTTCTCAGTTCAAACTCTCAGATGGTTTTAATCTGATTCTCTTTGTAAGGCAATGAGCCTTCCCTTTGAGCAATGAGCTCTAGGCAGTGTGCTTGAATGCAAGTGCATTCCCCATATTGTAAAATTTATTTGAGTATACTCAGATCATATTGTGGATTGGCCATCCACCGTGGTTTTTCCCCTAACAGGGTTTCCACTTAAAAACTCTTGTGCTATGGTGTTGTGATCATTTTCTTCTTGTTCATGCATTTTGGTTGAATGTTGCAAGTACTTTGAAGATAAAAGTTAATAATGTTAATTTTTGCACAACACTGATTCACCCCCCACTCTCAGTGTAGCTTATTTCCAACACTAATTTGTAGTGAAGATAAATTCATTGATTGGGCTTAAATTATCTGTTAGCATTTGAACAAGAAATTAGTCAATTCTCAATAAACTGTTGTGTTCCATATGTGCTTGCACTTGGTATATATTTTAGCTAGTCAAAGGGCTATTTGGGATGGGTTGGAATCGCAAGGGTTTCAAACACTAGATACGCTTGTGTACAAAGTTTTCCCACAGTTTACTAAGAAAATTGGAATGGGTAATTATTGTTGCGTCAATAACGCATTTTTGATGAGAATTGTAAAGGAGATTGATGGTAAACCTGAGCTCCGGATATTGTTTGAAGCAGTTGCTTTGGTGGTGAAATTTAGAAGCTTTTTCATCCAATTGGATAGATTTTCTTACCACATAATTGGGGGTTTCAAGAAAGCTCCATTAAAACTACCTCATTACCCAAGTGATTATTTAATTTTTTTGGAAGTTCATTAGCAAATGGGCTCTGTGAACGTCAAATACTCTAATATGGGAAAAATGGGTTATGTGTTTCCTCTTTCCATGTCTTTATTCTCCTATAAAACTAATGGTAATGCAAGAGGCGTGGATAAAATTTTGAATGAGTTTGGTTTTCAACCACTTCATGTAAGGACTCACTTTGATAGTAAGGGATATTCAAAACACAATTTGTATGGAGCCGGTGGCTATGAACACAGACCCGAGATTGAAGATTTTTGGGAGGATTGCTCGGATGAAAATGAAGTATATAGGAGAAATTTTATGAGGTTAACTTTGAAAAAAATACAGACTTTTGATATCTCTTTAATATTCTAGAAGATGTATAGGAGGATTTGGTGATTATTGACCCAGAATATCTAAAGTTTGTGGTTAAACCCTCTTATGAAATTGTCTGGTCTGAAAATGAGATTATAGATTTAATGGTCCAGTCTACCCTCGTTTTAAGAAGGAATTTCGATTGGCTAAATGAAAAAATGGTGCCAAAAGACAGGTTCCCCCCAAGATCCAAGGTCTTCACAAAGAAGGGAACAAGGAACTCTACAAGCCTCTGGTGTGAACATGGTGACTGGAAAACAACCTATGAAATTTTCAAACACCAGCTCACAATCAGGGGGAGATGGTGATAGACTAGAAGATGCTGGGGTGAAGTTAAAATTAGTTTGTGAATAAGATAGTACACTGCCCTCTGCTCCCAAAAATTAAATTGTTCAAGAGAAGCTAGCACCTGTTGATTCCACTGGGATTTTCCAGCAAATAATTGAAGATTCCCATTTTCCCACATTCTTTGAGATCCCTCCATCACCTCCAAGAGATTCTTCTGTTGCCATTCAGTCGGTGGGGAGAGTAGAGAATGTGAATGCTAAGAATAGAGACACTAGACTTGTGGTTACTTCTCTGGCATGGTTGAAAAAGGCAGTGGAAAAGAAAAGGAAAAATGTTCCCTCGATGACAGCTGAGGTGGACACAGTTGTTGCATTACTATAGAGTTCTTCACAACCTAAGAAGGAAAAAAGAATGTCATGAATGATTACAAATGCCACTTCTGGACATCAACTGTTAGAAATTTCTGACCCTACTAAAGATATAAATGAGAATGAAATAACGAAGGTGGATTATACAGTGACTCATATTGATATGAGCCCTTCCTCTTTAGAAGGTGATGTTTGCCATGCAGACTACTCTTTTAATGTATTAATTAAAAGGGCTAAGGAACAGAGAAAAGAAAACCTCCAATTGCATTCCAATATTCTTTCTTTGAAGAATTTTATTTCATCATTTGTGAACCCAACTCCTCAAGAGGCCTCCACTGTAGGTGTCCAGGGTATTGATGTTGATACTGTGCTAAGGGTTAGGAAGAGTTTGGGATATGCTAATAATTCTAATGAATGGATCAAGGGTTTGTATCAAGATGGCCTTTTATTTATTTCTAAGTTTCTAAAATTTTATGTTGTGGTGTCTAATAAAAGAAAGGAATTAGTGGTTGAGCTTCAACAAATTAGAAGAGAGCATAGTAGCACCTTTGTGCTTTCAAAAGATATTATTGAGTTAGCTTCCATGGAACATATTTTGTTGATCGAAGAGAAGATAATAGATGATCCTAAAGAAATTGATTCCAATTGGCTTGGTCTTTGGAGTGGAAGTTGTCGATATATGAGGATTATATCAAGGAAATCAATGAAGTATTGGAAAAATATCTTGAAATAATGGAAAAAATAAGGGAAAATTTCATTGCTCTTAAAGTTGACCTCATTGATGAATTTGATGAAAAAATCTTGGACCTTACTGATATAACAAGGTAGTATAAGGAAGTATATTACAGGGAAATGGGTGATCCTGAAACCTCCACTATTGATTCTTTAGGAAATTGAGTACTATGTAGACTTACTTGAAAGAATTCAAGTCTGAAAATGATGATATCTATGAGACAATTGCTCAATCTGGTCATGCATTTTCTAAATGGAGAACTAGGTTGTAGATTACCACAACCCCAGGGAGAAAGAGCATTACTACGATTGTCACAAAGTACTATGAATATAGACAGAGGGTAAAGATCCAAGAGGTGTTACAATAGAAACAGGTGGGAGCAGTTGCGGAAGGCGAAAAAACCGGTGTTGAAAAAGCTGATTAATTTTAATTATGCTATTTTCTTTAAGTAGGCTCTTCATACTTTTAAAAGACTTTTATTTTTAATTACTAAAATGGTTGTCTTCAAGAAACCGTTTCTTGAACAATTTTTTATCTTTAAATATGGGGATAATGCTTGGTTATATGATCTTTTGAGCAAACTTTGATTTACTCATTAGAAAAACTCTACTATATTTAGTTTACTATTTTTCTATTATTACAATACAAGGAAAAGACTATGGTGAAATTTATACAAGCATGATCTCTGTGTTATGATGTATGAATTTATTCTTCTTATGCTGAGTAATTTTCCATTTGTTTATCTATTAGTGGAGTAACAAATGTGTGGTTGATTTCATTGTTGTGGAATGCATATCTTTTAATAAAGATTTTACGGTGATGGATGTAAGAGATAATGTTGTTTTGATAGTTCTGTTATTTTTCTTTTAGTAGAGAATCAATATAAAATACTATTATTACTAGTTCAACTATTGTTACAGTTGTCACTTCCATGGGCATAAGAATATAGAGTTAGGTGACAAAATTGTTAACCAACAGTTTTTTGGCGAATCTATTGGGGAGAACTATGAAAGTTTTATATCATGAGTTGCTTTATAGTGGTCATGTTTCTTCAAGGGCATAATGCTCCTGTTCTCCAACCCAACATAGATTGGTTGATTGGAGATCAAGAAGATATTGTTACTGGTCTTTGACTATTTGCTTGGCAACAAATAAGTACCAACCTTCAATATCATCAAGTTAATAAGGTGTTAGAAGAAGAAGAACTTAGTGAGATTATAAGAGAGAATGCTTTGCATTTTGAGAACCCTCAAGAAATTGTCTTTGCAGAAAATATTGCACTTGTAGCCAGAAGGGTTAGAGCTCATGCAATGCCAGTTCTAGATAATCAACCTAGGAATCAGTTGAACAATAGACAAAATCTTTCATGAAACCATTAGCAAGTGGGAGTTGGTGACTTTGTAATTCATTTTTGTTTGTTCAACTTTGGCGACTAAAAGATACACAAGGGGAGATATAAAGAAAGGGATTCCTAATAAATATTTTGAGTTACTAGAAGCTATAGGTTTCTCATCTTTTCCACCTAACCGAAAGGTCAAATCTACCAATAGGGCACCCTCTCCTACACCTAGACCTAGTTCCCCTAGGGTTTCTAATATATCATGTCAAGCTCTTCTCTTACACGACACATTTCTTCCTTTACAAATAATTTTTCCTATCCATAACCCTGTTGTAATGGCTTAGCCTCTACTTGTCCCTTGGGGAGCTATAATAGGTCCCCCCAGCTTTGGAGATAGAGATTAGTTGCATGATTTATCGAAGGGTGCAGGGAAAATTATATCGAAATTCAATGGAGATGGGAAAGTTTCTCCTGATGAACACATGCAAGCTTTCTTTGCCGCTTCTTCTATTCTGGCCATACAACATGAAGACCTTGCCATGAGAATTTTTGCAAAATCTCTAATGAGTGCCACTGTTGATTGATTTTATTCCCTTCTAAATGGTATTATTAATAATTGGGATACCTTTAGAACAAGATTTGAAAATAGATTTAAGACTGCAAAAAATGATTAATTTCTAGTTGCTCAGTTGGGGTCTATGAAGAAGGAGATTCATGAACCAATGAGGGAATTTGTAGCTAAGTTCAATAAATTGTTCAATAGGATTTCTGCAAACATGAGGCCCAAAAATAAATTATTGAAGGCAATGTTTATCAACACCTTACCGCTAGATGTAAGCTTTACTATCAAAAGAGAAGGAGCTACTAATGTGGAAGCTACCCAACAATTAGCGGTATATATAGAAGATGATTTGATTGTTGCGGGAAAATGGAAGAAAGAATTGCAGATTGATAAGTCTTTGCGAAAAAATTCCACTAATCCAGTTATACAAAGATTGGCCAATGATATAATTACTCTTAAGAGGCAGATGCCAAAGGGCCCTTCATAGACACCTTATCAAGATGTCCCTAGGAGAGATTATAATTATCAAGGATCTCCCAATAAAACATTATCTTTGGGTGCCCCGACTCAGAGGTTGACAATTGAAGCCACCCCTTCCTCAAGAAAAAGTAATCATTGAAATTTTCATTTGACCTTTGATCATGATGGGGCTAATTGTCCAGGAATGGCCTGATTCATACAAATGATGTCAACCAATGAAGGTGCACAAGAGCCATATGTGGAAGAACCTAACCCATCTCAAGATTCTAGTATGAATTTCTTTGAATTTGTACCAGATTATGAGGCCAAAGAATATGTATATGTAAGAGTGGATAATCCAAATTGTTCCATCTTCACAAGGGCTCAACATGCTAGATGGGAAGCATCTGGTTCATCATTAACTCAATTTATATTGAAAAAACAAAAGAAATTAGAGCAAAATGTGTCCAAAAATACAACAACTGAGGTAACTCCTACACATTCTTTTGATCCTTATATCAATAGTTCATTTGATATAGTCGAGTCATGCAAAAATACAAAAGTCTAGATTTCCCAAGCTGAATATTTAAGACTTATTCCCACAGAGTTAGACAGACTAGCCAAATACATTAAGCAAGAGCCTTTACCCTCTCAATGCAATGCCCAGGTGTCCCCAAAACATGAAGTCCCTGTGGAAGACCAAGTCCATACTAATTCTGTTGAGAAAATTTTAGCCCAACCGAATCCTTTTACAAAACCAAAACCTTTCTATGTGTCACTGCACATTATTAGTTTTAGGTTGAGCAATTGTATTATTGATTCTGGAGCCTCAAAAAATGTGATGCCTGCCCAAATAGCCAATGCTCTAGGTTTATCATATACATATTCCCAGGGAAAATTTTACTCTATGGATGGTTCTCCTATCCCTATTATAGGCCATATCAAGGATGTTCAAGTAGCCTTAGCAGCCTTCCCCAAGAAAAGATTGAAATTAACTATATTAGTTGTTGATATTCTAGCTAGTTATGGGATGCTTTTGAGTAAAAGCTTTTGTAAAGATTTTTGTGGGGAAATACAAATGGATTGGACACATGCCTTGATACCTTTGGATGGGAAGAAAGTATGTCTAAATCCTAAACCCAAGGCCAAGTTCACTATTCTAAAGTCTAGTGATCCGAGAGAAGATATCTTGTTTGTAGAAACATGGTCGGGCACTTACATGTGCACCTCTGATAAAGAAGGAAATCTAGACCTTATCAATCCAGATCTAATTAATGAGTTGTGGACACTTGAATTTGATGGAAGCTATGCCAATGTAGGGTTAGATGTAGGGGTGGTTTTATTTTCACCAGATGGTTATAAGTTTCCTTTTTCCTTTAAACTAGAATTTGCTAATACCAATAACACGGCTGATTATGAAGCCTTGCTTGGTTTAAGTGTGGCTAAAGAAAAGGGTATTAAGCAATTAAGAGCTGTGGGGGATGCCAAATTAGTGGTAAATCAAGTCAAGAAAATTTACACTATGAAAAATGGTCAACTTAAACACTATAGAAATAGGTTTGGGATTGTATAGAAGATTTTGATGCCTTTTCTATAGAGTCAGTCCCAAGAGATTTGAATACTAGAGTTGATTCCCTAGCTGCCTCAACATCATTCCTTTTACCACATCCTGACTTTAAAGATAAATCCTATTGAATTGAGATTGTGTATCGGCCTAGCGTTCTAGATAATGTAATTCACTGGCAAGTGTTTAATGATGATCAACAAATTATTAAGTTTTTAGAAAAGGCTGAAGATTTTGCACACATTTATTTTGAAGGCAGTGATGATAAAAATAATGATATCTTAGAAGGTGACCTTACTACTCCTGATGGAAAGGAAGTAGAGATCATTTAGTTAAAGGGAAATAAAATTCCTAAGTGTTTAGTTTCTCTTGAAAACCTATTCAACAAACATGATCAATATTTGACGCAGAAAAGTAAAGTCTTTGTTGAATCATCTATAGAATATGATAAGGTGAATATTGGCACAAAGGACGATCCTAAGGTTTTCTTTATTGGATAGTGTTGTTCTCCAAAAGAGAGAGAGAGAGAGAGAGAGATTATTCTCATTATTAACACGTTATAAGGATGTTTTTGCATGGTGTTATACTGATTTGAAGAAGTTCAGAAATCGTGAATTCCAACATAAAATCCCATTAAAACTTGGTGCTACGCCCTACAGACAAAAATAGAGGTGTTATAACCCAAAAATAGTAGAAGCTATTTTTAATGAGATAGACAAAATTCTAAAGGAAAAGATCATCTACCGGATCCATCATTCTACCTGGGTAGCCAATATAGTTCCTGTTAGGAATAAAAATGGAGAGATAAGGATTTGTGTTAATTTTAGAAACTTAAATCAAGCCTCTCTGAAAGATAATTACCCCTTGCATGTTATGGATCATATACTGCAAACAATTGCTAGTTTTGAAATGATTTCCATGCTTGATGGTTTCTTAGGGTATAATAAGGTGGAAGTAGCCCTAGAGGATCAACATAAAATGACATTCACTACCCCCATTGGTATCTTTGCTTATAATAGAATGCCATTTGGTCTCATAAATGCAGGGGCCACTTTTCAAAGGGCCATGGACTTATCCTTTGGTAATCTGAGAAATAAAATAATTATGAATTATTTGGATGACCTCATAGTTTTTTCTAAAAAGAGAGCCAACCATTTGCATGATTTGGAAATAGTATTACAGCATTGCAAAAAATAAGGTATCTCTTTAAACCCTAAGAAGTATATCTTCGTTGTAATTGAAGGGAAGCTTTTGGGTCACATTGTTTCAATGGATGGGATTAAGATAGATCTCGAGAGAGTGAAAGCTATCATGCAATTGAGCTTGCTTGCAAATAAAGATGGCACTAGGTCTTTCTTCAGCCAAGTGAATTTCTGAGAAGGTTCGTGCTTGATTTTGCTAAGTTAACTAAGCCTATCTCTAACATGATGAAATATCTTCCTGTATTTAAATGGAGTAGTGAAGAAAAGAAATCATTTGAAGAGATAAATACTGCCATTGCAAGTGCACCCACTCTAGTACATCCAGATTTTACAAAGGATTTTATCATATAGAGTTATGCATTAGAGGATATACTGTCAACCATTTTGTTGCAAAAGAATGAGTAGGGTATTGAAGCCCCTATTTATTTTATTAGTACCCCTCTCAAAAAGTATGAAATCAAGTATTCTCCTCTTGAAAAGAATTCTTATGTTGTTGTGAAAGCTTTGAAGAACTTTAGATTCTATATTCTGCATTCTCACACTACTATTTTTGTACCTGAGACTATTGTGAAGAGTATCCTCACCCAACAGGAAATTGGATGTAATAAAAGGGGGTCATGGATAATGAAAGTGAAAGAGTATGATGTAGATATTAAACCCACTAATTTGGTTAGGGGAAAGGGTCTAGCAAAAATGATTGCAGAGAATAAATCTATGGAAGAAGAACATCTACCCTTCGTCCTTTTTACCAACACTAGAGATGAATGGTTTTTTGATGTTTCTTATTTCTTGACCTATGGTGATTTCCCATCACATCTTCCATCTAAAGAGAAGAGGACTTTGAAGCTTAAAGCTAATAAATATGTCTTGTGGGAAGGGAATCTATACAAGAAAGGTGTGGATGAAACTTTTCTGAGATGTGTGGGTAAGGAGCAATAGGAAAGGTTGCTTGAAGTTTTTCACAATGAAGCATGTGGTGGTCACTTTTCAGCCTCTATGACAACTTTTAAAATTTTGCAACAAAGATTTTATTGGCTAGGGATGTTTAAAGATGCTTATGAATGGGTGTCAAATTGTGAGAAATGTGCATTGTTTACTGGCAGACCCCACCTTGCGGCTTAACCTTTGAAGTCTGTGGTAAGAGATGAACCCTTTCAACAATAGGGTTTGGATTTTATTGGTCCGGTTAATCCTAAATCTAGCATTGGGAACACTCACATCCTAAATGCTATCAATTATTTCATCAAGTGGGTGGAGGATATCCCAATGAAACAAACTTCCTTAGAAGTAGTTTGCAATTTCTTGAAAGAGAATATTCTAGTGAGATTTGGAGTTCCCAAGAAGATTGTTACTGACAATGCTAGTCATTTTTCATCCGTTGAGATCACTCTTTTTGTTATAACTATGGAGTTAGTCTCGTAAACTCATCTAATTATTATCCACAAGGTAATGGGTAGGATGAGTCCAACAACAAGAATCTAATTTCCATCATCAAGAAGCTGGTAGATGAGAATAAAAGGGGGTGGCACAAAAAGTTATATGATGCATTATGGGCTGACAGGGTAACATGTAAAAGAGCCATTGGCATGTATCATTTCCAACTTGTGTATGGCATAGATAGTATCTTACCAAATCCTCTAGAGCTCTCAACACTTAACTTGCAGAAGGATATAGAAGATGAACAATTCTAGTCTTCAATCAAGAAGAGGATTATGTATCTAAATAAGCTGGAAGAACAAAGAGACATAATGCCAAATGTTGAAAATGAAGGTAAAATTGTAGTAAAAATGTAGATTAAAATTTGTGAATCTTGTGTAACTGTAGATTCAATTATAGTATTCTTTGTCACAATTCCTTGTGTATGATTAATCTTGAATTAGATCAATTTTAAAGTTGTAAAAAGTAGACAGAAGATTGTAGAAGAAATATAAGACAAAATAGAAAGGACACAACATGTACGTGGAGAAACCCTTTCGAGAAAAAACTCCACTTGAATTGGTCTTGCTTGTATTATTTAACCTTTGATTAAGATTACAATAATACATATTCAATTCTCCTTGATATGCTTCGTTTTGTCTTCAACAAATCTTCTTCACAACTTGCAATATTTTCTCACAAAACTCTCTCATATAATTGCTACAATAATAGACAATATTGTTGCTTAGAAACTCATAAGAGTTATCAAATATATAATCACAAAGCCTCTTGATAAAATCCACACCTAGGGTTGCCAAGTTGAGTTCTCATATGCATGCACAAGTCAAACAAGAGTCTCCTTCAAAGTTGGCACCCAACACTGAAGTGTTAACCTCGTAGTTGTCAAAAATTATCTCATTCAAGCTCATCCTCAAAGTAGGCACCCAAACTGGGTCCCACTTAACTGATCATTGAAAATATCTTTTCCATGCAATAGTTGTAACTCAAAGATGTCAACTTGGGCGCCCAAGGTGGGTCCAAGTTAATCTCACTGATTCATGCAAAACAATATGCACGAATGATCCTCCATCTATTAATTGAATGTATCCACCTATTATTTTTCCATGCAACTCAAGTCACTGAAGTTAAATAACATGCAACTGAAGATAACTGAAACATAATTGAATTGCATTGAACCTCATAAACATCAATCCCTATTTTATAGGAACTCAACATGCATAAATCAAAATCCCTATTTTGTAGGAACTTAAGATGCATTTTTGAAGTGTACTCAATTCACCAACCAGCTAACTGAACCAAGGTGGATCCCACCTCCCATGTAGGTTCCCATGTGCTCCTATTATTTAGGAATAACTACAAATGTCAAATTAAATGTTTATTTCATTCTAAATTAATCTCTTCCTAATCCTAGTGTTGTGCAACACATTCCAAGGACTTGGGAGATACATGAAATATGTTTAGAATGAAATTAAATGAAATCCTATTCCCAACAGGAAGAACAAAGAGACATAGTGGTGGATAAGATTGCAAGGCATCAACAAATGGTAAAAAAGGTTCTTGATAAAAAAGCTCGACCGAGAAATTTTGCAGTGGGTGATTATGTTCTTCTTTGGGATAGAAGAAGAGAGCCAAAAGGAGCTCATAAAAAGTTTGAATCTCTATGGAAAGGGCCTTTTCAAATTAGACAAATTACTGGAGACAATACTTTTCTTCTGGCCTATCTGGATGGTATTGCTCTACCTCTTGGGCCTACAATGGGCAAGATTTGAAACTATTTAATTAAGTTCTTCTTGGGCCCGTTCTTGTACATAGTTTTTTGCTTCCTTTTTGGCTTGGTCTATTTTGTTTGACTCAGTTGCTCCTGAATAAGGCTTCATGCCATGGTCACTCTAGATTCTCTATGTCCTATTAGTCCTTTTCCCCATTCAAATTCAATGTTATCCATAGTAATTTTAACTTATGTCAGCATTTTTAAAATTTTCTCATTTAAGTTTGTTTTCGGGTCTTTACCTTATGAACTTTCTGCACCTTGTTGTTAGTCTCCTTAATAGTTACACATTTTCACG
The DNA here is from genome assembly GCA_007115665.2 of Sequoiadendron giganteum. Taxonomy (NCBI): domain Eukaryota; kingdom Viridiplantae; phylum Streptophyta; class Pinopsida; order Cupressales; family Cupressaceae; genus Sequoiadendron; species Sequoiadendron giganteum. Next base: position 407,978,306 of record CM021106.1, read on the forward strand.
GGTCATGATCTTTTCCTAACCATAGTTGTTGGCTCCTCAACTTTTAGAACCTTGTCACAGAGTTTCAAATGTTTCTAACTTCCCAATTTCCTGACTCTTTTGTATTCTTCAAGTCCTAAGTTTTTATTAAGTTGTCTTAGGGATCGTTGAGTTGGGAGTTTATAAAAATTCAAAACTCCTGATATAGGTTGTGAAGTTACACATTTTTCAGATCACGTGGCAATGTTAGTTCCTTTCGGTTTGAAGGGAGCCACCACCTCATCAAATATTATGTACAAACTAGCTTGGTTTGTCTTTCCAAGATTTTTAAAAGGCATGGAGGTTTAAGGAGCCATTCTTTTGAGGAACACAATTAAATGCTTCATTTAATGCACGTACAATCAAGCAATGACACAAGTCTGGGTGGTGAAAATTTTGCTAAGTCATTCCTCCTTTGTTCATACTCTCTCCTATTATGTCTTGAGGTACAAGAATCATCTTCCCATGAATTTCTACTCATACAGAGTGTAATTCAGATCCATTGGTTTGGTGTGAGGGATACAAAGGTGGGACATCTTGATTTTGAAGACTTTTTGCAAAGTTTGGAGCAAAACGATAGAATGCCTTTGGGAGAACAAATTCTACAAAGCGGGTTGGCTCATGCTGGAGGCTTTCTTGAAGCTGTACAAAACGTTGAGTTGGTGCTTGCATGCACAAAAGGTTACATCCCTGAAACCCAAGAGATAAGAGTAGCTAACGGGTCCATTGTCACAAAAATCACTCTTGAAGCCATTTCTTGTGCGTTGGGCATTCCAGAAAGAGAAGCTATGGAAGAAATGTTTGTAGTTGTGAGTGGTGATTTTTTCAAGAAGAATGAAGACTAGTGTAGGAACTCCATTACCAATAATTGGTCAAGGTCGGAAAGGAAAGATAAGTCTTAGTTACCTTCTAAATTGAAAAGGGTGCATTTTAAAGATGATATTTTAGAGATAACTACTTTATTGCACCATGTAGCTGGGAGTGCATGCTTAGATTCATTTGAGTTTTGGATGTGCCAATTTATTTTGCTAATTTGTAGTGAAGATGAATTCATTGATTGGGCTGAAATTATCTATTATCATTTGAATGAGCAATTAGTCAATTTCCAACAGATTGTTGTGTTCCATATGTGCTCACACTTGGTATATGTTTTGGCTAGTAATTGCATTGTTTGGGATGGGTTGGAATCACAAGGGTTTCAAACACCAGATACGCCTATGTGTAGAGTTTTCCTATAGTTTACTAAGAAAATTGGAATGGGTAATTATTGTCACGTCAATTACGCATTTTTGATGAGAATTGTGAAGAAGATTGATGGTAAACCTGAGCTCTGGATTTCATTTGAAGTAGCTGCTCTGGTGGAAAAATTCAAAATATTTTTCATCCAATTTGATAGATTTTCTTACCTTAGAATTGGGGGTTTCGAGAAATTTCCATTAAAACTGCCTCATTATCCAAGTGATTATTTAATTTTTCTAGAGGTTTATCGATAAATGGCCTTTGTGAATGTTAGATACTGTAATATGGGAAAAAGGGGTTATGTGTTTCCTCTATCTATGTCTTCGTTCTCCTATAAAACTAATGGTAATGCAAGAGGCGTGGAGAAAATTCTGAATGACTTTGGTTTTCAATCACTTCTTTTAAGGACTCACTTTGATAGTAAGGGATATGTAAAACATAATTTGTATGGAGTCGGTGGCTATGAACACAAAGCTGAGATTGAAGATTTTTGGGAGGATTTCCTAGATGAAAATGAAGTATATAGGAGAAGTTTTATGAGGTTAACTTTGAAACAAATACAAAATTTTGGTATCTCTTTTAATATTTCAAAGGATGTATAGGAGGATTCGGTGATTATTGAACTGGAATATCAAAAGTCTTTGGTTAAAACCTCCTATGAAATTGTCTAGTCTGAAAATGAGATTACAGATTTAATGGTCCGGTCTACCCCCATTTTAAGGAATTTTGGTTGGCTAAATGGAAAATGGCGCCAAAAGGAAAGTTCCCCCCAAGAGCCAAGGTCTTCAGAAAGAAGGGAACAAGGAAGTGTACAGACCTATGGTGCAAACATGGTGGCTGGAAAACAACCTATGAAATTGTCAAACACCAGCTCACAATCAGGGGGAGATGGTGATAGACCGGAGGATGCTGGGGTGAAGTTAAAATTAGTTTGTGAGCAAGATAGTACACCTCCCTTTGCTCCCAAAAAGAAAATTGTTCAAGATAAGCTAGCACCTATTGATTTCACTGGGATTTTCTAGGAGATAATTGAAGATTCCCCTTTTCCCACATTCTTTGAGATCCCTCCACCACCTCCAAGAGATTCTTCTATTTTCATTCAGTCGGTGGGGAGAGTAGAGAATGTGAATGCTGATAACAGAAACACTGGACTTGTGGTTACTTCTCCGACATGGTTGAAAAAGGTGGTGGAAAATAAAAGGAAAAATGTTCCCTCGATGACAGTTGAGGTGGAAACAGTTGTTGCATTACTGCACAGTTCTTCACAGGCTAAGAAGGCAAAAAGAATGTCACGAATGATTACAGATGCCATGTATGGATATCAACTATTAGAAATTGCTAACCCTCCTAAAGATATAAATGAGAATGAAATAACAGAGGTGGATTGTAAAGTGACTCATATTGATATGGGCCCTTCCTCTTTAGAAGGTAATGTTTACCATGCAGACTACTTCATTAATGTATTAATCAAAAGGGCTAAGGAATAGAGAAAATAGAACCTCCAGTTGCAGTCTAAAATTCTTTCTTTGAAGAATTTTATTTAATCATTTGTGAACCTAGCTCCTCAAGAGGCCCCCACTTCAAGTGTCTAGGGTATTGATGTCGATACTGTGCTAAGGGTTAGGAAGAGTTTGGGATATGCTAAGACTTCTAATGAATGGATCAAGGGTCTGTATAAAGATGACCTTTTCTTTATTTCTAAGTTTCTACAATTTTATGTTGAGGTGTCTAATAAAAGAAAGGAATTAGTGGCTGAGCTTCAACAAATTAGAAGAGAGCATAGTAGAACCTTGGTGCTTTCAAAAGAAATTACCAAGTTAGCTTCCATGGAACATATTGTGCTGATTGGAGAGAAGATAGTAGATGATCCTAAAGAAATTGATTCCAATTGGCTTGATTCTCTGGAGTGGAAGTTGTCGATATATGAGGATTATATCAAGGAAATCAATAAAGTATTGGAAAAATATCTTGAAATAATGGCAAAAATAAGGGAAAATTTCAATGCTCTTAAAGTTGACCTCACTAATGAATTTGATGAAAAAATATTGGACCTTACTGATATAACAAGGTAGTATAAGGAAGTATATTACAGGGAAATGGGTGATCCTGAAACCTCCACTATTGATTCATTCAGGAAATTGAGTACTATTTAGACTTACTTGAAAGAATTCAAGTATGAAAATGATGATATCTATGAGACAATTGCTCAATCTGATCGTGCATTGTCCAAATGGAGAACTAGTATGCAGATTACCACAACCCTAGGGAGCAAGAGCATTAATACGATTGTCAAAAAGTATTGTGAATATAGATAGAGGGTAAAGATCCAGGAGGCATTATAAAAGCAATAGGTGGGAGTAGTTGCGGAAGGCGAAAGAACTGGTGCTGAAAATGTTGATTAATTTTAATTATACTATTTTCTTTAATTAGGCTCTTGATACTTTTAAATGACTTTTATTTTTAATTACTGAAATGGTTGTCTTCATGAAACCATTTCCTGAATAATTTTTTATCTTTAAATATGGGGATAATGCTTGGTTATAGGATCTTGTGAGCGAACTTTGATTTACTCATTAGAAAAACTCTAATATATATATATATATATATATATATATATATATATATATTTGTTATTTCAATATAAGAAAAAGACTATGGTGAAATTTATACAGGCATGATCTTTGTGTTATGGTGTATGAATTCATTATGCTTATGTTGAGTAATTTGTCATTGGTTTATCTATTAGTGGAGTAACAAATATGTGGTTGGTTTCATCGCTGTGGAATGTATATCTTTAAATAAATATTTTATGGTGATGGATGTATGAGATAATGTTGTTTAAATTTTCATCATTGGGAGTTGTGAGTTTTCCTTTGAAAGATTTCTGGTTAAAAGCATTACCTTTCACTTGCTTTCTGGTTAAAAGCAACCTGAGATTTACAATTTCTATTTCATTCATTGAATATCAAATGAAGGTAGCTGCCACCTTTTAAATAAGCAGAGAATCAGTATAAAATAGTATTATTACTGGTTCAACTGTTGTTACAGTTTTCACTTCCATGGGCATAAGAATATAGAGTTAGGTTACAAAACTATTAACCAATAGATAGAAGGACTTGGTCAACTTAGGTTCAATAGGTCAACAAAATATTTTAGATTGACATGATGGCTTGCATGATGGATGCAAGTTTTTCTACCTCTTATTTACACGCGGGAGTCACGACTAGATTTATTTTGACCACAGGATCGGCTAGATAATGTGGAGAAACAAGTGTTGTTAGATCTCAGCTTATTCTATGTCACTTATATGCCCAATATCAAAGCAAATAGGGGCATGTTGATATTATTGGCAGAGTGGTGGCACTTGAAGACTTGAAATTTCCATTTATCGATCGGGGAGGTGACGACTACCCTAGAGGATGTGTACAAAATTCTACGACCATCGATTCATGGAGAGCGGGTTTGATATGACCCTGTTCAAGGATTGAAGGCCCTATATGAGTACTGTGATGATGATTCAGAGCTTGGAATCCAGGGATATGAGATCATATGGGAGACCTTGGTGGAGATATATGATAGATATGACTATGTGTTATGGACACTGATTGTAGGGGTTATGATTCCAGACCGTAGGGGTCATGGATTTATAGTGGGTTGGGGTGAGATGCTAGTAAGGATGGTCCAGGCAGATACGGTATATGCATGGGGACCATGTCTATTGGGCATGTTATACTTCCAACTTCACAACATTGGCTGTAGAGGGGGAAAAATATTGAGTTGTGGGGTCATGCTATTGATGATATGGGCATGGGAGCATATATCAGTGTTTTGATCACTAGTGGCACAACAACTAGGAGCAGGTGTGCCATATGTATATCTATATTAGGGAGTGATCACATAGACACATGTGGGTGACACAGGTTATTGGAGGCATAGGATTGCCACATTGGTTAGCTTTGTCTGGAGACCTTTTAGAGATTATGATATATGGGTGGGGGATTATGATCATTTTTTGTGGTCCTTACAACCTAGGTACCTTGTTGGATGCACATTACAGTCTCAACACATTATTGAGATGTATTTTCCAAAGAGGGTTCAAAGACAGTTTGGGGAGAGATAGGGTATCTCGACAGGCACAATAGAGTTTGCATAACCATCTTGAGAGGTGCACCCATGCGGACAACACATACCTATGACCATATCCGAGTAGGAGATTGATGCGCTATAGTTGATTCAATGGGGATGGAGAGGGGAGATGTCGATGCAGGGATGAATCTCGAGTATGATGCATGGTGGTGGGTACATAAGCCATCGCCATATATGGATCCAAAGCAGCCAATGCCTGTAGAGTGCTAAGATAGGGGCCCAAGAGGCTAGAGAGGAGACAAGGGATGAAGGGGAGAAGGGAGAGGATACAAAAGATGAGGAGAAGGAGGAGGGGGAGATGATGGAGGAGATGGTCAGGGAGGTTGGGAAGGAGATTGACGTCAAAAGAGGGATGGAGGATGATAGATGGTGAGAAATTTATCATTGATTTGGGAGGAGGATGAGGAGGACCAGCCAAAGGTTAGGGTAGTTGAGGAGATGGTGGTGGAGGAGGGAGAGCAACATGCAAAGATGTCGGATCTGGAGGTTGAGGAGATGGAGGTTGAGGAGCATGTAGAGGATCCATAGATGGGAGAGGTAGAGAGAGTCCTCTGAGAGAGGATTATCATGGGGATGGGTGAGGAGGAGGGGCTGGACAAGGGTAGGGTTAGAGCAGAGGAGGGTAGCACAAAGTAGAGGATATCTACCCTATAGGCTCAGGTACAAGCCCTAGAGACTGAGCTGAGGACAGTCACCACAAAGAGAGATGAACTTAAGGCCAAGAGGGATAGTCTATAGATAGAGAGGGACCTAGCTATAATCAACTGATAGCAGACTTATTAGAGGATGATAGAGTTTAAAACTACATGTAGTGGGTCCATATTTGATATTGCTCAGGAGTATGCTAGGTCTAGCAATGTGATGCGGTATTACAAAGACCTTTATGAGAGGGTGGTACCACCAGAGAGGAGGGAGCCCACATTTTCATAGATTGAAAGTAGTTCACAAAGAAGGACACACAACAAACACTCTCATAGTAGGCCATAGAGCGGGGAGACATCAGCCCCAAGATGGTCCAAACCTTATGATAGGGCACCAAAAGTAGAGAATAGTTCTCTAGACACACCTTGATGAGAGGACATGGAGGCACTAAGATTAGGAGAGGAAGATAGCTCAGGCTAGAGAAAATTTTGATATTATGTATATGGAACTATATTTTGATTATCGAGCCTGTGAGCTCCATTTTTATTAGATCTCACACATCTTGACATTGTACATATGATACATTTTGAGCAATATATGATATGATATTTTGGCGGCAGTTTATGATATATGCAATCTTATGTGATTATGCTTTATGTTTATGATTATTTTATGCTATGGATGTTCATGTTTCTATGCTATGTATGCATTCTATATGATCATGTGATGGTTGAGTATGCTAGATGATTATGCATTTATGAGGATATTTTAAAGGATCAATTTTGGTGATCAATTTTGTCTTGTGGTTTAGCATGTAATGTCTCAATTTCTGGGTTGCAAATATAATTGCTAGATATGCTCATTCAATATGGCTATAATTTAACTCATATCCAACCAAGGTGTGATTGATGTAGTAAATGGCTCATTCCTTACCATTATTATCATTATGTGCTAATAATGCCCCTAGTCCTGATGTAGTTTTTGTCACATACAATATCAAATATCTTCCATCAATCAGAGGCATAAGAACTGGTAGAGTCAATAGATAATTCTTGATTTGATTAAATTCTTCTTGACATTTCTCTATCCAATTGAAGGGAATTCCTTTTCGTAACAAATGTTGAAATGGATTAATCTTGTCTACTAACTAAGCAATGAATCTATAGATTGATTTCAATATTCCTTTTAAGTTCCTTAACTAACTGATGTTGGTTGGTGGTGGCATGTCTAAGATAGTTTTGAATTTGGCAATATCAACCTCTATTCCTCTGTGGGAGACAATATAGCCTAGAAGTTTGCCTGATTGGACCCTGAAATAATATTTCTTTGGATTCAACCTGAGTTTATACTTTTCAAGTCATGTGAATATATTATCCAAGATTGCTAGGTGACCACTTCATTCTAGATATTTTGAGAGAAGGTCATCAACATAATCCTCCATAAGTACGTGCATATAATCATGGAAAACGATAGTCATGGCTCTTTGATATGTAGCCCTAGAATTTTTAAGTCCAAATGGCATAAAATTCCAATAGAAAGTTTCCCAAGAAAATGTAAAGGATGTCTTTGGTTGATCTTTAGAAGAAATTCTTATCTGATTATAGCTTGAGAATCCATCCATAAGTGATAGAATTTCATATCTAGCAGTAAGGTCCACTATGATGTCAATATTTGTTAAGGGGAAATCATCTTCAAGAAAAGATTTGTTAAGATCTCTGAAATTTGTGCATACTTTGATTTTCCATTCTATTTTGTGACAGGAACAAGGTTTGATATCCAATCTACATAATCAATAGAGCATATGAATCTAACATCCAAGAGTTTTATTTAGTTCCACCTTGACTAGGAGTGCAATCTGCGGATGCATTTTACTTAGCTTTTGTTTGTATGGAATAACATTTGGTAATAGTGGTAGATGATGTAAGAAAAGCTTGGGATCTAATCTAGGCATATCAACATATAACCATGTGAAATTAACTTGTCTTTCTGAGAAGAATGTTGTAAACTCGGGCTTTTCCTTAGTGGTCAAAGGTGTTGCCAGCTATATGATTCTAGAATCATCTTGTGTACCAATGTTCACCTCTTCTATTTATTCTATAAGAAATGATGATATCTCTTGGTCTATAGGGAGACTATCCAATCCTCCATCCTTAGGTGCTTCAGAAAGGTTTTCACCTTCAAATACGTCCTTTATTTTTACTTTTTCATGATCAGTAGGCACCTTTCAGTTTTCACCTAAAGACCTATTATTTTTATTTTTACATTTTTCATTTTCACTTTTGTGACTAGAGGAAAGGACATCCTCACCAAAGTATGCTGCACAATTGAGTTCTATGAGAAATCCAACCTTATGATCTCGACTTGGTATTCCTTCACGAAGTCCCTAAACTCAACAATTGCTTCATTGGTCACGAATGTGTCTGAATTTAGTGGTTCTTATTGATCCCAATCTATGAGTTGGGGATAAACAAGGGGTAAGACTTCATTGGTATTGTCAAAGTTCATGGATTAGGAAGATAAGGTGAAGATGGAATTAGAGTCATCAAGTTCCTAGAAGGTTTCAATCGAAGGTCCCATTTACAAGGAGATATTTTGGTAGTAATGTGATGGGCTTTGCAGGGAATCAATTATAAGTGTTTGATTGAATCTTGGTTCAAGGGTAGGCTCGCCAGGTTCTCTAAATATTTCATCAAGGTCAAGGTCAGTATTAGAGGACAATGAATCTCATTCATATTCATTGGAGTCAGCATAAAAGTTGTAAGATTCCTTGGATGTCTCAATCTCATCTAAAGCATCAACGACCTTAGTCAAGGTTAACTTAGTACTCAAAGGACTCAGTTCTGGTGGAACATACCCTAACCCAACATATTTTGGTAATTTAGAAGACAGTAAAGGTTCTGATATCCTAATTTTTTTTAAACCAAGGCCACTGTGTCCATCATATCATTGTTGCTTTATTAAAAGGAAACCTTTTGGATATCATTCAATTGGTAACTATTTAGGCTTTGTCTCCTCCTCTTCTTTATACAACCATGTATAAATGTGGTCGTCTAGAGATTCTTTACCTAATTCCCTCCACTTAGTGAAAATGGTAGGAGAATTGTGGATGATAACCTTAGGATGCATAGGATGTGATTTTCCATAAGACTTTGCTGATTTGGGTAACTTTCCAATGCAAAATAAGCTCTTCATACTATATTATCTGCATCCTTTGTCTTGAATCTGGATTTTGGGTGTGGATGGTGGGGTGAATGGAGTGGATGATTTGACGAGGGAAGATGGATCAATGCAGTTTGATGAAGTGGAAGATGATGCCTCTCAATTTATGGGAGCTTGATGCTCAATAGTTCCTTTTAGGTTTGTGCAATACTAAAAGGGATCAGGGTTGCCAGGAATAGTAATTTTAGTGCCACTGTGTGGGAACTTGAGGCATTGGTGGTATGTGGATGGGATAGCTCTCATGGAATGAATCCATGGGCGACCAATGAGAAGGTTGTAGTGTAGATCCAGATCCAATACATGAAACATTGTGTTTTATATTGTTGGACCAACTCTTATGGGAAGCGAAATTACTCCTTCAGATGAACGCTCAACATCATCATAAGCTTTAATCACAATTTTCTTGGTTTGGTATATGCAATTCTGAAATTATCCCAATACTTTCACCAATTTTATTGAGTAAATGTTTAGACCTAAGCACTAGGACTCATCTGATATTATGTTTATTAACACAAAATTCATGGTGTAGGGCATCATTATGATCAAAATTTTGTGCAGAAAAGTCTTGTTCGAAGAAGGTGACATGATATGGCATAGCTAGGTATCCAACCATGGCCTAAAATTCATTAAAATCTATATTGGCAGGTATGGATGCATATTGCAAGTCTTTATCAAGGATAGCTCTGTGTTGTGGTTATATGTGAAGGAGTTACAAGATGGAAATTTGTGCGGGAGTCTTCCCTAGCTGGTCTAGGAGATTGTACTGAATTTTTGGTTGTGGTTTGGAAGGAGGTCTTGGGAGAATTATTTTGGCTCTTTGAGTGGTGACAACACATTCTGAACTTGGCTTATTTATGGTAATGCTGGAAATGCGATCATCAAAGGGTCTTATGTTAAGGATAATAGTTCTATAATCATGTTTGATGATGACATAATTGGCATTGTTGTTATTCCCTAAAGTGGAGGCTTTTCCTTTGTCATGATCTTGCAAGGGAGTTTTAAATATGGTATGATCAACATTTTTATTGCTTGTGAATCACCTATCGAAATGGTTCCATTTTCAATAAGGTCTTGAATGACATTTTTGAGTGTCCAACATCTAGATGTTTTGTGTCCTTTTCTATAGTGATATTCATAGTATTCATCTTCCTTCCACCAATTGGGTTCAATCAATGGGGGTTCATAGTTTTTGATATCTGGTAGTTGGATGACATAGGATTGCAAAATTTTTTTAAGGACTGATTCAATGGGCTCACCCAATTGGGTGTATGTTCTCTTAGCTCGAGGAGGACCTCAGTGTTGTTGATTATTTTGGACTCCACTCAATGTTTGAATTTGACCTTGTGTTTGGGTATTTGATGTGTTTGATGAGGAAGGACCTTGGAGGGGAATACTAGGACCTTTATTTATCACTTTGGTGTCAACAACTCCATCATTAGTGACATTATTTTTTTGGGACCAATATTTTCTCTTGTCATTATTGGGCTTTGGGGTATCTTTGTGTACTTTGACTAGTCCTTTTACGACAAGAGCTTTTTCAACAAGGACACCTTTCTCAAGGATTTCATCAAAAGTTGTACAACATTGGATTTGAATCCCACTCATCATTTCAACATTTAGGTTTTCCATAAACATGGTGACTAGTTATTTCTCAAGAATGTGACAAGAGAACTTGCTAGCTAGACTTCACCATATTTAGTAAAATGAGATAATTGATTCCCCTTCTTCTTGTATGGTTGTGCATAATGTTGCAAGGGTGATGCCACTTTCAATGTTAAAGGAAAATTGATTAATAAATTTATCAGCTAGTTCACCCCATGTTCTAATCCCTTAAGGAAGGTGTGCAAACCAATCTAGGGCTGGCCCCATGAGACTTTGTGGGAATAGTCTCATCAAGTAGGTGGGTTCATATGCGACTTCCATACATGACATATTAAATTATTGTATGTGTTCTATTGGATCTCCTTTCCCTTTTTACTTTGGTAAAGGTGGTGTCGTGAAGTGAGGGGGAAAGGGTGGCATGTATAAATTTCTATCAAATGGAAAATGGCACAATTATTCCATAGAATAAGTTTTCTTCTTGGTTCCCAATTGCATGTTTGTCATTTGTTGTTGGATGGGTTGTATTTGTTGCATCAAGGTATTGGCAAGTGATGGTATGATGTTGGTTTGATTTGTTGTCATAACGTTGGTGTTAAGGTTATATATTAGATTCAGATTTGAATTGGTTTTTTGTGCAATAGAACCTTGGTTACCTTGTTGATATTGATGTGTAAATGTGGCATTTGTGTTGGTATGATTTGGAGGGAAATTGGCATTTAAATAGGTTCCAAAGTTCATGTTTGTATTTGGTATAGTGTTTTTGAATTGTGGTGTAGGTCCTTGATTTGCTCCTTGGTTTTGAAATTTCGGTCCTTGAATCGTGTTTGGAAAAGATGGTGTGGGTCCTTGATTGGTATTTTAAAATGTAGGTCCTTGATTGGTGTTTGAAAATGTAAGTCCTTGATTGGTGTTTTGATTTGGGATTTTTTCGTGGGACAATGTAAATTCTCCTAGATTTGTTTGGTGGATTTTGGTTTGATGGGGTATTGCTTTGGAATTGAAATGAAGGAGCTTGATTCATGTTTTGAAGTGTAGGTGTGGGACCTTGATTTGTATTTTGAAGGAAAGGTGTGGGACCTTGGTTTGTATTTTGAAAAAGAGGATTTATGAAGGTCTTACCCATGGAATTGGATGTGCTACCAAATGTAAAGCTCTGTCCTTGTGATGTTGCATGGGTCCCCTTGTTTCCAAATGTGGAGATGCTAGGGATACGTGTTGTAGTGGTTTCCATGTGTTTTGTTGTCCCAAGTGGTATAGTTGACATTTGTTGTGAAGATGGCATGCCAAATGCAAATAGATTTTGGGTATATTCTTCTACAATTGTTGAGACATCAAATCCTTGAGAGAGTTTGGCACCCTTTTTGGCTAGTGCATAGAAGAATCTATTAGGATCGACACCAATGAGTTGATCAACCATGCGTAAAATCCTTGGGTCTTGGTAAGCTCTTTCAATCTCTTCATGAGCCAATTTCTTGTTGAATTCATCTAGATTTATATTGTCCAATGTGTTGGTTTGGTCTCTTTGTGGTGTAGATTGGTTTGAACTTGATCCAAGGGTGGTGTCATGAAAGGGATCACTTGAGAAATCTGTGTCCTTTCTTTTGGTTCATGAACTTGTTTCAACCATGTGAGACTTTTAAAATTGGAAGGTAATGCAAGGTGATAATGAAGCTAAATAAGAATCAAAAGTGTGTTATATTGCTTGAATATGAGTTTTTGGGGTTTTGAGCATGCGAAACAAATGCTCATGAATTTGATATTATATCATATAGAAAAACCCCATTATCTTTTGTGTTTTTTCATGAACCCAACCTTATGACTAGTAAATGGAAGTCTTAAACCATGAGTAAGAGGAAGTAATCCTCAAGTTGGCTCAAAAAATGATATTTCTATGAGTGTATGTCATGATATCTAGATGGTGGGAAAAGAGTCATTTTTATTTGTCTAAGTAACCTAGGAATGGGTGAATGGTAAACCTTATGGGTTTGAAAGTACTTGATTTAGAGGTAGTAGCCTACACCCTAGATGTTACAGGATTTGTAATAGGGGATAAGACATTGTCCATGAGGTTATAACTATCTATCTATTGACCACATAGTGGGTATATTTAATAAATATAAACCTTATGATAGTAGAACCAATTGGTATAGAATGTGTCAAGCCTTAGGTCAGATAAAGTTCTCCAAGTTGAGTAGAACCATTTCATTCATTGAAGGGCAAGGCCACTTCCAGTTAGGAAGGTGTGTGAGGGACCGTTGGTTCGTGGTTGGAGGTAAAAGCACTTGGGTGATTCTCTCCCTCTTATAGATGAATTGTCGAGTCTTGGGAGATAAAAATGAAGAAATTTTCCAAATATGGATCTCAGACCTTGTACCTTATTTATTTATGCTATATGAATTTGAAATTGTTCATGTGGAAAATGTTGAAAACAAAACAATTTATACTTTCCAATTTAAAAAGGTGAAATGAATTTGTTATGATATGCTTATGTTATCAATCATGTGTTTGTAACTTTCAATTATTGAAGAAAAGTTTTATATCCCACTTTTTTGGAATATGTACTTTTTACTTTGTGGTTAAAATTCCCTATAAAATTCCTTGTTATAATGTTGTGGTTATAATTAAGCTTGTTTGTGGGAGTATGCATTTTAACAAAGTCTTATTTTTTTATTATATTCTTGGCTTGTCTTGATGTGGTGTTACTGTTTGATTGAGAAATGGTTTTAATGGATTAGTCTCTTTCACTTGATGAGATCAACCCAATTAAGGATTTGAGAGAGGTGTGAAACCTTCATGTGGAAAGGTTTACTCATTTGAGAAGTAGAAGATTGGGTATGAATACCCTTGAGGAAGGAAAGTGTGATGTTCATTGATATGAAAATATGATGGAAGAAGTGAAAAAATCTTATGGAGGATATATATACTTGGTTTATGGAAGATTTTTTCTTCATTGTTGGATAGAGTATTTATTCTCTCTAATCTTGAATATCTTCAAGGATTCATTATGTGTGTAAATACTTGGGTAATGTTGGGTTTGTGTCATTGCTCTTTTGTTTGAATAATGTATATTTTTCTTCCCTTGCGCATGCTACCCAATCTTCTTAAGGGCCTCCTAGCTTGGGGTGGACTTGTGAGAAAGCCCAAGACTAACAATTGGGAGGTGAGGAAATCCATTGGCCTTATTGTGAACATAGATTTGCAAGTTTAGGAAGACATAAATGAGGAATTATTCTCACCATTGGAATGGTGGAATTTTTTGTCATTCTTGATTATTTTGAGTTGTAACAACTTCTTTTTCTATGAGGAGAGTGATTGTACAAGTTATTTTTTGTTGAAACTACAAGTATTTTGGAAGGGTTTTGTGCTAAAAATAAGTTAATTTTACCTTTCTTGTAGTACTAGTTTTCTCTCTTCTTTGCTTGTGTCCTAAAAATAGATTAATGTGTTTTTCCAAGCATTTGAATTTGATGTTAAGAAAAAGGAGAATAACTATTATATGTTCCTTAACTTCCTTACATTTCTTGGAAAAGGTGAAATGAGTTATCTTCTTCTTATTGTTGTTGTTCCAAACAAAAATAAACTTATTCTCATTTTTATCCATTTAAAAAGAAAAGAGGGGGGGGGGAGGTGCTTATAATATTGTTCAAAACATGCTTAGAATGTAGATAGATTATCTCAAAATGTGTGTATGTGTGTGTCTATGTTGCATCTAGTACATGTAATTTGTTAAAAAAAGGAAAAAGGAAAAATAAATATAGGTTGCTTGGGCAACTCAACTTGACCTAGTTGGTTGATGAGGAAGGGGAGATCCCTCATCCCTACAGTCATAGTTGTGGGGACTTGGGTTATACCCCAACCAGGTCATTATCCTTATGGGTGTTGTGAACACCACTATTTATTTATTTTATACAAATAAACCTGCAAGTAAAATCACAATAAAGGTTACTTTCATTTTGGTTATATACACACACACACAATAAAAGAAATATTTTTTATTTAAAAATTATGCGTAGATTATAGATAAATTATCTCAAAGTGTGTGTGCGTTTTGAATCTACTACATGTAGTTCATATTATAAGAAAGATAAAATTTACTTATGGTAGTAAGACTAGGAAAATATAGATGCTTTAAAAAAGTAAGCACTCACAAGCTTACACCATATATATATATATTAAACAAAATTTTAAAACTAGATGAAAGAGAGTAAAAAATTTGAAAAAAAAAAAAGAAAAAAGAAAAAAGAAAAAAAAGAAAAGAAATACAGGTTACTTGGGAAACTCAACTTGACATAGTTGGTTGATGATGGTGGGGATCCCCCAACCCTGCAGTCATAGTTTTGGGGACTTGGGTTGTACCCTCAAAAGGTCACTATCCTTATAGGTGTTGTGGACACCCTTATTTATTTATTTTATAAAAAATAAACCTACAAATAAAATCACAATTAAGATTACTTTCATTTTGGTTATAGATAGACACATAATAAAAGCAATAGTTGTTATTTAAAAATAATTTATATATAACATATAAAGATATTTTATATATAAATAATATGTATATGTATGTATGTATGTATGTACACACATATATCTATGTATATGTACATATATATATATATATATATATATATATATATATATGTATATATTTATTGTGTAAGGGGGAGATCAAGATCATGCAATGTAATCAAATTGAATGAATGTAAACTAATCTAATCAAACAACAAGATGATTCATGCACATTACTAATGAAATGAAACTACACAATTAATGAATTCAAGAATGTAATTGAAAGAAAACAATAACAATGAACTAAAAAACAAAGTATCTTTACCGTCCCATGTCAAAGTGTGTTCATGAAGATGTTGGGTTATTCATATCAATGTGAAGCCTTCGTTGTACATGCAAACTATTTAATAACGTGCATGTGTTGATCAAAGATATGTGTGAAGCTTTGTCAAAATATCGATTAAGATTGTGGCATTACTTTTTTGTTTAAAATATGTTGATTCTCCAATCATTTTTGAGAAGAAAGATGATTGTTATATAAAATTTGTGTTTCGAAATGAACACTTGAGATCGCGTAGTAGAATATCTTGATCAACGGTTGAAAGATGTAGAGAGGAAATAGATAGGAATGATCAGTGCAAATTGATTACATACTTGGTGTGATTGAAGAAATCATTTTGAGTGTTCAATGGGATTGAGGAAATAGATTGAATAATCTGTGGGATTGAAGAATAGATTGATATGTTAAGAAATAGATGGATCAGTCAGGCAATTAGATCGAGCAATTAGGGGATCATAATTTTCTCAATCATAAAAGTGGGTGATGATAATTAATTAATTGATTTAATTAATTAATATTTTTGAGTTGAATGTGCAAATCAAGTTTGAATTTTGAAAACAAAGTTGCCTTTGTTTGATTTGACCTTTTGGAAGATGTTTTTGAATAATTTATTTATTTATTCAAATTTAGAGGAAAGCAACATAGTTAAATTATTATGTTTTAATAATTTAATCGACTTAGGGGAATAAAGTGAATTAGTGAAGTAATTAAATAATTGACATTATTTAATTAATCAAGACTTGAATAAAGTTAGATTAAGACTTTATTAAATAAATGAAAATTATTTAATTGGTCAATTTGATGAAAAAGTGAATTAAGTAAATAATGTTGTTTTATTCAATTAATTGAGGAAATTAGGGTTTTTGGTGCTTTTGATGATTGAGAATGAATTAATTAAATAATGTAAAATTACTTAATTAATAAATGAATATGAGAAAATGATAATAATAATAATGTATTATTTAATTAGAAGGGTGAGAGTTAGTTAAATAGTGTTGTTCGCGAGTCAGGACAATTTTAGGCGTCTACATTTTTCCCATCTTTGATACAATGAGATTTTGAGTGTTGTGTCAAAGAAAAATAAAAAATTCCTGCTCAAGAGTTGCTACATTATGCCCTAGAGTTGTCGCACTATACCCTAGATGGGATAGCATGGTTCCCCCTCAGAAAATTTGGTGAAAATTTTGGATAATGAACCAATTTTTTTAATAAGCTGATGTAATGTGTTTTCAGTGCAAGGACTGACATAAGAAATGGTGACAAGAATAAAATGTTAATAAGAAGCAAAGAATATTTGATGTTGTTAGTCATTGATGAGTTTTATTTTCCTTCACATAGAGGCTTCATATCTTTAACAATCCTTATTAATGTAGCAAATAGACACGATGCACTAGGGTATTAATAACCAAGGTGGTGTTGTATCCATTACATGGAATTTTACTCGACATAAAAAGAATATTCTTTCTCATACTAGACATACAAAAACCTTGTTAGGATGTATGGGTGGGAAGCTTTAAAACATTTCAAACTAGTTACACAGAGAGGTATGGAGTACCAAACATGCAACTGTTGAAAAAATTGCCCTAAAAAGACTTCCAAACACATAACAAAGCAAGTATTCGTCGTGATAGTATCACAAAAATATCCAACAAACAAAGTAAATAGTAATGACACTCAATCTCCCCCATTCCTTCCTCTCTAAATCCTTATGGACATCCTTGAGAGATCCTAGGAATGAGTCAATAATGTAAATAAAAAAGATAAGATCACAAAAAGATAAAACATTGTTGTTGTATCACTTGCCATATCTGTTTTAGGGATATTATCTGGTGTTGATCATGCCTATCATAGGAATGGATCTATTAAGACATATCTCAAGATGTTATTGGTGAATTGTCAATAGATAGGTAGTTAATACTTTGGCTTTGTTTTAGTCTATTTGCGATCAAATCTTTGTGATTGTTTGCTTGAAAGTTCTAGCTTTTGATGTTGCTTTGTTTGTATGTCTATTTTGTCAAAGCGTGAGGATGACAACTTGTTTATTATGGATGATATTTTATTACAGATAGGCGATGATGGAGATAGTATTTTTGAGATTTTTAAAATGTTTTTTTTGTGCTTTTTGATGTTATTTGATGTTGTTTTTGGTGTTTTCAAGATAATTGAATATTTTTGTTTTATCATTTTTGAATTATAAATGCTTGAAAAATATTTTCAAGCGATAGCGGTAATTTCATGAAATTTACGCTCTTATGTAATTCTTGCCGCTTTTGAAGTTTTTGATTGTGCCGCTTTTGCTTTTTTTGCTCGCTTTTGATTAAAATATTTGTTTTTGTTTCTTTTGTCTAAGATGTTTGCTTTTGATATTCTTTTTCACTTTTGTTTTTTGCATTTGTTTAAAATCTTCGCTTTTGACTTTTTTCAAGTTAAATGGCCGCCATTGTGATAAATGTTTTCTCTTGAGAAACTTTCTCACTTTTTTTTATCTATACTTCTTTTGCATTTCTTTACCGCTCTTGACAAAAATAGGTCTGCTTTTGACTGTTTTGATCGCTTTTGTCAAAAAAATAAATGATTTTACTATTTTTTGGAAGTTTGAGCTAGTTTTTTCATAATCTTAGGTTTGTTTTGTGTTTTTCAGTAGCAAATTCTTAACGTCGTGGGTTGAATGTTTGTAGGTTGTTCTCAAACCACTTTACTTGAGAGAGCAACGACTATGTTAGTTGTTTGACCTGATTACTGGTTTCCAAGAGTGTGAGTAGGATGTCCTAGATTCTATTGGACTTCAATATATCTACTACATTATCTACACAAAGGATTGTAGTTCACTTATTTTGAGAAGAACTTGTTTTTCCTTTTTTTTCTATTTTTGGATTTTGAATTTTGACTAAGTTAAAATAAAGCATGATAGATACCTAAAGGGACTGACCCAAGGTCTCAGGGGCTGATAAGCCTTGCCTATGTTGTACACAAAGACACCACGTAGTTCAATTGGTTTTGACTCAAAGTATAACATTTTTTGGGGCTTTTTGATGTTTTTAATTTTTTTTTTATTGTATTTGTTTTCTAAATGTTTTTTTAAATTTTTTGATAGTTTTGAAGGTTACCCTGGTAGTGCGTTGGTGGTACACCTTGTTTTTTGGATAAATTATTTTAAAGCTTACCTTGGTAGTGCATTGGAAATATACCTTGTTGTTGGGATGAATTGTTTTGAAGGTTACCCTGGTAGTGCATTAGTGGTACACCTTGTTGTTGGGATAATGCCTAGATCACACTGTGAGTTAGAAGACATAGATCATGATTTATTTTAAAGCAAGATGTAAGTACTTTCCCCCAATATCTAGCAATGATGGATTATCTTGTGATAGGATATTATGTTTGGATAGGGTATGCCCCTTTGGGACAATGCCTCTTGGCTCAGATAATGTTGGATAGGATAAGATCAATGATAACGAACCATGCCAAGATGTTTTCCATAAGCAAGTATAAAGTGTACACCAAACATTTTTCAAGATCAAGATGAATTGGATTTTGGATAAAAATGGATTGGATTTTTTATGGATAAGTTGAGATTCTTCCACCTGAAATGGTGCATGTAGATGCTTGATTCTACATATGATGCTTTTTTGCCTGGTTTTCATCATGGTACTTGTCCAAAGTGCCACCATAGTGGTTTTCATTGAAGGATGATTTTTTTATTGACAATTTTCTTGATTTTTTTGATGTCACACAAGACACTTGTTGACCAAGTTTTCATCATGGTGATAATTTTTTTTCTCATGTTGAAACACTTGGTGGTTTTGATGTAGATACCGTTTGTGCTAATATGGGTGTTGTTGTTGTCATGATGTGCCAACGATATCCCACTCAAAGGAGTTATTTCTCTAGGATACGAGTGCTTGAATGTAACCCCTGATAAATCTTATCTTCTTTGTTGATACCGAAGTTAACCTTACCTAGATGCACACATCATGATAGAGTGCCCTTAGAATCCTTATGATAAAGAGTTGCTACCAATGCATGGTCAATGCGAGATTTGGATCATGGATGATGAAATGTGTTATGATATTTAGATGGGTTGGTTGACAGTTTGGAATATTTGACTCTCCAAACTTGGGATGATGAGAATTGATGGGTGGATACAGAGATTTGATTGGGACCAACATCTTGATATACCTTGTAGGTCACTCTTGAAGCTTTATTTTGTATTGTTGGACATTTTGGATGGATGAAATTCCCTTTTTTATTTTTCCCCACAATTTATTTGACTAATGGAGTTTGATAGGGATGATTTTATTTCTTTCTTTTTTTCGTATCCATTTGAATTTTCTTTGTCCTTGTTTTACCGATTCTTTTTCTTCAATGAATTGTTCCTTTCTTTGATATAAATGTTTCTCTTGTTGTTGGTCCCAATTGGAGGGTTTCAAATAGGCATAGATGATGATTCATGATATGGCTAGTTCTATCGTTGGTAGCGGTTTCATCATAAGGACCCTTCATGCTCCCTATATTGGTGTTTGCATTAGATAAAGTTGGCCCCACTATTATAGAGGTATCACTGATATGTTTATATTCCTTTATTGCTAAATAAATAATACCTTGATGCTTAGGGTTGCCAATAATATGTACTAGTTGTAGGATATTCATGTAGGCCTAATACTCTACCTTGATAATGCATCCGTTGAAATTTTTTAGTTACAATAGGATATAATTTATCTTGGAAGCAAGGTCCTAATCCTTCTTTGCTCTATTGTGGATCTTCAAAAGTGATATCCTCTTCATTGATAAGATAGCTTGTCCTGACAAAGGTAAGTGATAGGATCCTCCTTATGTGGGATAACTTCCTGATCGATATCTTCGGCTTGATCCTGTGAAATATTAGATTTAAATGCTTCTTCAAGAGGTGTTGATGACTCACAACCGACGTAAATTTTTTCCTCATTATTCATTTTTCATATGCTTGCACAGGATATTTTTGATTCACAACTTATGTATAAGTATTCTTCATGATCCATTTGTGATATGTCTATAGATTCTGCTACACTTTGATCCTTTGTAAAGATGTTAAGAGTAGGTGACTCTTGTTCCTTGATAATGATATCAAGAGTATACGACTCTTGTTTTGGATGAAGATCATCTACTTTGTGTGGTATTATCTTCGATATGCTTTGGTTTGTGCACTTGACATGGATCAATTTCAAAGAAGGGATTTCTTATAATGGGTCATTTAATTTACTCGAAATGTGGACATATGGGTGATAGTTGTTGGCTTGTATTTTCTACATTGGGTATAAGTGTTGGATTAAGAGTCTCTTGATCATCAATATGTACTACCATGAGGTTGGATGATGTCAATATATCTTGGATTGAATCATCGCTAAACTTGGGTGATTGATTTTGATCATGCTTGGAATTAAATTCTTGATGTATATCCTCTTGCTCACTGGATGATGTAGAGACATTGTCAACGTGATCATGGGTAGATGGCTCTTGATCATTGTTTTCAATATTTGAGATATTGTTAATGTTTTCAACCATGAGATCAAATGATAAGATTTTTTGAATTGGATCATTGTTAGACTTTGGTGATTGTTTTTTATCATGCTTTGGGAAAGAGTCTTGATGTATGTCCTCTTGCTCACTAGGTGGTGTAAAGACATCTTCAATGTTATTAGTGGTAGATAGATCTTGATCATTTTTTTCAACTTTTGAGGTTGAGATATTAATAGTCAATGTTGTCGTTGGTGTTCAAATGTTGAATGTTGTCCTCAATAGTTATTTTTTTATCAATAAGGTCTTGGATAAGTTTCTTTAGTGTAAAACATTTTGATGCATCATGACCGTTTACTCCATGGTATTTTAAATAGGCCTTGTCATCGTACCATGGGAATTTGATGGTAGGTTCACCACTTCGTGGCAGTTTTGGAAGTGTGATAAGTTTGACATTGACTAATTTGTTTAACACCCCCTCAATTGGCTCCCCTAAAGGAGTTTATTCATGTTTAGTGGTGTGGTTGGATTGTAAGGCTTGTTGTGGTGGAGATGATTATTGTACTTGGGATGGAATTTCTTGTTGGTTTTGAGATTGATGATCTTGATGATGTAGTTGATAATTTTGATGTGGATATTGTTGATTTTGATTTTAAGACCATTGATGTTGTTGATTCACTTGATGTTGTGGAAATAGACTTTGTTGTTGATATGAATTAATTTTTTGTTGATGTGGATATTGAGATGTTTGAGGGTGTGTGTTTGTTTGTTGTTGGGGGTTTTGAATGAAGGAAGATCCATATTGATTTTTCTTAACATTAGGATCTTGATTTTTTTGTTGTAACCCTTGTTGATAGTATGCATTGTATGAAGGGTCATAGTATGAGGGTTGTCGGTATGAGGTGTCTTGATGTTGAACATATTGTTGATGATACGTCATATTTTGATTTCGTTCAATTTCATCAATCATTTTCTCAAGTGCATTTATGGAAATTTTTTGTTCTAGATTTAGTCCTTGATGGTGATTTTGAAACCCTTGATAAGAGTGATTTTGATATGGATGAGGATTTTGATTGAAATTTTCCATGTGACAAGATGTGCTAAAACCTTGATTAGGGGAATCCATAGTTGATATTTTTGGCGTATGATGTCCCCATGGGTGTATAAAGTGGAATTGGATTTGGGTAATAGATTGACATGTTTTGGGGAGTCCAACTATTTTCGTTCTCGCAAGATTTAACTAGTTTTGGATGGTTTTTTTAATTTTTACCAGAAAGCCTAGCAAAAGTGGTAGTTTCATAGAAAAAGTGGAGATTCTGTAGCAAAAGTGGTTGAAAAAGTCAATTGCAGCTAGATTATGGTTAAGTGCGGTAAAATCAGAAAATAAATTACGCCTTGTTTTCTCTAAAGCAGTCTATGTGTTTAGTTTTTCAAACTAGTGAATTTACACAGGTGAAAGTGGTTTTATTGGTAAAAGCAGTTGTTTCTTAGTCAAATATACCTAGTAATTTCTTTAATTGTGGCACAAAAAGGTCAATTGAAGCTGATCTTTAGTCAAATGCGCTCAGATTGTCAAAAGTGGTAGATTTTCATCAGTAGTTGTCATAAGACAGAGCAAAAGTGAGATGTTTTTGTCAACTACGACCAATTTTTGGTCAACTGCAACAAAATTAGAAGCAAAAGTGACCTCTATTCAATTTTGTTTCCTAGTTTTAGTGTTTTGGAAACAATTTGGATAATTTACAGATTTTGGATGAGTTTGTTTGATTTGATTTTGAGATTTTGGTAAGTGAAAACACAACACAACAATTAAAACTTGTGTGACCCTAAATGTCTACAACTTTAGGCATGCTTCTTCCCACAAAAGCTCAATGTTCATGAAAATCGAAATGCTAAAAGCTATAGTTTCCAAGGTTTACTTAATTGTTAATGTGACTTGAAATGTGAGCCTAAACATTCAGAAACCTTCAAAGATATTTTTTTAGGATATCTTTTAGGGAGTGCAAACATAGGGTTCTTTTCAAATTATTCACACTAAATTCAAAGGGTTTGATGTTTGAGAACCATGTTGAATGCTTGTTTTGATGTGTTCATTTTAATTGAAGCACAATGTTTGATGTTTCAAATTAATCAAATAGATTTGGAAATTTTGTGAAGACAATGTACACCCTAGGGATAGACACTTCATCCTAGATGGGCTTACCTCATGTCTCAAAGGGATGATTTTACATGCAATGAATGGAGAGTGTTTTAAGCTCAACCATAAGTCAGACTTGGTAAGTAACTTCTTGAAATCAATTTTTTAATGAATCACTTCAGAGAATGTTTTGGTTAAAAGGGGTAGCTTCTACAACATTGGTTCTTAGTCATGTCCCAGGATAACTGGTGTTTATACATGCAATGATTAAATCAATTAAGAGGTCTCCCAGCCCTTGCGGGTTTTTACGTATCACAAGGATGTTGAGGGAGACATTCATCAGTATAGAACATCTACACTAGGTGGGTGGTGAACTTTCCTCACACCCGCAGTTATTTATATAGCAGACCAAAACAAAAGTACCACTTGGGTCATTCCCTCTCACAAGTTGGGAGGCAGGCCCTCTAAAGGTATGCTTTGAAATGTAAATGTGTGTTGTAAATATGTGAGTAAAATGAATAATCAAAACACACAAGAAATGAGACCTATTACATTAGAAATCGAATTATAGAATTAACTAAATTCAAAGCACAATCAATTCCTAAAAATGTTCCATTGTTTCCTATCTCTAAGGATTCTTTGTATTACAATGGCTCTCATATTTTGCTAGCACTATGACGTTGCAGAATGACAACCTAGAGAATGGATGCTATGAAATACAAGAATCTAAATTCCTACATGGTTTGATAAATTATATGATTAAATTCCATGATGCTATGATGAATATGTTGTAATATAATTGTTTTAAGGAAGCTAGTATGATAATGGAAATACAATTACTACACTAAGACATGATGATAAACACAATTCTAAATGCTAAAAATTATCTAAATTCTAAATGCTTTCAAAATGATCTAATGCTCTCAAATGATTTCTGCAGAGTAAGTTTGCTTCAAGATATATCCTCAAAAGCTGGAGAAAGCAACTGTATTTATAGGATTTCCAAGGCAAATTGTGATGTGGCATGATTCAATAGTCAGGATTATGATCGAGAGAAATCGACGGTGGAGGAAGAAGAAGTTGGAGAGAAACATGGAGGTGGTTCCCTTTAATATAACACTTTTCCAAGTGTTGAAGAGAATTGAAGGGAAGGAGAAGCCATGTGTCCAAGGTGGTTTCAAATTTGTTGCAAGTTGTTGATGAAAATTCTCATTTTACAAAATTATAAATATTTAAATTCATGTGACACATGGTGAGGTGGTAGGTGGGGTGGAAGAAGTTAGAAGAATATGTAGAAATGTGACAAAATTGAATTAAAATTTCAATTTTAAATGAGGAGAAATAATTCAATAAAACAAATTAGTTAAATTTGTTTATTTAATTAAATCTAGAGGAAAATGATTTTAGATAGGAAGAATTAAGAAATGAACTATATAAATAAATTTGGCAATTTATTTATAAGTAGAGGAATTAAGATTCATTAATTAAATAGCTAGTATTTAATTAATTTGTTCTCCAGACCATTTTTATGTGTATACATTTTCCCCCTCTTTGAATTGATGTGTGCAGACGCATTGCTTCAAAGAAAAATTTGTCAAACCGTGATGATAAAAATTTCGACATGCCCTAGATGCTGATTTTTCAGTGATGTATGCCCTCTTGGGAGATAAATCGAGGAATTCTTGAATTTTTTAGAAACTTCTGATGATTTTGAAATTTTCAGCATGCTTCAAAGATTTATCTCTCGAAAATTGTTGTAAAATCTGCCCCAGTTGATTAATTGATGAATTTAGCTCCTTTGAAAAATAAAATAAATCCATACCACTTAATTACCCAGCTTAATAACCCCTTTAATAAGTAAAAAGTGAAAAATAAGCTCATTTGTGCATTAACAATTTGAATTTTTTTGAGATATTGAGCAACTTTGAGCACTCAGAGTAAAATGGTGATTCTGATTTAGACTCATTGATTTGAGTGTGTGGGGCGGCACAATCACCCGGTAGCATATGAACCTCCAGTACAAAATTCTAAATCCTCTCTTTGTCAATTTTGAAATGATTTTCTTGCGTTTTTAAAAAAAATTGAATTTTTCATTCAAATGTTTTAGCGCATCCATAGGATAGAATAGTGCATAAATGACCTATTTTAATGCATAGTCTTAGGGTTTTGGCACATACATGACCCGATGTAGCACATTGGTTACTTGTTTTAGCACATAGAATTTGTTAGGGTAGAATTTGATGATTTTGTGCATCCATGTGATAGAGTAGCGCATCCATAGGATTAGTGCATAGGTGCACTGTTATAGCGCATTGATGGGAAAGTTTAGCATATTTATGAAAGTGGCACATAAGTGGCCTGTTATGGCACATAGATCGAAATTTCTAGCACATCTGTGTTTTAGTGCATAGAAGCGTTGTAATGGCGCATCCATGCCAAAATTGAGAATTTTTTATTTTTCTCCTTGATTTGGAAGTTTTAGATCATGTCAGCCTTCAAGTTTATTCTGATTGATGATGTTGATAGATTAGGTGATGATCGATCTCATGATAGGTGAGATTCGATGACTGATTGATGATAATCATCCTTATTATTGGCGATGAGCAATTATAGTTGATTGATTGACCTCACGATAGGTGAGGTGCTTCGATAGATTGATCATTTGGTTGATTGATTTCTTGCTTGATTTGATATCATGTTGATTGATGATATGCTATGATGATAGGAGAGTGATTTAGGAGTCCTGATGTCTCGAGAGTGATTCTCAAAGATGTGGGATATGATCCCACAGCTGGTACAGGCCAACATGGATGTGATTGAGAGATGTGGGTTGTTCTATTTGATTCATATACCCCAGGTTAGGATTAACCGAGCACTACTAACAACACTAGCAGAGAGGTGGCATAGTGACCACAACACTATTCACCTGGCTACTGGCGAGATGACTATGACGCCAGAGGATGTATGTAGATTCTTTGGATTCCCATTATTGGAGAGGTAGTTGTTTATGATGCTACCAAGTAGGGAGGCACAGATGCATTACGGAGGATCTTCCATGATGACCATATCAGTGGGTATGAATTTCATTGGTAGGAGTTATTTGAGAGTTATTCCCCATTAACTTTTGTACTTGCTAGTTCCATTGGTGGTTTCCTATGTCCTGACCGCAAGTCGAAGGGACTATCTGTTGGGTGGGGTTGAGTATTAGAGTAGATGATTTTATAGGGGACTCAATATTCTTGGGTCTCAGGCATGCTTGCCCATCTTTATCATGATCTTCATCAGGTAATTTACCTTGGAGCAACCAACCTATCTACAGGAGTCACATTACTATAGATCTAGGCATGAGAGCACATAGCTATTACCCGACGAGTTGCTGACAGATATCGGCTGATTGGAAGGCCTTATGTTTATGGATATAGTGGGTTGGTTTTACAACATAAGCTGGGAAAACTAGAGTATTAGAGACGAATATTAGATGATATTGATACTGTGACTTGGCAGCCATACCTAGATTTGAGCAGTGCACCGAGGATCAACTAGAGATTCCCTATGTATGTATTGCAAGATTTTTGATTGGACACACATGGTTCATTATTGAGATATTTCTATTGGGTAGAGTACACAGATAGTACGATCGAGTACAAAGCATGCCACAGGGAGTGGATACTTATGCTAGGAGGCACTGGGACATACTAGATTGGGGGCCCCTCTTGTCTTATGATGTAGCATATAAGGAGTACTATATTTTATAGCCCGTTGCATGGGAATATCATCCAGAGGTTGTAGAGGCTGCCATGTTAGAGTAGTATGCGGAGTACTTTAGCACACACCCCTTTCCCAAATTATCCAGCCTAGATGAGCCAGTGACAACATTAAATGATGATGAGGAGAGGGCATTGAGATGAAGGCGAGCGAGGGGTGATGAAGAGGAGGAGGAGGGTATGATGGCGGAGATGGGGATGGAGGAGGTGGTGATAGAGGAGGTAGATCCTTTGATGTGTATGATATGATGATACCTCGACATTGGAGATCCTTGGTGGCGGTCGTGTAGCAACATGTTCAGATTGGGGTGCCTTCACAGCAATAGCAGACACAGATTGCAACATTATAGGTACAAGTTCAGACATTGCAAGATTAGTTGGACCAGGTATAGGCTCTATTCACACAGGCCCAGGGACAGATATAGGGACATGCATAGGCCCTAACACAGGTGCAGGTTCAAATCACCACCTTAATAGGGGAGAGAGATACTCAGAGACAATGGGCTGAGTGGGCTAAGGGCGTTGCCGAGAGAGTTCTGAGGGCAGCAAAGGGTACTACCACTATGGATTATATCAGAGAGATATGAGACACGACCATGGAGGTCAAATATTACAAATGTAGATATCATGAGGTCGTACCTGTAGAGCGACGAGTGAGCTATGCATAGTCTGCAAGTAGATAGACTCACTCGAGGTCCACTAGTAAGGGAGTTACTTAGGAACCTCCACGACCACCAAGGGCAGGGCCATCAGGATGAACAAGTCTAGTAGGAGAGGTAGGTCCTACGACATCTAGGGGAAGCACCACAGATTCCCGTGGTCATACTTGATTGTATTGTTGAGACATTGATACACATTGATTTAGATATTTTTGTGATATTATGATATACTGTCCCATTTTTGATGATGTATCTCTTTATGTTGTTAGACATCCTTGTACACTTGACATTGAGATTTATTTGATATGTAATGGAAATTTGTGATCTACATGTTGTTTATATGCTTATGTGATGGATGCATTTTATTTTCTATACTATGTGATGATTTATATGCCTATGTGATGATGATGTCTGAATGCAATAATGGTTCTATATGTTTATGCTATGTTTTATGTATGGATGCATTAATGAATTCTATTTATTATGATGTACGAGATGGATGCAATTATGCAAATGTTATTATATGCACTCTATGTTGTATTTTCACATGTTCATTTATGACCTAAATGTATGGATGGCGATAATATATGAATTATGATGTTATTATGAATGATGTTATTTATGGATGGATGAATGGGTGAATTTATTATAGCATGTATGACTACATGGTTTATGGAAAGTGATAAATGAATGCTGATGGAAGCATGATGAATGATTTAGGAAAAATGATTTCTTTTGGATTTCATGATGCAAATATATGATCTAAATGCGTGAATGAGTATGTAAATGGATTATGATGATGTATGAATGATTGTTATTATGGATGGTGCTCTATTTTTGGATTTTTTTTATAACCATATGATTAAATGTATGGATAGATGTATGATATGTGTATGGATTATGAAAATGCTTTATTTGTGTATCTATGCAATGTAATATAAATGTGTATGTATGATGAATCCTTGAATGGATGGATGATAATGTTTTATTTTATAATGCAGCTATTATGATGGACTTATGGATGAATGTATGATAATACTTTCTAATGATATGATATGGAATGGATAATGCAAATTAAATTATATGATTCTCTTTTCTATGTCAAGTGCACTCAATCTTTTAATGAAAGATATCATCATGTTGAAGATTGTTAGCCTTGGAAAATCTATAATGCAAATGCAGAACTAATATGAATGCAATCCTATCTAAGCCATGCAAACCTAAATATGAAAATGTTGTCATCTGATTAATTGTGCTTGGTATCATCATTGAGCCTTTTATTATGTTGAAAGTTAGTACAAACATCGATGGTGTAATTAGACCATGATGACCTAAGTACAACTTCCATACAACTTTCATTGAGTTTGATATTGCAAGATAACACAAGCATCTAGGTATAATCAGACTGAGATAACCTAAGCATTACTTGCGTAAAAAAATAAGAGTTAATCATTTGTCCATGCAAATTCAGAATGTCATCAATGATACTTTGTAGAGCATGTCCCGTGATAATTTGCACAATAGTAATGATTGAATCACAAACAACAAACAAATAAAATATCATTCTCCTTCCCGGCTCCTCTAGTTTAGAACATTATCGAGGTACTCGAGAGAAATGATAACATCAAGATACAACATCTAAACAAACATTCCAACGTGATCCAACCATGATTCAAAAGATGATCATCCAATGAAATTTGATTTGCTTGTCTTGATGTTGAATCGGATGGTTGATTTGGTTGATTGATTGTGATGGATGTTCAACATGATTGTTGCTGGTATCAAGTTGTTTTGTTGTTACTTGTTTGTTACCAATTGGTTTAAGCTTAATGGTTATTTGCCCCCAATGAGTTCAGGATTTCCCCCCTAGTGAGAAACAAACCAATTATTATGGATATGCACAATGATAACCAAGCCAAGGTGAAACACGACCTTAGCAACCAGATATGGATATGAAGTTCATTTCTATGATAGGAATGTATGCATATTGATGGCAAGAAGCGAACGGTCGATACACATTCCAAAATAGATGGAAGAGTAGATCCAATCACAAATAGCGCCTATTTACCAGGTTTTCACCATTTTCTTTATTGTACTTTTTCAAATTTTATGATTTTTTTAATGTTACCAACACGATGCTTGTTTGCCAGGTTTTCACCAAGGTAACAATTTTTTTAATATTTTTTGGTTCTTTTTTAAATTTTTTTGCTATCACCAAGATGCCATTTTGCTAGGTTTTCATCAGGGTGACCATTTTTTAGGACATTTTCTGATTTTTTATGGATTTCTTCAGGACTTTTTTTTATTTTTATGGATATTTTTTCAGGACTTTATCTGATTTTTATGGATTTTTGAAGACTTTTTTTTATTTTTATGGATTTTTTAGGACTTTTTCTTATTTTTATGGATTTTTTAAAGACTTTATTTTTATTTTTATGGATTTTTTAAAGACTTTTAAGCATGCACTGGATGCATTATGTGTAGAAATTCTTCAGATGAAGACTGTTCATTAGTTCTTCAAATAGATCCCCTTCTAGTGTAGTTAGTTGATATGCCCCCGATCCAAAGACTGATATAATAACAAAAGGGCCTAACAAATTTTACTCAAATTTTCCTTTCTTTTCTCGATCTTGCTGATTATGGGGATTTTCCTTCAGTACTAAATCACCTACCTGGAATGTCTTTAGTTTAACCTTATGATTGTAGCTCCTAGACATTCTTTATTGATATGCTTTCAGGTGATCCACTACAAGTTGACAACATTCATCCAATAGTTCCAGCTCTTGTAGTCTAGACACTCTGTAATCTTCATAAAAAATGACACCTTTTAGTGACACATGGAGTGATGGTATCTCAACCTCAATAGGCAAGAAAAATTTGGATCCATACACGAGGGAATATGGGGTGGCTCTTGTGGGAGTGCGGATGTTGGTGCGATATGCCTACAAAGCAGGATTCAGTTGAATATGCCTGTCACGTCCAACATCATTGACAGTTTTCTTTAGGATCTTTAGGATGGTTTTGTTAGAGGCCTCTTCTTGGCCATTTCCTTGAGGGTAGTATGGCATAGAAAAATGATGCTGGATATGGAACCTTTCACAGAGTTCTTGCACGTCTTGATTCTTGAAAGGCTTGTCATTGTCAGTGACAATAGATTGAGGAATACCATACCTATAGATGATATAGTTTAGGATGAATGATGAGATCTTCTTTCCTGTGATGGTAGTTAAAAGCATGGCTTTGACCCACTTTGTAAAGTACTCCATGGCTATAATGATGAACTTGTGTCGATTGGATGAACGAAAGTGAATCTTACCTACAAGATCCAATCCCCACTAAGAAAATGACCATGTTGATGCGAACGGTTGCAACTCTTGGGTTGGTGAATGGATAATATTATCATGGATTTGGAATTTTTGACATTTTTTGATAGATTGGGAGGACTATCTCTCCATATTCAACCAATAGTACCCCAAAAAAAGGAGTTCATTAGCAAGGGTTAGACCACTTGAATGAGTGCCACAAATATCTTCATGGACTTCTTGTAAAGCTGTTTCAGACTTGTTGTGTTCTAGACATCATAAGAGAGTTCCATCAAGACCTTGTCGGTAGAGTACATCTACGATAAGGGTATGGCAGGCAGCTTGGCAGATGAAGTTTCATTTTTGGTTTCAAGAGAGATCGGGAGGAAGGGTATTATCTTTTAGGTAGGTGTAGATCTTCTCATAGATCGAGGTATCAATATCAATTAGGTGGCATATGAGTTGGGACTTGGGATCGTCATAGGTAGGGGTAAACACTTGTTCCACCATGAACTCATAACGACTTCATTTTTCTAGAATTTTTAGCAAAGAAGCAATGGTAGCCATAGCATCAGAAGCTTTTTTGTCAATCCTTGGAATTTGATCAAATTTAATGTCAAAAATTATTTCTTGAAGTCATCAATCATTATTTTATAGGTCATCAGTTTGTCATCCTTTGTTTGGGAATCATCATTGACTTGATTAATGACTAGTTGAGAATCCCCGTAGACTTGCAGCTCTGTGATTTTTCATTCTACAACTATCTTGATATCGATGATGAGTGCTTCATATTTTGCCATGTTGTTGGTGCAGGGAAAAATCAGTCAATATGATTTCATAATAGTATGCCCTTGAGGAGTGATGAACAAAATTCCCGCTCCTGATCCATGTTGAGTATATGAGCCATCAAAATACAATACCCACTGCTTTGCTGTTATAGTTAGGACATCCACATCTGGAAATTCAACATGTAGGGGATGATCATCATGAATTGGTGCCTCATCTAGTTGGTTGGTGATGGCTTGCCATTTGATTGCCTTTTTGTCGACATATTGGATGTCAAACTCACCGAGTATCATTACCCACTTGGCTAATCTTCCCGTCAGATTTGCTTTGCTAAGGAGATATTTTAGTAGATCTATCTTGGCTATGAGTTTGATTGTGTGAGTCAACATATAGTGTCACAATTGTTTTGTAGCAAACAATACTACTAAAAAAGCTTTCTCAATGGAGGTATAGTTAATTTCATAACCATTTAAATTTCTATCGATATAATAGATCGCTCTTTCCTTTCCTATTGAATCTTCATGTGCTAACAAAGCTCCCAATGATTGATCAGTTGTGGCTATATAAAATACAAGTGGTTTTCCTTTTGTTGTTGGTGCTAGGATGGGTGGAATCATTAAGCATTGTTTCAATTGATTGAAAGTTTCCTCACATTTCTCATCCCATCGAAAGGAAACATGTTTGTGCAGCAAGTGGGTAAAAGGATGGGTCTTATCAACCATTTGTGATATGAATCTTTTGATTGACTGAAATCTGCCTGGAAGGGACCTTAACTAACTGATATTATTCAGAGGCAGCATTTCCATGATAGCTTTCACTTTTGCAGGGTCCACCTCAATGCCTTTTTCTGACACTATGTATCCTAATAGCTTTCCCGATGTTACCCCAAACACACATTTCTTTGGATTCATGCGGACGTTGAACTTCTCTAGTTGGGTGAAGATTTTGTCTAGTATCTCCAAGTGTCCTTCTCTAGTGAAATATTTGGCCAAAAATTCATCGACATAATCTTCCATAAAGGTATGCATCATGTCGTGAAAAATGGTTGTCATAGCTCTCTGATATGTGGCTCTTGCATTCTTTAATCCAAAGGGCATAACTTTCCAGCAGAACATGCCCCATGGGCAAGTGAAAGTTGTTTTATCCTGGTCTTCAGGTGCTATCTTGATTTGATTGTAGCCGAAAAATCCATCCATGAGTGAAAACATGCCATGATTTGTTGTTAAGTCTCAAATGATATCAATGTTTGGCAAGGGAAAATCATCTTTTGGACAAGCTTTGTTGAGGTCTTTGAAGTCTGTACAAATCCATATGCTGCCATCAAGAATAGGTACAATGCTGGATATCCACTCAGCATAATCAATGGGTCTAATGAATCCTACATGCTAGGGATAGTCAACTTTTGCTTGACTGGTTTGACTCCTGGAGGGAGGGATAAGTGGTGCATGATGAGATTTGGGTCTATCCCTAGCATGTCTTCATATGACCATGAAAAGTTGATTTTTCGCTCCTCAAAGAACTTGATAAAGTTAGGCTTCTCTTGTTCTATCAAGGATTCTGCTAGATGGAGAGTTTTCACCTTTTCTGCATTGTCGATATTGATGGACTGCATTGGCTCGATCAAAAATTTGGATCTTTCTTGGAAGTGCTCTAGGAGAGTGTCAAATTTACCATCCTTCGACACCTCAAGGAGGTTTTCACCATCAGATGCACTCTTTATATTTATTCTTTCTTGATCTAATACTGCCATGGAATGGTTTTCACCATCATGTCCTTTTACTTTACTCATTTTATAGCTGAGAAATTTGGCTCTCCTTGTCTGGAAGCTTCATTCTAAGATTCATTGGTGGAACAGGTTTGAAGATTAATAGTGTAGAGGAAGTTGACGATGGCCTCGTCGTTTGAAAAGGCGGGGATATCAATAGGCTCAATTTGGTCCTAATCTATGAGTTCAAGATGTACCAAAGGTAGAGAATCATCAGATGGGCTAAGATCAATGGAAGTGAGGGTCCTATTAGCGACATCGTCATTGAAAAATACTATGGCAAGCTCAAGGTCATTGATGTCACCTCTTCTGAGTGATTTGTCTCACTAGGAGTCTGATCATCTTCTCTTGAGCCATCGATATTTTATGATCCTAATTGAAGTGGCCTCAACCCTGAGCTTTGTCCCTCCTCGATTGTGGGTGTATACTTGTGTGCCACATCAATGTCCTTATCATGACAAGACTCTTCTACACTATCTTGTTTTCCTTTGATTTTTATGACATTAATTTGATTATTTGTTGCAGACATGTCTTGTTGGATATTATGGACTTGATTAGAATGGATGTTGGTGTCATTAATTCGATTTTTGGCTATGATGGTATCTTGTCCATATTGAATTGGGGGATTATTTATTGGGTTGTTGGCCGTAACAATTCCTTGTGTGTTATTGATCTTGATGTCATTTGTTTGGTCATCAACAACTGAAATATGATAGATGGTGGTGTTGTGAACATAGTTTACACTTTTTCCTTTGTCGTTCATGGTAGAAGATTCCCCTTTGTCATAATTTGGTAAGGGGTTCTTAAATGCCCCATGGTCAACATTTATTTTGGGTCCTTCTATTTGTATGATATTATTGTCAATCAAGTCTTGTATCTTGTGTTTTGATTGCATGCAACTATTGGTTAGGTGACCTTTGCATCAATGAAATTCACAACAGTGGGACTCATTCCACCATGATGATTTCACTTTTGGTTCAAAACCTCGAGTTTCGGGTAGAGTGATAATATTTTCCGAAGAATTTATTTTGAATGCGGATTCGTATGATTGACCCAAAGGTGTGAACTTTCTGTGGTTGTTCGATGTTTGGTATGGTAGTCTAGGTGGAGGATTATTTTGGTTATTATTCTGATTGTTGTTCTAATTCGTGTTCTGGTTGGTGTTGTTTTGATTGGGGGTTTGGTTGGTCTTGGGTGTGATTCTTGATAGATTGAAGACCGACTTGGCATTGTGAGTTTCAGCTGAAGTATCAATACCATTATTCATGTATTTTTGTCAAAACTTTGGTTTGTCATTGTTGGAGGAATTGGTTGAATTATTTTTGTTGTAAATTTTCAAGATTCCTCACTTGACCAAAACTTCTTCGATTTTGATCCCATTTTCAATCAATTTTTCAAAAGTTGGAGGACATTGTAATTCAAGCCTATAACTCATATCATCATTTAAGTTGTCAATGAATACCTCCATCTTTTCTTTTTCTAGTATTTTTGAAAAGGTGAAGAAGATTATTTGCAAGATATCCTAGGGGGAATAATTCTTCAAAATATTTTATTCCTGGAGGTAATTGCGAGAACCATTGCATGTATTTCCCTCCCAAATTGCATGGGAATAATCTCATCAAATATGTTTCCTCGTGGGAAAATTTGAGGCTCATTGTTCGAAATTCCCTTATATGGTCTATTGGTTATGTTTTTCCATTGTGTTTATCATATCTAGGGAATGTTTGGGAAACGATATCATGTTTACACTTTGGTCAAAAGGGTAGGGACATATGTCTTGTATTGAGTATCTCTTGGTGGTTCCAGTTTGCATGTTTTGCATTTGTTGCTAGAGGGTTTGTATTTGTTGTTTTCAAGTATCCATGGGGTCGTCAATTCTTGCTTCATTTCTTGTTTCGGTTTGTGTTTGTGTTTCTATCTTTTTAGGAGTTCCTTTGAATTTTGTGACATCAAAATATTTGGGTAGTTTGACCCCTTTGTTTGCTAGCATCAAAAGGTATTTTTCACCCTCCTTTTCAAAGATCTTCTCCATGAACTTGTGAAAATTGGGATCTTGTTGTGCTTGTTCTATAGCTTCATCTGTTATTTCATCTATCTCATCTTGATGAATTCTAAAAAAGGGATTCTCTTCTCTTTTAGCCATGCTGTCTTGGGTTTCAAGTTCTTTCTCCTTGAGTTTTTGTCTTTGTGATCTTGTTTGGATGAGCATACAAGTGATGAGAATGTACTAAGCTTTTTTTTATCAAAGTTTGGGAGTGGCAAAAGGATTTATTTAAATCTGATTATACAACTTTGTTTTGGGATGAAGGATGATGAATCCTAATAAAGGATGATGAATCTTGATGGTGAAACTTAGTTTCTAACCAAAGATAGATGTGTTCATGGGGTACTTTTAGATATTTGATCAAAGTTTAGGTTAAATATTTTCACTTGAGAATGCTAGTTTTGACAAGTTTTGAGACTTTGGTATGAATGAGGAAAGGTTCTAGACTAAAAATGATCCTGAATTGTGAGGCTAAAATTTAGACAAATAGGGAATTTAGCTCTCTAGTTTAAAATTTTCCGAATGTGCTAGAATAATGCGCAGATGTGCCAAAAGATAGATGTGCTAAGGAATGACCTAGATGTGCTAAAAGAGTTGATGGATGTGCCAAAACAGGAAACGGATGTGCCAAAGTATGACAGGTATGCGTTGCAAGATTACACAAATGCGCTAAAACAATCGATGGATGCACCAAAACAGTAAATAAATGCGCTAGAATATGATAAGGATGTGTCAAAAGAGTAAATGGATGCACCAAAAGATGGAAGGCATGCTCCAAGACAGTCAATGTATGTGCTAAACTGGAAGATGGTGTCTATTTTTTGACAGTTTGATGGATTTTTCTGGTCTTTTGGCAGAGATTATGATTGTTTTGTTCGGATGTTCTTTTGAATCAATGGTTGTATATTCTAGTATTTGATGTTTGTTCAAAATTCATTTCAAAACATGCATGTAAAATGTATCAAGCAAGTATAATCCCTAGGGCTGTGAAGGAAAGTATTTACTGGATTACCACTTGGATTTTTAGTCTAGTTGTGCATAATTTTGGTGAATGATTAGAAGTTTGACCACACTGTCTCCCCTTTGCATTGCACTCACTTCTCAGGTCAACCAAGCCTCAATCCTCATGAATCTCCCATGATAGACACCTCATTTCTACCAAAATCCACAAGAACATGGGACGGCTTCAAAGGTTATACCTCTTGCACCAACAAATAGAAAAGGGATTTTGGCATACTACAACAAGGGTTCTAGTAAAGGAATTCCGTTCGTGGGGGATAATCCATATGGTAAGAGACCATTTTTTCCCTTCTTGTTAGAAAAATTCTCGTGATACTTGAACTTTCCTCAAGTACCCACACTTATATCTCGAGTGGAATTCGCTTGGATTTAGTGTGTTCCTGATTGGGTCATTCCATTGGGGTGATTACCTCTTGTCCCACCAAGGCAGGCCCTCTAAAGATTAAATGCAATAAAATGACAAAATGTGGATCTGTCTTTCTGATCACCCAATTAAGGGGAGAGCATACATGCCTACAACTATCCAAGCACAACAAGCATGGTGTTCATTTTTTTTTAATTAAGTTATGTTCCTAGCTTAATAAAAAAGAAACAATAATTAAATTTAACCTTGCAATCAAATGTTAGTAGTTTCGTCTTTGGATTCTTTGACAACATTATTTATGGTTTCACTAGAGTCTCTGATAGCATTCTCAAAACTTGCAAAATAGAGAAATATTAATCAGTTTTCTGAATTATGAATTTCTACCAAATAAAACAGATGTGCCATAACAAAAAATCAATGTGTCAAAAGAATACACCTATGCACTAAAAATACCTATGTATGTGCTAAAACAGTCCACTAATGCGCTAAAAGAAAATACGAATGTGCCAAAATACTCCCTATATGTACTGAAATATTGCACGTATACGCTGAAAGGTTGCTCAGATGTGCTAGAACAATGCTCACATGCACCAGAGGAATTCACGATTGCGCTAAAATATTTCACGTTCGGCCTTGTAAGGAAATTTTTTCCAAAAAATGTTAATGAAAGGGGCTAGGCCCCACAGTGAGTGCCAAATTTATGTGTGTTGTAAATATGTGAGTAAAATGAATAATCAAAACACACAAACAATAAGACATATTACATTAGAAATCAAATTAAATAATTAACTAAATTCAAAGCACAATCAATTCCTAAAAACGTTCCATTGTTTCCTATCTCTAAGGATTCTTTGTATCACAATGGCTCTCAGATTTTGCTAGCACTATGACGTTGCAGAATGACAACCTAGAGAATGGATGCTATGAAATGAAAGAATCCTAATTCCTACATGGTTTGATAAACTATATGATTAAATGCCATGATGTTATGATGAATATGTTGATAAAATATAACTATTGTAAGGAAGCTAGTATGACAATGGAAATGAAATTACTACACTAAGACATGATGATAACCACAATTCTAAATGCTAAAAATTCTCCAAGTTCTAATGCTCTCAAAATGCTCTAATGCTCTCAAATGATTTATGTAGAGTAAGTTTGCTTCAAGATATATCCTCAAAATTTGGAGCAAGCAACTGTATTTATAGGATTTCTAAGGAAGATTGTGATGTGGCACGATTCAACTGTCAGGATTATGATCCAAAGAAACCGACAGTGGAGGAAGAAGTTGGAGAGAATCATGGAGGTGGTTCCCTTTAATAGAACACTTTTTGAAGTGTTGAAGAGAATCAAAGGGAAGGAGAAGCCATGTGTCCAATGTGGTTTCAAATTTGTTGCAAGTTGTTGATGGAAATTCTCATTTTACAAAATTAGAAATATTTAAATTCATGTGACACATGGTGAGGTGGAAGGAAGTTAGAAGAATATGTAGAAACGTGATAAAATTGAATTAAAAATTGAATTTTAAATGAGAGGGGAAATAATTCAATAAAAAAAATTAGTTAAATTTGTTTATTTAATTAAATCTAGAGGAAAATGAATTTCGATAGGAAGAATTAAGAAATGAACTAAATAAATAAATTTGGCAATTTATTTATAACTAGAGGAATTAAGATTCATTAATTAAATAACTAGTATTTAATTAATTTTTTCTTCGAACCATTTTATGTGTATACAATAAACACATGTGTGAAACTCAAGATGCTTTCCATCACCCAAGATCGCCAAAAGGTGTGAGGGGGAGGATAGACACCTAGTTTGCCAAACACGAAATACAGAGTATACACTTCATCGCATTATTCATTTTAAGCCTTAAAAAAAGATAAAAAATAAAAATAAAAAATAAAAAGTAAAGTGAAATAAAATTAAATGAAAGTGTGTACAAGATAATAGTTTTTTCTTTTTATGTCTACCAAAGTGAAATATTTTTGATTTCAGTCAAAAAGGTAGCAATGCGAAAAACAAGAATTTGATTTGTTCATTTTAAGCACCAACCAAAGTGTTTTCTCTAAAGCCTTGTCTTAAGGGTCAACAAAAGAAAATTGTGTGTTCGTCAACAAAATGAAATCATTTGGTCATTTGTTTTAATAAGCACCAAAATTGAAGTGTTCTCCTAAACTACGAAAGCTTTGGAAAAGTTTATTTTTAGAGCACCGAATTGAAATGTTCATTTGTGGGGTTCTTTTTATGCACAAAATTGAAGTTTTCTAACTATGAAAGCTTTGACCATTCACCTTCTCTACAATAAATGTGTTAGTAGTTTGCTTTATGTAACAATTCCATATCCTGCAAGAGCTACACAAATGATATTATCACCATTAAAAAATCCAAACCAAGCAAATGTTAATGTTAGAAATCAAAAATTGTCTTGCAAATTTTTAAATGAAATTTGACAGAGAAAAAGCAAAAAAATCAAGCAAAAGCAGCCATGTCAGAAGCAAGTGCGAGCAAAAAAGTCAAGTGAGGCTTTTGTGTTTTAAGAAAAAGTGGCCAAAAAACTCAAGTGTGCTTCTGTTATTTTTGAAAAAGCGTAAGAAACGTCAAAAGTGGCCAAAAAAATGTCAAGTGTGGCAAAAACATGAAATCAAGTGCATGAAGTTCTTATAGCTTATGCGTGAATTTTTTTCCAATGCATTTCTAAAACCTACAACTTCAAAATTTGCTCATAAATTGGTTAGTGCTAAGGACCAGGGTCCTACTGAGCATGCTAGAATGTGTAAGGGGGAAATCAATATCATGCAATGTAATCAAATTGAATGAGTTGAAACTAATCTAATCAAACAAAAAGATGATTCATGCCCATTACTCATGAAATGAAACTACACAATTAATGAATTCAAGAACATAATTGAAAGAAAAAAATAACAATGAACTCAAAAACATAGTATCTTTACCATCCCATTTTAGAGTGTGTTCACGAAGATTTTGGGGTTGTTCGTATCAATGTGAAGCCTTCATTGTGTATGCAAAATCTTGGAGAGCGTGCATGTGTTGATCGAAGATATGTGTGAAGATTTGTCAAATATTGATTAAGATTGTGGCATTACTTTGTTAATATGTTGATTCTCCGATCACTTTTTAGAAGAAAGATTATTGTTATATATAATTTGAGTTTCAAAATGAATGCTTGAGATCGCATAGTAGAATATCTTGATCAATAGTTGGAAGATGTTGAGAGGAAATAGATAGGAATAACTAGTGCAAATTGATTATGTAATTGGTGGGATTGAGAAAATAGATTGAATAATGTATGGGATTGAAGAATAGGTTGATCTATCAAGAAATAGATGGATCAATCATGCAATCAGATCGAGCAATCGAGGGATCGTAATTTACTCATTCATAAAAGTGGGTGAGGATAATTAATTAATTGATTTAATTAATTAATCCTTTTGAGTTGAACATGCAAATCAAGTTTGAATTTTACAAACAAAGTTGCATTTATTTGATTTGAGATTTTGGAAGATGTTTTTGAATAATTTATTTATTTATTCAAATTTAGGGGAAAGTGACATAGTTAAATTATTATGTTTTAATAATTTAATTGACTTAAGGGAATAAAGTGAATTAGCCACATAATTAAATAATTGATGTTATTTTATTAATCAAGAAGAATAAATAGAAATTTGTAAGTAGATGGTGTTTTTGGCAACGAGCTTTGTTCCTCGAGTTAGGGTCGTCAGGCCCTAGCTCTATTTGATTTCATTGTGCATGTGCTGGTTTGGGGGGCATCGCTAGTTTAAGGGTGAACGGGTGGACGGGTGGTGGACTCATCCCTTTCCTTGGGTGTTTACTTTGTTGGAAATGAAGCTTGGCATGTGGCTGCAGGTGTGATGTATTTTTTTTACTCTATTTCACCCTCACCTTGTTCTGCGGTGGGGGTGTTGAGTGTTGATTGGAGTTGGTAGGGGTTGTGTGTGGAGCCCTTGGTGTAGGGTTTTCTCCTTTTCTGTGTTCTTTTGGGGTGCATGCCCATCTTGGTCTATGCCTGTTTGAATGGATCGAGGTGAGATGTCGAGGGTTTCTCCGACAATGGATTTCAGATCTATGGTTGGAGCCAAATCACCAACCCATGCATCGAATATTTTTGATAATACCCTATTTTCATCGAAATCGAGGACTGATGGTGCAGGCTCTTCTAGTGGCTCTCAGATTTTGAAAATCAATGGATTTATAGAATGATGTAAGGAGAGGCCAAAGTTGGTGATTCCAATGGAAATGATCACTGAAGACATTGAATATTATTTGAAACATTCATTATATTACAAGTTTATGGGGATACGTGTTTTGCTACTTTTTTTGAAATCTTAGGCCCAACGGACTTGGATGTCGAAGGGTGAGATGCAGATTATGCTTCTCACGAACAACTATTTCATGGTAACTTTTAATTTCTTGGTAGACTGTAATAAGGTCTTTGAGGGGGGACCCTATTTTCATAACCAAGTTGGACTTTTTATTAAACCTTGGCATGCAGGGTTCAACCCTACCGAGGAGCTTCTGAATCGGGTCCTAGTGTGGGTTCGGCTTCCTCGGTTTCTTGTGGAGTGTTGGTGAGATGATATTTTTCACTTGTTAGCTTTATCCCTCAAAAAACTAGTTGGCTCCTCACAGTAGACTCAGTTTAAAAAGGTGATGACCTTTGCTCTTATTTGTGTAGAAATCAATCTAAGTAAGCCATTGCAAGATTCTTTGGAGATGTGTACAGGTCCTCTTTCCTGGGTGCATAAATTAGATTATGAAACCCTCCCATTTAGATGTCGTCTATGTCATGAATATGGTCACTTGCTGAGAAGATGCTCAAGGGCTAAGCCGGTGGTTTCTCAACCTTCTCAACCTCCTCGCAACTGACCTAGGGTGGATAAGGGGAAGGATCCTATTCCTGGGGATGGGGTTGGTGTGGATGTGGATGTCTTTGTCCATGTCAAGGCTCAAAATAGGAACCAGGGTCAGAAGAGGACCTTGATGGAGAGACAAGATGAGGATACTTTGAATAGGTTTGATATTTTGGATGATCTTCGCCAACAGAAAGTGAATCTAGGTCTAGTGAATTTGGATTAGGGTACTTTGGGTACAGGGCAAGAGGGTCTTTTTTCTAGGGCTACTTAGGATATGCAGGTTACTGGTGCTCTATAAATGGACACGGATCTTCAGATGGAGATCCAAGTGGAGCCGACTCCAGTTGTTGGTAAGATGAAGGATGGTGGAGTAGAATCTCCTTTGGTGTTGACTACAGGTTCTGATGTGGTCAAGAATAATAGTTCTTCTTCTACTTAGTTGGGTCTTCATCAAAAGGAGCCTAAAAAAGGTGTGGGTGAGAAGTCCCTAAGATTGGTAGGAAAAAGGATATGGAAAAGATTAAATTAATAGGGGAAACTTTGGTGGAGTCAGGGCTTGTAAAGACTTTGGATTCTCATTTTTCAAGCCCCTTGAAATGATTGTTCTCTCCTCGAATGTAAGGGGCCTAAATAGTGGCCCTAGACAAAAATTTGTTCATGAGTTGATTATAAGAAATTCTCCTGATGTTCTCTTCCTACAAGAGACTAAGTTATCAATTGAGTGTATGTTGGGTTTAATGTCTAAGTTGTGGAGGTGTGGTGTGTGTCAATGCATTGGTGCTCAGGGGTCTGCTGGGGTGTGGCTTGTTTATGGAACCCTCAGAAGATTCAACCTCTATGGTGGATGTCTTTTAAGAGTTCTATTTCCTTGGTTGCTTCTAGTTCTGAGATGGGGGAAACTATTCTCTTCTCTAATATCTATGCACCTAGTGAGATTCAAGGGAAACAACTTTTGTGGTCCCATATTCGGTTTGTTTGTAATATGGTTCCTTACCATATGTGGATCATGGCTAGAGATTTCAATGCTATTTATGAGTTGGTTGAGAAGTGGGGTGGTATTGCGAGGCTGGAGCTCTCTGCGCTGCTACTTCATGAAAACATATTTGCTTTGAACCTAGTTGATATCAAGCCCACCAACAGTTAGTTTACTTGGAATAATAAGAGGGTGGGGGATAATTGTATTGTGGAACATCTTGATCATTTTTTGGTTTCATGTTACTGGGTTGGTGTGTTGTGGTCTTCTAGCTCAGAAATTTTTGATTGGTTGGGTTCTGATCATTGGCCTATCAAGCTGGCTATTTCTTCTGCTCATGTGACTCAGTCTCCCTCTTTCAAGTTCTAGCTTATTTGGTTGTGGGACCCCTCTCTCCATGATTACGTTGTTCAATGGTGGAGAGATGGTAGACCTGCTTATGACATGATAATGTATACTTTTTCTAAGCTTCTTCAATTCATCAAATATCAGCTTAAACATTGGAACTGACAGTGTTTTGGAAAAAAAAATCCTGCTAAGGTTGTTTTTAAGGCTGAGTTAGATGGTATTACGAGGGTGATTAGGGATGATGTGGTGACTGAATATTTTCTTCGGGAAGAGGCTATAGCTTTGAAAGCTTTGAAGGAGTGTGAGCTGTGGGAGGAAGTCTATTGGAAACAAAAGGCCCGAGTTGAATGGCTTTAGGAAGGCGACAAAAATACCACTTTTTTCTTCAACTCAGTGAAAGCCAGAAGACAAGTAATTATATTTCGGTTTTGGTGAATGATAGGGGAGAGCACCTGTCCTCTTTTCATGATATCGAGGGAGAAGATGTATAGTATTTTGTTTCTTTATTTAGGGAGGAGTTGCAAGAGGGTTCTGATGAGGAGGCTCAT
Source organism: Sequoiadendron giganteum (assembly GCA_007115665.2). Classification (NCBI taxonomy): domain Eukaryota; kingdom Viridiplantae; phylum Streptophyta; class Pinopsida; order Cupressales; family Cupressaceae; genus Sequoiadendron; species Sequoiadendron giganteum. Next base: position 408,022,116 of record CM021106.1, read on the forward strand.
GTCCTTTCTTGTATTCCCTCTTTGGTTTCAAGGGAGATGAGTGAGCACCTCATGAGTGGTATTTCACTTGAAGAGTTGGAGGGGACTATGTTTCAGATGAAAAAAGGGAAAGCTCCTAGACCTGATGGTTTCTTGATAGATTTCTTTCAAGAATTATGGGATATTATCAAGCTAAACTTATTAGCGATTGTTTAAGAATCTCAAAAGAATAAGCAGATGCTAAGGGCTTTGAATTCTACTTTCCTTGCTCTCATCCCCAAGTGTGATGGGGTGGATAAGTTAAATCAATTTCATCCTATCTCTCTTTGCAATGTGATTTATAAAATTATATCTAAATTAATTGTTGATAGATTGAAAAAGTGGCTGGCAGTGTTGATCTCTGAGGAGCAAAGTGTATTTGTGGTTGGTCATCAAATTCTAGATGGGTTTGTTATATCTACGAAAACCATTCTTTCCATGGCTAGTTCCAAGGATAAGGTGATGTTCATTAAGTTGGATATGGCTAAGACTTATAATAGAGTTCGGTGGTCCTTCCTAAGGAAGGTTCTTAGGGCTTTTGGCTTCGGGGAAGATTGGATTTAATGGGTTATGAGTTGTGTCACTTCGGTTTCCTTTTATGTGCTCATTAATGGTGAGCATTCAAAGCTATTTAGTGCCTCTTGAGGCTTACGTCAGGGTGATCCTCTCTCTCCCTACTTGTTTCTTCTTCTTGTCGAGGTTTTGGGGAAATTTATGAGAAGGAATGTGGAGTTGGGTCTCATTCAGGGGTGGAATTGGGGAGGTGGTTTACCCCCGGAGTCACATTTCTAGTTTGTTGATGACACTACTTTGATGGGAATGGCTACTACTAGGGAATTTGTTAATCTGCACAGAGTGTTGGATGTGTACCTTGTTGCTTCAGGATAGTTGATTAATCAAGATAAGTCATCCATTTTTTTCTTCAATACCCCTAATCCCATTCAGAAGAGGATTGCTCATATTTTGAGATTTCAAATTGGGGCTCTCCCTTTGACCTATCTGGGAGTTCCTATTTTGGCTAGGAGGTTACCCAAGGGATCTTGGTAGCTCATCCTGGACAAGTTTTGTGTGAAATTTAGCCACTGGACCCATAGATGGCTATCTTTTGCGGGTCATATTCAGTTGCTCAAGTCGGTGGTGTCAGCCCTCCCCATTTACAGGTGCATGGTTTAGGTGGCTTTGTTGGGTTTTGTTAAAGAACTTGATTCTTTAGCAAGACATTTTTTATGGGATGGGAGTTTACTTTCCTCTAAATGGAGCCTTTTTAGATGGGATATTGTTTGTAGCCCAAAGCAATTTGGTGGTCTTGGGTTGAGACAGTCATCTTTATCTAGGGAGGCACTGGCGGCTAAATTGTATTGGCAGTGGTGTGTGGAACAGGATCAAATTTGGGCCAAAATTTTATCTCAAAAGTATCTCTTGGGGATCCCACACTTGGATGTTCCTAGATATCCCCTTGAGGGGAGGGGTTTGGTGATCTAGAGTACACTTAAGAGAGGATTTGTGCTTATTAAGGAGGGTTTATTTTGGATTTGCAAAAAGGGGACAGAGGCTCATTTTTGTTCAGACTATTGGGATGGTTTTCCTCCTATTGTTACTCAGTTTCCTAATCTGTTGAATTTGTGCCAGAGGTTCCTCGAGGCGGGCTGGTCAAGGGTGAGTGACTTTAAGGTTATCTCTTCTCATGAGTAGTTGAAGGTGGCAAGATGGAAGAATCCTGGTGAGTGGCCTATTGTGGGTATCTATGAGGAGTGTGCTGAGCTTCATAGTATCATTTCTAGTATATGTTGTAGTTCCCTCCAGGATGGAGATATTATTTCTTGGTCTCCTAATCCTAAGGGTGTCTACACAGTTGCTTATGGGTATCAGGTTCTTATTTCTCATAGGATTGAAATGGGGGAGGTTCAATGAAGGAAGAAAGTGTGGAACAAGCTCTCTTGGCCGAAGTGCAACTGCTTTGTTTGGACTTTGGCTTGGAATAGGTGCTTGACTTGGGATAATATTTAGAAGTGAGGATTCTAGGGCCCTTCCTTATGTGTTTTGTGTGGTACTGCTAAGGAATATTTGTCTCATTTGTTTTTTAGGTGCCCCTTTGCTTTGCAACTTTGGCATTCTTGGTGGGAAGTTTCGAAAAGTCCTTGTGCTCATGCTTCCTCCTTGGTGGATTTTTGGAGTAGTTTGGGTAGGCCACCTTTTATGGTCTCTTTCTTGTAGGATGTGTGGTATGTTGGACCTACTTTCATTCTTTGGCAGATTTGGTTGGAGAGAAACCGCATAATATTTTGTGGTGAAAAGATGTCATTCTAGCAAGTTTGGCACAAAATTGTGGGCATGATTTAGGATACGTTGGAGGCTAAGTGTGAGGTGAAGTTTCCTTTGGGGAAAGGGGATTCAGAGGTGGCTGATAGTCTAGGAATTAAAGGGTTGTCTTTGGATTCTGTGTGTATCAAGAGAGGAAGGTGGGTGATCAGAAGTTTCAACGAGTGGGTAGATGGATGCCCCCTTAGGCTGGATTTCTGAAGATTAATATTGATGGGTCATCAAGAGGCAATCGTGGGGTTGCTGGGATTGGTGGGATTGGAAGGGATTTTTTGGGTTCGGTGGTTTTCTTATTTTTTTTTATCATAAAGGGTTACATACTATCAACCTTATGGAGGGTTTGGAAATCCTTTACGCTTTTGAGTGGGCTTATGCTTTGGGGTGACACAAGGTTATATGTGAATCTAATTCACAGGTTTTGATTAATCTACTTAATAAATAGAAGGTGTCTGATGTTAGTTGACAACTAGCTATGATGGTGCAACCGATTTTCTGTGGGTTAGCTCTTTGATGGAGGTAGTTTCTTTTGTCCATATTCTGTGGGTGTGGAATAGGGCTGCGGATTGTTTGGCTAGATGGGCTTCTGAGCATATTGATGGTTGGAGGATTGATATGTGGGAACAGTTGTCCCATGAGTCTCGTCAGGACTTGATGAGGATTCTTTCTGAGGATGGGGATGGTATTGGTGAAGGTTGATGTGGCTTAATGATTTGGTTGGATGCTCATTGTGGATTCCTGGGGCTTTTGCCCTTTAATTTTATGTAATGCTTTGGCTTGAGTTTCAATAAATTTTTTACCCCTTTTATTAAAAAAAAATATAAAGTTAGATTAGGACTTTATTAAATAAATAAAATTTATTTAATTGATCAAATTTGATGAAAAATTGAATTAATTAAATAATTTTGTTTTATTCAATTAATGGAGGAAATTAAAGAAAATAAAAGATTGAAAATAAAAAATAAGGGAAAAAAATCATCTTGATTGGCTTGAATTCTTATCTCCACTCTCCTCTCCTAAACCTACAAAAGTAAGCTTCAAATGAATGAGTCAAGAGAGGAAGGGGATTCTTTTAAACTTGAGCCATAGGGTTTTAGAGTTGCTCTAATGGCCTAGTGACCCTTAATGACGTTTATGCTTAATTAACCCTTGCAAGTGTGATTAGACTTTTAGAGCTAAAGATAATGCCTCTTTTAGGTTTAATTTTAGTAGGAGCATTATTGCGATTAACTTTTTGGGATTAATTATTACATTATAAATTATTTTATTTCCATCACTTTAATTTTTACAACATATTGTATAATTTTAGAAAAATAATTAGGATTCTTAAAGAAATAAATTAGGGGCAACCCTTTGGTGAAATGGTGGGGCTTATTTCCTATAGAGACAACGACCAAGGTTCAAAACTCACGAGATCACTCTGTAGCATTAACAATGAGTTTTCTTACCTTGGTGTTAAGGGGAGGCTCCTTGGTGAACTGGTGGGGTTTCTTGCATGTAGTGCCAACAACCAAGGCCCAACCCTTAATATTTTTTTAAATTAAGTGGGTGGAAGGGAGGGAATCCATCCAAGGTGGCGGAAGAAGGTGGAATTGGATGCCACAGTGGCAGAGAAGATGGAAGCTAGTAGGGTCAAGTTGGTAGGTGAAAGGAGTAAAATCTTGTCCTGTAGCAAGTTGTACAGGCTCGAGTTGGCATCAACCCAGGCATCATTACCATGCATTGTTATCAATTCAAATCGCAAGTGGGATACAATCCTTATGGAAAGGACACCCAACATGTATGGAGGTGTCTGATTAGCCAGGGTGATGGTAGAATGGAGAATCATGAGGATGCCTTAAGTATGGTATGCTTTTTAGTTTTATCATTTCATTTCTGCGCAAATGAGTGGTGAAGGAAATTTTTATTATGAGATAAAGGCAGTGCATGGACAAAGATGGGTGGAAGGTCGAAGTTAATCATAGAGGTATCATTAGATGGACTGGCTAGGTTTGGGGTGGATGCCCCAATCTCATTATAGTTGAAGGCACGACCGACTTCCTTCAGGGAAGTGATAGATCAATGTTTGAAGCGCATTTTGTTGAATATTGATCCTTTGATTATTATTGCAATAAAGATGATTTTGGGCATGAGTCGCCTAGAAAATAAGGAGTACGAGAGGGATTATTTGCATGTCTCCTCGTGTTTCCTAGCTTCTCTTTTGGACAACAAATTCTCCAAGTCTAAGGCGAAATTATTGATGGTGAAGCTCTTGTTCGACCTAGTGGAAGGAGTTGATGAGGTGCTAAGGGTAGTGATAGAAGGAAAGGGTGCTCCACGACCCTATGACTTGGTGCTTCTGCACATAGACGAAGTAGTGAAAATTTATCCCTTCCTCTTGGATTTGCGTGGTTCATCCCTCATGAGGCATAGAATGGTGGTGGCAGTTGCGGTGGAATACCTGAAGAAATTATTTGGTTTGATGGCGGTGGGTGGCATCGAGTGGGTGAACGATTTCAAGGAATTTGTAGAGGCCAATGACTTCTCATGAGCTGGTGCTATGTGTTGGGGTTTAGTACTTTTGGGCTAGTAGGGTTTTCTGGTTATCTAGATGCATTAATTAGTTTGTATAGTTTTCTTATAAATGTTAATTAGCTATATGAGCATATCGTTAGTATGTTTATGGGGTGGTGAGTAGGGTTTTTTTGGATGGTTGTGGCTCTTTGCAATCCTCATTTGAGGCAACCATTATAGTGGTGGCTTTTAGTCATTTTTTTGGATGGCTCGACTTCTATAATCCTTCATTGTAGATGTTTGTAGTTTTGATAACTTTATTAATAAAATAATCCTCTTACATACAAAAAAATAAAAATTATAATTTAATTAGAAATTAAATTGGCCTCTACATATGGATGATGGCTATGTGCACTGGTGTGATGGAAGGTAGGTCCACGACCATTGTGGTCATGGCTTGCATGTTCTAACTGTGTTGTGCATTCCCATTTTTGTATCATTTCTACTTTTCTCAGTCCTTTTTGCATAGGGGAGTAGGATTTGATCGTTGTTCGAGGTTATTGATGTTTGATTGGGGTGGGTTTTTTCTGTTGTATGGGGGCTACTACCTTTCTATGGGTGATTTTTTGTTTTGGCCCATCGGTGCTTCTTGTATTCGAATCTATGGGTTCCTCAAACTTCTTTTATTTCTTTCTTTGTTCTCTCGATCTACTTTTATATATTCTATGGAGGTATAAGGGTGTTTTTTTTTTCTCTCGGCTATGGCTCCAAGGGAGGCATCAAGAGTTAAATCTCCTTTATATTTTTGTGCTACTTTTGGGGTGACCTATAAATCAATCTACAAGGATTTTTTAGAATACTTTGTTTTTTAATGACTCGAGCAATGATGGATTTGTTTCATTTGGTGGCCCTCGAATCCCAAACATAAATGGTTGTTTGGAGTGTACCAAATATAGGTCATTGTTGGCTATTCAACCTGAATCGATTGTGGAGGATATAGAGTATTGTTTAAAGCATGCCTTGCTCTGTAAATTCATGGGAATGAGAGTTTCACTCCAATATTTGGAATCTTGAGCTCATCGTACCTGGTCCCCAGAGGGGGAGATGGAAATAATATTGCTAGAAAATAGTTACTTCATGGTGGTCTTCAACTACATGGTAGATCGTAACAGATTTTTTGAGGGTGGACTGTATTTCCACAATTAGATCGGTTTATTTATTAAACCTTGGCACATAGGCTTTGACCCTTTGAAGGAGCTCTCAAATTGGGTTCAGGTGTGGGTGTGTCTCCCTATATTTCCAGTGGAATGTTGGCATAATGACATCTTACATAGGGTTACTTCACTTTTGGGGAAATCTGTGGGCCCTTCTCAACAAACTTGGGATAAAAAGGTAATGACATTTTCTCATACTTCTGTTGAGATGGATTTAAGTAACCCTCTTCTCAATTTTTTGGAAATCTGTGTGGGCTCATATTCTTGGGTGCAATAACTGGATTATGAGACATTGCCATTCTGTTGTCATCTATGTCATGAATATGTCTATTTGCAGAGAAGATGTCCAAGGTCAAAACTTTTTATTTCTCAAACTTCTCAGCCTCCTAGTAACCCCCTAGGGCTGACAAAGGCAAGGCTCTAATTCTTGGTGAGGTTGCAGGTGTAGAGGGTTTTATTCCTATTAAGAATCATAAATAGGAACCGTCATTAAAATAGGACATTTAAGGAGCACCGCGTTGGTGAATCCTTTAATAGATTTGAGGTTTTGGATGACCTCAGTTAGCAGGAGGTGAATCCAAGAATGATGGTTATGGATCAAGGTGTTTTGAAAGTGGTTCAGGAAGGCATTACTCTAGATAACACTCAGACTTTAAAAGAGGTTAATTCTTTGCAAATAGACATAGATCTTAGCTTGGTGGCTCCTGGGAGGTCTGAAACTCTTGTGGATATGAAGATGGGGGAGGGAGAAGTCTCTACTCCTTTGGTGAAAGTGGGGTCTGATTTGGTAAAGGAGGTAAGGATTCTCCTTCTTTGGGAATTCTTCAGAAAGACCAAAAAAGGGGTGGTTAAGAAGCATTCTAAGGTTGGGATGAAAAAGGAATTAGATAAAATCAAGATGGTGGTGGAGACATTGGTTGAGTTAGGATTTGTGAAGACTCTGGATTCTCATTTTTCTAACCCTCTTAAATGATCATTCTCTCTTGGAATGTAAGGGGCTTGAACAATGGCCCTAGAAAAAAAGTTGTTCATGAGTTGGTGAAAATCCATTCTCCTGATGTTATTTTCCAACAAGAGACCAATTTTTTTGTTGAGAGTATGGTTGGTTTGTTGCCTAAGTTGGGGGGAAAGGTGAATTTCAATGTATTGAGGCTCATGGTTCTGCTAGGGGTGTGGCTTGCTTGTGGAATCCTTTGAAGATTCGTCCTCTTTGGTGGATGTCTTCCAAGTCTTCCATCTCTATGGTTTCCTTTAGTTTGAAGACAGGAGAAACCATTCTTCTTTCAAACATCTATGCACCTACATATTTTCTTGGTAAGCAATTTTTGTGGTCTCATATCAATTTTGTTTGGATTCATGCTCCTTTTTTCCCTTGGATTATGGCTGGTTATTTCAATGCCATTATTGAGTTGGATGAGAAGATGGGTGGTATTATGAGATTGTAGCCTTATTCTTTCCTCCTTCATGATAATATTTCTACTTTGAATCTTGTTGACATCAAACCCCATAATGGTCAGTATAATTGTATTTCTAAGAGACTTGGCCATTTTCTAGTTTTCTATTTCTAGATTGGTGGTTTATGGTCTACTAGCTTTGAGATTTTAGATTGGAGGGGCTTTGATTATTGGCCTATTAAACTATATGTTACTACAGCCTGTGTTGCTCATTCCCCCTCTTTCAAGTTCCAGCTTATGTGGTTAAGAGATCCTTCTTTGCAGGAGTGTGTGGCTAATTGGTGGTGGATGGGTCATCCAACGTATGGCACTGCTATGTATTCATTTTTTAAAATGCTACAATTTGTGAAGTATCAGCTCAAACGATGGAACAGGTAGTGTTTTGGAAATATTTTCCATGCTAAGATTGCTACTCAAGCTGAGCTAGATGCCATTACTTGTGAGATCAGAGAGTTTGGTCTTTTAGAGGATTCACTCAAGGAGGAGGAGAGAGCTTTGAAAGTGTTGGAAGAGTGTGAGTTGAGAGAGGAAATTTATTGGAAAAAAAGGCTTGTGTTGAGTGGTTATAAGAGGGAGACAAAAACACTGCTTTCTTCTTTAACTCGGTGAAGGCCAAGAGGTGTGGTAACTTTATTCTTGTTCTAGTGAATAACAAAGGGGAGCATTTGTCTTCTATGCATGATATTTCTAGAGTTGCTTCTTAGTTTTTTTCTTCTCTTTTTAGAGAAGACTCTCAAAATGTTTTGGAGGAAGAAATCTATGTTTTGTCTTACATCCCATCCTTGGTGACTAGGGAGATGAATTAGCATATTTTGGGCTTAATTTCATTGGATGAATTGGAGACTACGGTGTTCCAAATGAAGAAAGGGAAAGCCCTGGGACCTAATGGGTTTCCAATTTTTGGGGACAACGAAGAGGAAAAAGCTCCATAAGAGTTAGATAAAGAGCAAGGGGGTGGGGCACATTTTCCCAACTCTCTAGTATCCAAAAGAATGAATCTTTCAAGGTTCGTGGAGTTATGGGAGGGCAACAAATTGTTGCTTTGATTGATACTGGAGCAACACAATTTTATTGATGAAGGTTTGGTTGCAAAGAGAGGAATCAAAACTAAAGAATTTGAAGGTTTTAAAGTCATGGTAGCTGATGGGTTTCATATCTCTTGCAATCAAAATATTTCTAACATGTCTATACAATTGGGCAACTTTGAAGTCAAAGATGACTTCTATGTGGTTGCACTGGAGATATGGATGCAGTGCTTGGTATTCAGTGGCTGTGATCTCTTCGAGAGATCACTTTATATCTACAAATAATGGAATTGAAGTTTCAATCTAATGGGAAGAAGGTGGTGCTAAGAGTAATGTCAAATGGAGGCCCACAAATTGTGTCTTTCAAAAGAATGGAAACACTGATTCGTCATGATCAAGTTGAGTGGGCAGAAAAGTCTATGATCCTACCAGCTGATCTAGTTGAAGAAAAGAGACACTATCCACCTGATATTCAGCCATTGATCACCAAGAAGAGTAAGGTTTTTGGTAGCTTACCTTCTGGGAGACCTCCTAAAAGAGGGACCGAGCATGTCATTGAGCTCGAAAAAGGAGAAAATTATTAAGTTGGACTTATTGGAGGTGGTTTGAGAGTCACAAAGGAATAAGAAAATGTTGTGGTCCTTGAACTCTACCTTCCTTGCTCTCATTCCCAAATGTGATGGAGTGGATTGACTAAGTCAATTTTGTCCTATCTCTCTTTATAATTTGGTTTATAAAATCATTTCCAAGTTGATTGTGGAAAGGTTGAAATGGTGGCTTAGATGGCTTATCTCTGAGGAATAGAGTGGATTTGTGGAAGATCGATAAATTTTGGATGGGACAATTATTGATACTGAAATTATTCATTTTATGGCGTCCTCTAAGGAGAACGCTATGTTCATTAAGCTTGATATGGCCAAGGCTTATAATAGAGGTAAATGGTCTTTTTTGCACAAAATTCTCATTGCGTTTAGCTTTGCTGAGGAGTGGGTACTGTGGGTTATGAGATGTGTTACTTCCACTTCCTTCTCGTTGTTGTTAAATGACAAGCCCTCTTTTTGGTGCTTCTAGAGGTCTTTGTCAAGGGGATCCTCTCTCTCCTTGTCTTTTTATTCTTCTTGCTAAAGGTTTGGGGAGAGTGGTAAAGCGAAATGTGGAGTTGGGTCTTATTCAGGGTTGGGTTTGGGGAAATGGTTTGCCTCCTCAATCTCACTTGTAATTTGTGGATGACACTGCTTTGATGGGTATGGCTAAGGTAAGTGAAGCTATGAATTTATGTAAGGCCTTGGATATTTATCTTGCTACTTCTGGTCAAAGGATTCAAGAAGATAAATCCTCCATCTTCTTCTTTAATACTTCATGACTTATTTAGTAGAGGATTTCTCATATATTGAGGTTTCAAATTGGGGCTCTCCCTCTTTCCTATCTTGGCATTCCTATCTCTTCTGGTAGTCTTCCTAGAGAGTCTTGGTAGAATATTCTGGAGAAGTTTCATGCGAAGGTTAATCATTGGACTCATAGATGGTTGTCCTTTGTTGGGCGTGTTCAGTTGCTCAAATTAGTGATGCAAGCTCTTCCCATCTATAGATGTATTCTCCAGTTGGCTCCGATGGGGTTTGTCAAGGATTTGGATTCTTTGGCCAAAAAATTCTTATGGACGGGAAACCTGTCTTTGTCTAAGTGGAGCCTCGTGAAGTGGGATATTGTGTGTAGTCCAAAATAGTTAAGTCAACTTTGATTGGGTTGGCTTTGGCTACAAAGCTCTATTGTTGGTGGTGTTTGGAGAAGGATCATATCTGGGTGAGTATTTTATCTCATAAGTACCTTACGGGAGTTCCATAGGAGGAGATTCCTCGGTTTCCTCTGGAGGGGAAAGGTTCTATGATTTGGGGAACACTTAAGAAAGGGGTTGCACTGATCAATGAGGGATTGTTCTAGATTTGTAATAGGGGGTTGAGGCTCTCTTTTGGTCTGATCTTTGGGTTGATTTTCCTCCCATTGTGATCCAATATCCTCATATGCTAAATCTTAGCCAGCGTTTCCTAGAAGTTGGTTGGTCAAGGGTGATTGATTTTAAGACTTCCTACCTCTATGGGATGTTAGAGGTGGCTTGGTGGAAGGATCCTTGTGAGTGGCCTGCTATTGGTTTAGAGGTGGAGTGTGTTGAGCTCTAAAATATTTTGGCTAGTAGGAAATGCAGCTCCCTTAGGGGTAAGGATATTCTGGTTCGGTGCCCTGATCCTAAGGGTGCTTTCATGGTCATTGGTGGGCATCAAGAGTTTTTAGTTCATAAATTTGGTGGAGTGGAGGTCCCTTGGTGGAAACAGGTGTGGAACAAGTTTTCTTGGCCAAAGTGTAATTTCTTTGTTTCGACTCTAGCTCGAAATAGATGCTTGACTTGGGAGAATCTACGGAAGCGGGGCTTCTAGGGCCCCTCTGTGTGTGTTTTGTGTGGTTGCAGTGAGGAGGATTCTACCCATTTTTTTCATTTTTCTTTCTCTATGATGCTTTGGAATTTATGGTGGGTTGTTTGGAAAAATCCTTGTGTTCATGATTCTTCCCTTGTTGAGTTTTCGAGTAGTTTGGGGAGGCCTCCTGCTCAAGCCCCTTTCCTCCAGATTGTGTGGAGCATTGGTCCTACTTTTATCTTGTGGAAAATTTGGTTGCAAAGGAATCATAGGATCTTTTATTTTTTCTATTCATAATGGTTGGAAATCTAACAACTTGATGGAGGGGTTGGCGATTCTTTAGGCTATTGAGTGTGCTTGTGCTCTAGGATGGCATAAGATTATTTGTGAATCTAATTCATAGATTATGGTTAATTTTTTTAATAAGATAAAGGTGGCAGATGTTAATTGGTAGCTTACTTTGGTCGTACAATAGATCTTGTAGATGTGCTCTATGATGGAGGAGGTTTATTTTGTCCCACATTCCACGTGAATGGAATAGGGTTGCTAATTATTTTTCCAAGTGGGCTTCAGATCATGATGAGGGTTAGAGAATTGAGGGCTGGGGGCAATTACCCCTTGATTATTGTCAAGAACTTGAGAGGATCATTGTAGTTGATTTGGAAGGCTAAGGTGTTTGTGGTTGGGTGGCTGATGGTTTTTGTCTTGGTTGGGTGTTCTTGTACTTTCTTTTCTTAGGAGCTTTTCGGTTCCCTGATCCATTTGTAACAATTATTTCTAGATTTCAATAAATTTTTTACCCACTTTTTAAAAAATAAAATTAGAAATTAAATTTATAATAATTAGAAATTAAATTTATAATAATTAGAAATTAAATTTATAATTTAATTAGGCGGTGGGCCTAGCTCGATTGGCTAAAGCATCCTATTGCAGGCAAGAGGTCACGAGGTATAATCTCCCCACTGTACTTGTGGTATCAGAGGGTGTGTCGTGCCATCGTCATTGGTCACGTGAAAAAAGTTTACCAGGCACACTACAGTTTAATATAGGGGGATGGATACTCGACTAATTCCTACAGTCTAATAAATAAATAAATTATAATTTAATTAGAAATTGAACTTATAATTTAATTAGAAATTGAACTTATAATTTAATTAGAAATTGAACTTATAATTTAATTAGAAACTGAACTTATAATTTAATTTAATTTAATTTACAATCGTTGCATCAATTTTCATGACCATGTGTAAATATGGGCATGATATTTAGTATTTGGGCATAGTTTCAACACCAAAAACTTGAGGAACTTATGTTGATGGTTTTTTAAACCTTTGGATCTTGTAATGTAGGATTCCACATAGGACTAAGAGAGTATGCACTTGCCTCAACACATCCAGAGAGCCACACTCTCATGTGACACATTTAGAGACATCACCATTAAATTTTGTTGGGTGAAAATTATGTAATCCTATTTTCAATAGATTACACAACCTTGATTTCAACCACAGTTGTGTGAGATATAATCTCTCCTCTCAGAAATGGGAGGCACCCTTCTTACTGCTAACAGAAGCTAAGTAAAACTAATAAAATATTCACAAAATGTACACTACAATTACAAGATGGGGTGTGTGTGTCACATTCATACTTCTCTCTTTTTTCAAAGAATACATTTTACAATGCTTCACAGTTGATAGTTCTGATTCGATATAACTTTAAACTAAAAATAGAGCAGTAATTCCAATATCTCTATCTTGTCAAAGCAAAGGCTAGAGATACCAGGTATGATAATAATAAACAATAAAATGAGAAATAAAATCTCATGAAGGCACAAAGTTGTTCCGTAGCTTTTCACCAATGGATCCTTGAGAGATGTAATGTTTGTCGTATTAGAAGCACAAAGTCTTCTTAGATACAAAAATTCCATGAGCAGCATGAACAATGACAAGCACAAAGTCTTGTAGATCATTCAACAATAGTATTCAAACATAAACATAAATCTGAATAAAGAATGTAACACAAAGTCTACACAAAATTATCCAAAGCCCTTAGATCTCACACACTAATCATCACCAATTTTATCAAACCATAAAAAAATTGATTCCAATACAAAGTTTGTTAAATGCAGCTTCCTTCTTTATTGACCAGATTTAGATTCACAAAGTTTCATACACTTGTTTCAAAAGAGAAACACTTCATTGCTAGAGATAAAAGATCTAGATTACAATAGAAATCCCTCCTATTTATAAAAGAGAGGGAAGAGTAAATCTAGGAAATTAGTTGAGCAAAAATAGGAAAGTAGGTGAGCTAATTTAGGAAAACCTAACTTTGACTTAGTCAAAAAATTTGTCCATATTTTATGGAAAACATCTCAAATTTTACATGTAATTACATTTAAGATGTTGCAAATTATTTAAAAAATGCATGAGATGAATAAAAATATTCAACATTGGAGAAAAGAAGCCTTCAAGGTTCCTTGCTTTGGGTGTGGAAGTCTTCGTATTTCTTCTTGGTCTCTAGTACAAATGCCTCATCTAGACCAACAATATAATCCATAATGGTGTGGACTATGGTAATTGATCTTCTAGCAGATGAGTGAAGCTTTTTGTATCTATCAAGATGTGTCTTTAGATTATCCAGAGAAAGCCGCAAGTCACAAATTATGTGCATGAAGGTCTTTGAAAAGTTGGCATATTCTACTTGCTCCATGACGGCCTCCTTGTAGATCCTAGAAAGTTCACTGGCTAGGAGGAAGATATGATCTTCATCAAGGAGCTTACCCAACAACTCCTTAATTTCTTCTTCTAGGATGCCACGATGCCCTTCGACATCTTCCTATAATTGGTGAAGATCTTCAGTAAGAGACTAGATGACTTGTATTCAGTGCTTGAAGGATTCTCTTACTTCCATGTTTTTTCCTTGTTGGGAATTACCCCAAATTTCACCAACATACTCAGCTTTACCTCTTTCATTTGTGCCCAAAATGAGAGGTGTTTGTCCATTTTTTGTTGCTCTTGGGAAAGTACATTTTATTCTTTATCAAGCTCATGTTTTAGCATGGCTATCTGAGTAGCCTTCTCATTTGCAACAATTATAATCTGGGAACCATGTTGTATCATTTCATCAATGAAATCCTATAATGCTTTACCTTTTGAGGTGAAATTTTCTTCTTTTAGTATTATTGGTTCCTCAATGCTCATCATGGCCATAGATTGTGTACTCCCTGAAGAGATTGCTAATTTTCTCAAAATATCTTCATAGTGCTCAACCTTCTCTTTGTACACATCTCAGGCTTGCTCCATCTTGTCAAGCCTTCCTTCCAATGCATCTAGGACTACCTAAGCATCTTCTTTGGCACTTTCATTTGTTACCTTACCAAGTTGGATTCTTGTCACTGTACAGTCCTCAATTGCAACATCACCTTCTTCTCGTGGGGGTAGGCCAATCTCTACAAAATTTTGACTAGATTTGTCAATATGAAGCCTTGAATGTACTTTGGCCTTTTTATTCCTCTTGGCTTTTGGAGGGTCTATCTCTTCAAGATTGAGCTCTTCAGGAGAGATCATGTGTTTCGTTCATTTCGATACTTGAGATACCAGCCAAGGGGGAAGAGAGGAAGTATATGCTTCTTGACTGATTGTTAATTCCTTGGTCGTAGTCGCCCCTGTAGAAATGAATGGTATGGTGAAAATTGGGGCAATGTCTGTCATGACTGCTCTTGTAGATTGTACACCAAGTTGACCTTGCAAAGATTTATTCATGAACCTATTGAATTTATATTCAGAAGTGATGTCATAAGACAGATGAAAAATTGGGTATAGATGATGGAGAGCTTGATAAAACATCAACAACTTGAATATTTGAAATTGCAGGGAAGTAGAAAACACTATTGATGTTGCATGTATGGTTGATGTAGGAAGAGGTGAAGTAGGAATATGGAGTGGAGGAGTGTTAGGATCAGAAGGTGTGAAAGGAATATTTGAAGTAATGGGCGATGACGTTTGGGGAAAGTCTTCAACAATATTCTCATGTGGAGAAATGGTTTGTTCTTCGTCATGCCTGAATTCTTCCTTATCACCTTCTTGTTCACCCTCATCTTCTTCAGTATCTTGATCTTCTAGAGAATCCTCTTCTTCTTTAGAATCTTCTTTATCAAAATCCTCTTCTTCTGAATCCTCTTTAGAAACTGATTCCTCGCTTTCATTTCCTTCACCTTCGGACTCTTGTTCTTCAGAATTAGGTCCTTTCCCCTTTGAGTGAGTAGATTTAGATTTTGTGGCCTCTTCTTCTATAATTTTTTGTGTATCCATTTTGCCAACAATGAACTTGATTTTTGGACCTTTGAGGGAAGAAAAGGGAGTAGCCGCATGCTTGTCTTTTGTGCGGATTTCTTGTTGTTTGTTGGCTTCTACTCCAAGTACTCCTTCTGACTCCGTCATGAAAGCTTTAATCTGGAAACCATGCTTGTGCAACCATTCCACTGTGTTGGATAATATGGGGGTGAGCCTTTCCCTAATGGATACACTTTCATTTTTAGACCATTGAATGGGAGGAAAATGTTTCTTAGAGATTTCATTTTTATCATAGGCAGCATTCATGATGTCACCAGGATCTTTCAAATCCTCTAGTAGGTCATCAACACCAAGATCTTTGATCTGCTCTATGGTTAACCTATAATAATCCATCCTATGATGTCCTCTTCATCTTTGCATTTCGCCCATATGTCTTCAAAATGATAGACATGTCGGTGACCCACCTTGAGTTTCCTTTTCAAATCACGGTAATCAAAGTCATGTTTATGCTTGTAAGTTCTGATAGTCATTACCTACATTTCTACATAGACTGATTTGGCCTTTTATACACTTTTAATAGTGTACCTCCCAATAGTCATTGGAAACTTGAACCCTGGCTTATGAATTCTCATTTATTCCTTGTGAACTGAAATAAGTTTTCTACATAGTTCCATTAAAATCCATTCATCTAAGGGATACCTGGGTAACATGTAGGGACACCTAGTATAGCAACCTACTCTTAGGTAAGTAAAGGTTGGGAATTGCAAAAAGATACAACCAAATTTTCTAACAACTTTGTAAGCCTCATCCAATGCTCTTTTCTTTTCCAGAGTTGGATCAAAAGTAAATGGTAGGGGTGCAAAGAAGGCATTTGTAACTCTTCTAAAATGATGGAAGCTTTCTCTTAGATTCAATTGATAATAATAATCATACATAGGTATAAAGTGGTTGTTTCCCTTTGTAGAAAAACCTGGGAATTTCCTCATAACTGCAGCTGCATACACGAAATAGGAAGTCATGTAGAATTTTAAAGTAGTCGGTACATTGATCAATTTCTCATGAATTTCATCACTAATTTGATTCCCTAGTCTATTATGTGGATGTATTCATACATCCAATCTTGAAAATGACATGATTGAGTAAATCCCTTCAACCTACTCAAAAGATTAATCATATCCTTGATTTCCTCTTTGAAGTCACTTCGAGGAGCCCTTTAGGCCATCTCGAAATTGAGTGCCTAGGAGTTTTCAACCATTGAGATTTAATCAATGTTTTAGCTTTATTAGAATCTTTACAAAAATCTCCTGTGCTTGTTGAATTGAGATCGATGCATATTGTTCCATATGTGGTACTTTGAAAACAATGTCGAAGAATTCAGGATCCAATCTCATCATGACTTGACCCGTAGAATCTCTCACACTTTTGTCTTCTTAGATGTAGTGAGAGGCAACTTGGAGCATGAACTCTGTTTTGTGAGTGACAGTCGAAAATGTTGACATCGGATGCAAGTTGCTATGAACAATGGATCTCAAGTTATCTTGTAATGGCATTTTTTGAATTCTCTTTACAAAATCTTGTAGGTCCTGATGTCCAATCTCGGTGTCTTTAATTTCATCCACCTTTGAGATCACCACAGCTAGTGGAAAGACACCCTGATACTTATATTTCATCTTTCCTTCTTTCTTGGAAGACGATTGGGGTTCTTTAGCTATCATTTAGAGATGTCAAGACTGGAGAATTATCACCTTTGAGGGTCACTCAATGAGAACTTGATGTGAACTGCAAGGATAGTGGATCAAGAAGTGTTAGGAGAAAATTGCAATGTTGGAAAGCTTGAAGTGAGCAAGGCAATTTGGAGCAACTACATTTTGGCTATGAGGCACAAAAAATGAAGCGTAAGTGGAAAAATGGAGTTCGGAGCAAGAAAAGGGGCATTTTTGGGTGTTAGAAAGAAAAATCAATTTTTGGTGTAGGAGCGCTAAAAATTAGCACTTCTGCACCTTGTATCTCATGGTAGGTTTCAGAGTGCTGAAAATCAGCACTTTAACACCATGGGAAAATGAGTGTTGGTGTTGGAGAGTTGAAAATCAGCACTCTAACACTAGAATGTGAGAAGACATAAATTTGGTGTCAAAGCATTGAATTTCAACACCCTGACACCAAAGGTGATGAGGTATGTTTAGTGCTTGGGCAGTGAACTTCACCATTCGAGCACTTGAGAATGATGGTTTTCCATTCCATGTAATGGCAGGGAAATTTAATGTTTAAACATTGCTCAAACGGTGAGAACTTGGTGTTTGAGCGGTGATTTTCACTGCTTGGACACCAAGACTTGCTCATTCAAGGTTGATGAAGTTTTATTTAAACTTATGCATAAATTACAACTTACACCGCTTGACCTAGGATTGAGAAACTTTGTAAAACAAAAAGACCAGAAGGTGAAGGGGAACCATAAGGGATATGATCACCTAAAACATGTCATCACCATTGCAAAAAACCCTAATGGAAATACAAGGTGCATAAACGAATAAAGAAAGGAGGTCAAAGATTTCGAAGGCGAAGGAAACCCCAAAACAACATGAAAAATAAATAAAGAAGATCAAAAACCGAAAGGAGGAGTGGCAAAGGACATGAAGATAAAAATAACATACCTAGTGGAAATAGCAACGAAAACCCTAATGTGATGCTTGAAAAGGATCCTCGAACTTGGGTTGCAGGAGGTTTGGAGTGTCTACCACGCAAGGAGGAGGAAGGAGAACGATTGAAATGAAGTTTAGATTAACTTAAAAAAAGACTTAAAATTGTTTAAGAAGGGTGAAAAACAACTCAATTCATTTACATTAATTATACCAGGAAGATTTAAGTTAAGACATAAAAAGGTGCAAAAGCGGTTAAAATCACCGCTCAAGCACCAATAATTCAAAATGAAAGACAAGTACAATAGCGGTGATTTTCACCGTTTTTGCACCTTAGAAGGGACCTCAGGTGTAGGAGCGTTGAAAATTAGTGCTCCTGCACCTAAAATTAAAAAATTTAAAAGTGAAGGGTGGTGTAGGGGTGCTGAAAATTAGCGCTCCTGCACCATTGGAAAAATGGCTAATTCCTGACAGAAGGGAGTTAACGAAAACACTCGTTTCAGAGTTTTTTGAAAGATGATGATTAAGAGACATTCAAACAAACAATTCGATCACAAGGACTATGTGTCGAGGGTGATTGAAGAATTGCCTCATTTTACGTGCTTGAAACGCATGGACCTATGAAATAGACAAGTTTCGTAGGGGGGTTATTCATGAATCGGGCGCTACTAGATTCTTTGATAACAGAGTCTAGCACCAAGACCCACCATTAAGCCTTCAACCATATATTACATAGTTTAATAGTTGACTAGTGTGGTGTAAAAGAGGTTATTATTTGTGGTAGAGGCTCCTCACATAAATGATTCATAGTATTGTACATAGGAGCATATTCCATAGCATAGGGAGCATAGTAGGAGTCCTTCATGAGCTCGAGTGAAGCATTTTGATGAGTTTATTATGGATTTAGTCCAAATTGACTCACCACATTAGAATTAACAATAAGATGCAATATGTATAGTGATATCATCCATTATGTAGGATATTATATTAGAGAGTTACATAAGTTACACCAACTAATTTTATATGGTCTATTGATGGAGTATAGGTAGAGTATTGGTTCCTTAGTTTAGATAAGTGCTTTGGGTTACACACTTACGAGAGGAACCTAAAGTTATTCTTCACAATTCATCGATTGTGAGGTAACACTTCTACTCGATGGAATTAGGAGGGGTATAAGTATCACCTCATGTTTAAAAAATTCACATACATGAGCTCCAAAACTTGTAACATAGAGCATCCATGATGACTTAGAATAAGAGTCATTTCTTAGAGCTACTACAATATGTGAACTTTTAATAGGATAATAATCTTATTGTTAATTGCTTCATTAAAGGATTAAACATCGACCTATTAGGTCCTATATGTATGGTCAATCTTGAGAACCTACAAGTTGTTAATATGGGGAAGGCCTACATTATTGAGGATATTTGGGGGAAGTCATAGGAGGCTCAAAAGTGATTTTAGAAGTATGATCAATCAAAAAGATTAATAATTTTTGTAGGCATCCATTTCCACATAAGTGAGGATTTAGAGCCACTTCACGGCTCTTAGGCATGCACAATAACAACAGGGAATAGAAGCTTAGACCACACTAGGGATTATAGGGTAGACACTTTAGGGCATGATAAATGTAGGGTCATTGCTAGGCTTAGCGACTATAGACATAGAGTGTGGGGATAACTTACACATAATATTCCTTTAGAGGTAGAAAAAGTTTCTCTAGTAGACCTAGAGCCCAAAAATTTAGTAGGACTTAGTCAGCACAAGTACAAGGTAAAGTTCCTTTCTATGTCTGTGGTGGTGTAGGGCACTTAGCTAGAGATTTTCCATAAGGTTTTGCAATATTAGGAGGAAAACATGTCAATTATTTTAAGTAGATGGTAAAAGATGGAAGTAGATCCCAAAAGGTCTTTATAATGGTCAAGGATCATCATGATGAACATCAGGACACAACGATAGATTCCCCTAGTATGATTAGTGATATTTCATTTATTATTTTTATTTTAGGGCACCAAATTCTTGCATTTCACTATTTTTAGTGGAGCATTGCAAGTTAGTGACCTTTAAGCGAGATGATAGGTGGGAGGTTGAATTAGCTTTGGGGGCCAAGGTGGTAGTGATTCAATGAATATGGATTATGATTTGGGCTTGGTCTAGGTATGGATTGGATCGATGCTCATCAAGCTAAAATAGATTATCATCATAAGGTAGTTAAGTGTGTGTATGGCCATGGTATTGCAATTAATATTATAGGAGTGCAAAGAACTATTTTTATTAACATACTATTTATAATGTATCTTAATTAGTGTAAAAAAGGGTTGTCCATTATTTTCTATCAAGGTTAGTGATAGATAAGAGAATATGCCAAACACTATACTTGATGATCATCCTATTCTTAAATATTTTAAAGTGTATTTCCATTAGAGATCCTATGGATGTCACCTTGGCATGAGGTCTAATTTCATATAAACCTTATGTCAAGAACCAATCCAGTGTCATGAGCACCTTACAAGATAAATACTCATTATAGTTAAAGTTGGAGAAGGTTCACATCCATCCTAGCATCTCTTCTTGGGATGCATCGGTCATATTTTTTAAGAAGAAAGACGAGTCCCTTAACCTTTGTATATATTATAATGGAAAATTCCTTGGATGATGGTGATTATAATTCTTTATTTATTTCCACTAAAAAAATTAGTAATGATGTTTGGTTTATTGATTCAAGTTTCTCCTACCATGTGACTCCTCACAAGGAATGGTTTGCTACATATTTAGCTTATGTTAGGGGAGATGTTTTCCTTGGTGATAGTTGTAGACACTTAAAAATATCCTGAATGATATCATGCACTCAAATCAGATATACTAACATCATTTCCTCCTAAAATCCATCCTCTTTTCATTTAATTGATTAAATTATCCTAGCTACTTAATTAATTATGACATTTTCATCTATTGATCTAATTAATCGAATTAGATTTTAATTCACTCTCTTTTATGCTAATATTTCATCTTATTAAATTAAATACATCAAATTATTTAATTTAAATCCCTAAGTCTTCTTATTTGGTTAAAATAACCCTAATTTATTCTATTAAATATCGTATCATTATTTCCCCTTTTCATTAAATAAATAAATTATTTAATGAATACCCTAATTCCCCTAATTTGCATAATTAAACCTTATTTAATTATCAAATTACCTAATAAATCTAATCCCCCCACTTGCAAGGTAATATTCCTCCTTTGCACATTCCTCCAAAAAAGGAAATATTCCTTTGCACAATTTAATTTGGTTTAATTAACTAAATATCTGATTTTCCTCACACATGAGAATATTCTAGGGAATATTCCCTATCTGCACTCATTTGAAAAAATATATTCTCCCTCATAACAAACTTACAAGACTTCTTGTGC
Source organism: Sequoiadendron giganteum (assembly GCA_007115665.2). NCBI lineage: Eukaryota > Viridiplantae > Streptophyta > Pinopsida > Cupressales > Cupressaceae > Sequoiadendron > Sequoiadendron giganteum. The sequence goes on from CM021106.1 coordinate 408,043,383, forward strand.
AAGTTAAATTACAATACATTTTGTGCAAGTTTTTAATGTGTGTTTGTTTGGAAGAATATGGACCCTTGATTCTTTCCTTGATCCAGGTGATCATTGATTCTCATCCATTGATGAGAATCCATGATCCATGTTTCATCTCTCCTCCATTTTTTAGCATTGATTAACCTTTTTAATTTTAACCCTTCATTTCTCATTTGCTCTCCTATAAATACGTCACTATTTGGAAACAAATGAATCCATCTTTTAATAGTAAACTTATGCTATTAAAGTCACTCTCATTTGCATCCATATTTAACTTTTTTTTAGTTTAAAATATTGATCACAATAGCTTAAAGCATCCATTAATGGCTTCCATGGTAACTTAGTTGCATCCATTTAGTATATTTTGAAACTAGGGTTTTAGTCTTTCAAATCTTGCATACATTTAGAATAGCTTTGCATACACTTACATCAATCATCTTAGCTTTTATCATGTTAAATTATCTTTCATCATGTTTCACATATCTCTCTCATTGGTTTCATCAATTTTTTTCAATAAAATTGATTGAATTAAGCTCATTATCCAAGGGATTGGGAAAGGGTCGCCATTCAACATCAATGTGACACCACTCACCCAATAGGATAAGTTTCAATGTCTTAGAATAGATGTTTGTTAAGATTTTATGTTTTAATATGTTAGTTTTAATGGCTTCTTCATCTTTGTTAGTTTTAATGGCTTATTCATCTTTGTTTACATTGAATGATCTTATTGGGATTGATACTTAGTGGATTAAATATGCCTCAAATTCATATGGATCAGGTGTAGTTAACCTATACTATGTCATTGGTCATATTTTGGTGCTAGAAGGAGGGAAAACTTTAATGTTTTGAGTGTTTTTTGAAGGAATTTTGCAAGTTACACCCAAAATTTTACTTGAAACCTATCACATTTTTTACTCATAGAAAATTGGTCAAATTAAAGCTTGGAAAATGGCTTTCTGGGTTTTTTAGATCTCGGTCTTACCTTTCCATAGTTTTTAATGGCATTCAATTGCATCAAGAATTGAAAAATATATCGAATTTTTAATTTTGTTATGTTTTTTAAAATTTTGGGTTTAATCTCTTAAATGCATGATTTTCGTTCATGTATAATAAATTCTATATGATTAATCTTGTAGAAAGGTTACTAGGTTTTGAAGATCTAATGTTTAGCTTTCCAAAACACTTTACGATTTCAAAATTGATCAAGATTTGAGAAAGTTGTTGTTATCTCAAGCTGTTATAATCTAATTTTCTAAAAATATTTCTCAACACTTAGTGAAAGGATAAAATTAATTAGCTTTCAAAGTTGGATAAAATTGAACCAAACAACCTCACATTTTCTTTAAATTTTGACATGTGCTTTAAATTTTTGATTTCATCCGATTTCTAACATGTCACTGACTTCTAGTTTTTGTTTTTGAGGCCAACTAGTTTAGTAGGTTTGAGTGATAAAGTGTGAAGTGAAGAAGCATATCGTCATTTGATTATATAATTGTAACAATTTTTTTTACACTTATAGGAAATTATAACCCATTTATGATGCTTTATTTCATGTTTTAGGACCAAAATAGATTTCTTTTGGATTTAAATGAATGTTCAAATTGGTTAAAATTGAACCCTCACATCATTATGCTTGTTGGTTTAAAATTGAACAAAAAAATCTCCGCAGTTTGTTTGGTGCTTAAAAAAAATTATTATGCTTGTCAAGGTAAAAATAAAAATGTGTCTAATTTTCTTGTGTATGCTTGTTGTGTGTACCCTCTCCCCTTGTGCTTCGTGTGATCTTGGGTGAAGAAAAACACACAAGTATAACTTTTCTTCTTGGAAGCACCTATCCTCTCCCCTTGTGCCTTTTGGAAAACTTGGGTGATGAAAAGAATTTTTAAACTTCAAACATGTGTTACCTTTAGCGGGCCTACCTCCCAACTTGTAAGAGGGAACGACCCAAGGGGTACTTTCATTTTGGTCTTCTATAGAAATAATTGGTGTGACGAAAATCATTAACCAACTGGTGTAGTTAAACTGTACCGACGAAATTCTCCTCTAGTATCAAGTGATACATTAAAACCCTTAGATGTTTCTAAGGGTTGGGAGGCCTCTTAATTGAGTGAATTCACTACATGTATAACACCAATTTATCTCAAAAGTCTGAATTAAGAACCTTGTTTTTAGTGGCTCACCATTTCCTCTGAAGTGTATTTTGAAGTAGTCTATTGGAATAGCATTGTTCCAAGAAGTTACTTACCATGTTTAGTTTTTGGTTGAGGCAATAAAGCAAATGGGGAAGGGACTCCTTTGTTTGGCATGTCAAAATGTTACATTTCCTTGACATGGCCTATTTTTCCATTCCATCTTCTCGAATTAATCACCTCTTAGGGGATGATGGTAAGCCTACTAATAAATACATACCTACTTAGGGTTGTTCATGCTTGCGAATTAATTTAATACTTTCTTGGTTCCAAAAAAATTGCAAACAAACATAACAAGTCTTTTCAAAATTTCAAACCCTTTGGTTCAAGCATGGATGCCCTTTGAAAAAAACCTTGATATTGATGCTTGTCCTAAGGATTTCTATCCTTAGAGACTTCTAAATATTTTGGTTTACATCTCAATCCATACTTCCCGAAGTCAACATAGGTAACTATGCCCCTGACTTCATGATTTTCACATAATGGACTTTGTGAAATGAGTGATGTTTTTGACATAGACATTTTAGTTTGAAAGTTAATCAAGACATTGTATGTGGTAAAAATAACTTCATTAATCCAAGATTAAATCAAATTAACACCCCACATTGATGTATGTTCAAACTTTGACTCCCCAAAACAATCAAATTGAGACAAGAAAAATATTACAAAACATTGAGTCCAATTTTTATTGTCTAAATCATTGAGTTCCATTATCCAACGTCATTGAGTTCTATTGTCAAAATCATTGGGTCCTATTTGAAAAATAATTTGAGTTCTATTTTACCAAAACATTTGAGTCCTTAATGTTTTGTCACTTTAGAGGTATAACATCTTTCTCACTACCTTGGTTTTGCAAAATAAAAGGTTCACTCTAGGTTAACATTTTGGGTCAAAACATTTCATCCATCATCATATTTCACCCTGCACTTTACAAAACTTTGCAAACTTTTGAACACACCAACACTTTGGACTTAGAAATCTATCAATCCAAACCCTAACTTAGCTACTTTGTGTGTGAAATGAATCCTTTTCTATGCATTTAGTTGAGTTAGTTATCACCATTTGTGGACTAGCTTATCTTTAAGGTCACAAGTCTACCTTAAATATTTAAAAGTTCATTATCATATTTATCAAACCAATAAAATTGCTTGGTCTCAAAGTGTTGTCCCAAAAGTTTGCAAAAGCTCAATTCCCATATCATTCACCCATTTCATCATCCACTTCACATCAATGCTCCAAAATGACTTACAATGTCCCTTTTACCTAAATTTGAGTCAACTAGAGAGTTTAAACATTACAAATATAAACATAACTCTCCCATAGGTGACCCACAATTTATGATAATAATGAGATTACAACATAAGAGAATCATGGAGAAAATAAAAGTGACATCCACCAGAAGTGATATCAATCCTCAATAATTCAATCCACAGAGTCATTCTACCCCCTCACAACAACCCCAAGACTAAGTGGTACCATATGAGGTAGAAGGAGTCACCAACAATCCACTTGAGCTTACTAAGGAAGAACTCCTTGAGTACAAACAAACTCACCAACCCTTAAAAAGTGTGGCTCCAACTTTTCTTGCACAAAAATTGACACAAGGATTAAACCAATCTACAAATCAACTAACTCCATCCCTTGTTCCAAGTCAATCCTTAAACTCTAGTCTTGCAACAAGACTAGGAACCAACCTTGGTCTCACTTCATGTCTAGGAACAAACACAACTTTAGGTATTCACAACACAAACATTATATTAAACACCGATCTTCCCCAAAACATAAGTTGGACACCAACATTTGGAAAAATACTTACATGCCATGACACCACAATGACCTTGACATTTTGAGCATTATGCAAGGTGATGTGAACAAATTTACTCAAATAGGACAATAAGGGAAAGTTAACACCCTCACACAAATTCAACCCTTGGCAATTGGTTCCAACAAACCCATTGACACATCAAAAAAAGTGGTTACCCAAACTACTCAAGTCAATCCACCATCCACATCAATCCCATCCATCATCAACCTAAATCGAAACAACCCCTTGGTCACAAACCCCATCAACCAAGGTAATACCTTGGACACATCCCAAACACAAGGAAATCCCTAAAATATCGGTCAAGGGAACCCTTTCAATCAATGGACTCAAGGTCCTAATGTGCCATTTCCATCACAATATCTAATGGCACCATAATCATCTTTCCCCTCAATCCCTCTCATCATGCAAAATAAAATGGAACCTCAAACTTAAATTTCCCATCCCAATCAACCATTATACACAGAATGTTAAACCAAGGTAACCCCCAACATCTCATCAACCATTTTCAACCCATGCAAAACATCAATACCCAAAACCTATCGCGGATATCCCAACAACCAATTGATCCTACATTATAAGAACATGTATTAGCTTTACAACAAGCACAATAGGCTTATCAACAAGCCATCCAATTGCAGAAACAACAACAACAAGTAGCCTTAGCAACACAACAACAACAACAAGCCCAACATCAATCCCTAGTGGCCCTAAAACAACAACAAGCACATCAATCAGCCTTAGTAGCACAACAACAACATCAAGCCCTAGTGGCCCAAAAACAACAACAAGCACACCAAGTAGCCTTGGGAACACAACAAGAATCTCTAGTAGTCCAACAAAATCAACAAGCCCAACAACAATTGCTCACCCAACAACAACAACACAAACACGTTAGGAACATATACGCCTCCACCATCATCACCATCACAATATCCCACACCACAATACTCACCATACAACACCCCATCATATCAAAATCCCATGTATAATCCATTTTCCATCCCACAATATGCAACGTATGTTCCTCCACCAAACCCACAAGATGATGTAGCCTCACAACTTAAAGTGTTAACACAAGAACTGCAGGATATCTGGATGGGAAAAATGAAGAAGCCCCATACACAACAAAACCTATGTCCATATCCATTCGACCAGAATATTCTAATGGTACCATTCCCTCCCAGCTTTGAAGTCCCCAAATTTGATAAATACAAAGGGAGGGGGAATCATGTGGACTATGTCAAAGAGTTTAGCATAATGTGTGTGGAGGTTTCCTACAATGAGTCCTATTTGATGTGCCTCTTTTCCTGAAGCTTGACAGTCCCATCCATCAATTGGTTTTCTCAATTGCCTCCAAGTATCAAAAAATTTAAAGAAAATCACTGATAAATTTATATATGACTTCTCCTTCAACCTTGACATGAATGAAAGCTTAGAAGAGTTGTACACACTCAAGCAAAACAAAGGAGAATCCTTGATTAATTTCTTACAATGATGGAGGCAAAGAGATAGCAAAAGAAAGTGGCCCATTCCTGATGAACAACAAGTGGGGATTATCATAGTGAATGTTGATCCAACTCTATCCTTCCACTTGAAAATTCAATGCATTACCACTTACGATGAGCTTTTCCCTAGGGCCCTCAACATTGAGAGAGCTCTAATCTCACAGGGAAACACACGAGTGTATAGAGACAACCACCCATCCACTAGTTCTAACGATAAGCCCCAATTTTGGGCCAAGAACAAAAATGTTACTAGTGATGGTGTTGTTTATGCAAAGGTGGTCTTAACTTCTCCTAGGAAAGCAACCACCCAAACCATGAACACACAACAACCATACACGCCACTCAACATGGACAAAAAAGAAAAAATAGTGCTCCTAAGTGACAATTCACTCCCTTAGGGGAACCTATGGAGGATGTGTTGAAGAGGTTGATACAGTCTAACCTTATCACACTCCTAGATTTCTCAAACTATCCAGAACCACAAGTCAAACCTCGTAGCTATAAAGACGATCATTTTTGTGAATTTCATCGATACAAAGGTCATAACACACAAAATTATTTTAGAATCAAACATCTAATAGAAGATCTTATTGAAAAAGGAGAGATTGATGTCGATCAAAAATCGTAGAATGAAAATCTAAAAATTTACACAAACCCTATGCCTAATCATACAAAAGCAAAAAAATCAGGAAAGGAATCAACCTCAAATAATGTAAACCATACTCATGATACCACAGTGGGACATATTTATTTATCACAACATGAGGAATCAGATACGCATCGAGATACTGTTTTAAAACAAATTCCAAACCCATCAATAGTGTTTACAAATATTTTATAGGCGTAATGACATCAAGTGGGTATCAGATTGTGATATATCTCCCACTTATGACTCAATGATTGGGCATGTTGAAGAAGTTCCAAATGAGCAATAAATGTCCCTTATTGCACCCATACTCAAAAACTGTTGCAAAGAGTCTTTCACTGATGATATATCATCCACCCAAGGATCATGTCAAGAGAAGGCTCTTGAGGATAACGAAAGTTATGCCGAATCGAGTTAGGATAAAGAACCCCTATGCCTAGATTTTCACCAAGAAATGAAGGACATATTCCAAACTATTTTAAACTCCAAATATTTCCCTATTATCACCCCTAAGATGTTTCTTTTTGATGGACATATAAACATTCTTCATCCAAAACAAGATTCTCCCACTCTTGATAATCCTACATGAGAGAAAACAATGGTCATTATTCTTGATTCTTAATATGATTGTGCATCATCGACATCTTCTGAATCAACACCAACATTTTTTGAAGCAGTATCAATAGATAATGATTTCATAGAATCAGAGCAAACTGTTTATATTCCTGAACAGTAGGAACCCATAGTAATATTATGTGTACATGACAAGTCATATTCACTAGCTATGGATCAGAGGATACATTATCAGGGAAAGGAATTAGATATTTTCAATACCTTCACAACACTGGGGGCAATCTTGTCTACAACAAACATCAACATATGGGGCACAAAGAATCCTTATGATGAAAATACTATCAACGCTACAAGTATCCATATCATGAGTCGGCATTCACCCATCATCTCATACACAAAATGGGACCAACATCAAAATAAATATTCCTATCAAAGCAAGGAGAATATCATCAAAGAAAATGAAGTAGTAAAGCAAAAAGGACACGTCAAGTACAAATGGGTACCAAAGAAAAATAAACAAAATCATCCCTCCAAATCTCCATCAACCAAAGAAACTATGGGGAAAAATTAAAAAGGGAAATGTATCCAGCAAAAGAATCCTCAAATACAAAAGAAAGATTCTCAAGAAAGGAATGAATTGCATCCAGTGATTGGTCCTAATTCCATGAAAACCTTTGTTTCCACCCATCATTGCCCATCTTCACAAGTTCGGAGAGTCAAAGGTTCCAAACCATCGATCAATCCATCTCATATTCCTTCATGCATGACACCATACACTCCATTCATGATATCTAATTATCGCATTCACCGAGTGTTGGTAGCTACCCTTCATCATAAGGATTTTGAAGGCACTCTATTGTTATGGGCGCATATAGGCAAGGTTAATTCCAAAACCAACAAGGCAAATCAACATTCTCAAAATTTGCATTCCAATACTCGTGTCTTAGCAAAGCAACGTCTTTAAGAAGGATATCGCTAGCACATTATGATAGTGGCCTCTACATTAGTACCACCAGGTGGTTCAACATGAGGGTAACATTTCCGAAAAAAACTCAAAAAAATCAAAACATCAAAAAATGATAAAAAATCTTAAAAAATACAAAAAATCAAAAATAGTAAAAATAAAAATCGTCCTCTAGTGAAAACCACTACGGTGGCTCTTTGGGAAATTACTATGATGAGAAACTAGTAAAAAAGCATCATAAATAGAATCGAGCATCTATATGATCCTTCTCGGGCATAAGCATCTTATCCTTGTCATGATAAATCCAATGTTTCCTCCATCCATTCGATCCAGATTCATCAATATATTCTAGTTTATCTTGATCATGACAAAGATTCGGCGTATACTTCAACTCTGCTCATGGTAGAATCTTGATAGACTCTTTACCATTTTATCTCATGAAGTCCCATAGCCCATATCTAAAAACGCTTTTGAACTCTTCACATATACATTGCCTATCTTGGTTTTTCCATTGATCTATGAAACATTGCTAGACATTGGGGGTAGGTTATTGCACTCTTGTTTTCAAATAACTCTTGATCCATGTATTATATCTCCCAACATGACATCAACATCATGATCTAGGTGTCGTTTGCCTCAAAATCTCCTGAAAAGCCAAAAACATCCAAAATCTTGTACAACTAAAATCCAAAAATATTTGAAAAATTGTAAAGTCAAAATCCAAAACATCTAAAATACATCAAAATACCTAAAAAGGTCAAACATCTAAAATCCAAAAATAGTGCCATGTCAAACTATGGGTCTTTGAGCTTGAACGTATGCAAGGCCATCATTGATGTACCCCTGAGACACCCTAGGTCAGTCCTTTAGGAGTCTGTCATAATAAATTGACATTTCATCAACTGTTCATTTCTCAACATCAATAAGTCAAGTTAGTTGAACTACGTGGTCTTTGCATGTATAACGTAGGAAAGGATAATCTTTGATAAGCCCCTGAGGCCCCTAGGATAGTCTTTTAGGTTAGTTTCTTGGTTGAAATCTCAGAAAACCCCTAAACATTCAAAAAATTGGAAAACCCTAAACATTCTAAAACTCAGAAAACACAAAAACATTCAAAAAACTTAGAAAATCCCAAAACATTTGAAAACCTAGAAAACCATTAACATTCAAATATATTAGAGAAAAAACCCTAAACAACCTCAAATAACTGAAAACCAAAACATTCACATAAACTTTCAAAAAGACCAAAAACAACCTCACAACATTCTCAAAACACCAAAAACATTGAAATATTCTAGAAAACTCCAAAACCATCTATCCCATTTTTCTTTCACCCACAATAAACCTTCATCCATAGTAAATCAATCATCACCTTCAACATTTGGTAAAACAAATAGAAAACAAGTCTAGCAAGTCGTAAAGTGAGAACTTAAGTGTCAAAATCTAAAGTCTTGATCATAGGTAAACGAGTTAGTAGAGTTTTTATCAACGTCTTATCACACACCTCATCCTAATAAAAACACCTAATCAACATGTCCTAGGATGAATCCTTCGTGTGATGGACATCAACATCAAAAATCACCTTAGCTATCTTAAATTGACAAGAGATATAGATAACAATAGTTTTTTTCCTTTGATATTTTCTTGTGATTTATCTTAATGAGCCATTCTGATGACCTCTCAATGATGTCTATCAAAATGATTTAGAGAGAAAGGAATGGGGCATCAATCATTATCTTTCGTTTGTTGTGCTTTTGGGGTATTCTTGTAAAATAATCTTGGCGAATACTTGCTTAGTTGTCTACAGGGAGGTCATTTGGAATAGATTATTGACTATTGCATATGCTTTGGTCCGAGATATTCTAAAATTATAAACTACATTCCAATGAGTTTTATGTATGTCAAGGTGTCAAGAAGAACTATCCTATATATTTGCAAAGTCAAATCTCATCACACTAGATACAATGCCATCCTAGTTATTGATACCTTAATGCATCGTGTCTATTGTTATATCAAACATAAGGAATGACGGAGTCTCAATCCTAGAATATGAGAAAAATCATCTCTCATCACTGTATCTAATAATTCTTAGTGGATCAAAGAATTTTTGGAATTTTTGAATCAATATTCGAAATCAATGGTCAAATAATCTTATTTCTTCTATCTTCTTTCTAGCTAACCTTGTATAATGAAAGTTAACAAAAAAATTATCATGCATCCATCTTGCATCCACAAATCATCAGCATGCATACATCCTGCATCATTACAACATATCATAATAATGGAGAGCATAATTCATTGCATTATCATTTAAGTTGTATTGAATAATATAGATTTGTTGTTCTAAGCATCTTAATACATTGCATAATCATTCATAGCATACATATTATAAGCATCATCCACATTCATATGCATACATCATCATGACATCATAAATTGCATAGAAAATTACATGAAAATAAATGCATCCATACATAAACATCTACATATCATAAACATCCATTCCATAACATATCATAAAAAGATACTGAAAAAGAATATAACACATCCATTGCATTACATTACACACATCCTATAACATTGCATCTCATATACATTACATCATAGATCATCATCGCATATCACATCAACATAAATAAAAGAGGTACATCACATCACATCATTTGCATCCATACATTCATAAAGCATAAAATAAAAGCATATCACATCATGAATCTGTATCATCTCGTATATATATCAAAAACTTACTATCATAGTACAAAATCTGAATTAGTGTATGTATATCAACCAAAATGCATAATGTCACGAGGCGATAAAAAATGAGCCTATGAGTGTATGTCTGTATAAACAATCAGGCTATATAAAAATGTATCTACAAAATCAAAGGAGGCTTATCCGTCGTTGGCTCTATCACCATGCCCTGGCTGATCTAGCTACCTAACTAAGGTGGACATGCTTGGTTGTACCTAACTCTGGTGCTCAAAATCAGGCTACCTACAATGGGGAGGGGTGTCTCTATAATATAGTGTTTTCCAGTATGCTACCTCCTCTCTTGTTGTGCCAACACTGTCTTTCCAACCAGCCCCTGTGCCTATCGAGACTACTATTGGGACACAACCTCTAATTGTTGTCATCGACTAACCTCCTATTCCATCTATACATCAGATGTCTGCCTCAACTATCTCTCTTGATCTCTCTGTTATCAAGCCTAGTCTCTCTCAACTGTGATTGTCAGGACTTGCTGATGAGCCTGGTCTCGCTCAATTATCACCACCTACAACTACTATATTTGAACATCACAAGGATTTGGCCCCAATGGTGGTGGTTTTACCAGCTTCTACTATATAGGTGGTTATTGTGGTGGCTGTGTAGGTGCACCTGAGACCTACCCATCATTATGTTGGTCATCTCTACCATCTTGTCCTCTACCTTGGAAATATGGCCCTCTTCCTTGACCATCAGGTCCTATGCCCTTCCCTCTGCCCTACCCATCCTGTGGCTGGCCTCGTCCTCTGCCTACTCCCCTCCTCATGGGGTACACCTGCTAGATTTGTAAGTCAGAGAGGGGGTACAAACCATGTATCATACATCGACATACTCTATGTATTTGCTTGCCCCTGATCATAGGCCCATGGCCTAGCCACTAGTTGTATGAAGCCCTCAAAGACCTCATGGGTCAGTATAGTGTGTCCCCAAGTCACCTCTTGTGCCTATCTCACAAAAATGGTGATATACTAATCATGGAACCTATCTTGCCTCTCACAAAATTGTTTGGCTACTCTATTTGGTAGGTACCTCTCAATCATAGTGTGCTCATGACCCTATATATATCAAGTCTACCAAGCAAAGAATAGTTGTACATCATCATACCAGGCTAGCATTTGTAGCCACGACCACCATTTGAACACTATTATCTCATTGATGACTCTCCTATAGTAAGGGATGTTGAGCTACCTTGTGTGGTGTAACGTGATCACTCCCCTATATCTCCAGAAGACAAGATCATCTAGCTACACATCTACCATTTGGACAATCAGTTGAAGCATGACAATATACTCCCATGCCGATATATGTAACAGAGTAACCCTTGTACCAATAGCTCTATCATCGTAGTACACAAAGTCATGCATATCATGGTCAAGGGAGGCCAACATCACTAGCCCCTATGCATACTAGGTCCTCCTAAATAGAATCCTATGCCAAGACAATCCCCATCCGAGATTGAACCCTCTGCTCCATCAGTCTGGGGAAACCAAACCCGAAATCACTGTAGCCACGATCAATCTGAAAGTCGACGCTCAACCTTTGTACATCTTGAGGTCAATATGGGAGTTAACCAAGATAATAGACTCCTGGTTAAGAACCTTGTGACAAGCATCATATCCTACATCACTATCATAAATCACTTGCTCTCCATGTATGGGCAATCATAAAATCCACCATACATCCTCCAACGTGACTACTGCCTTGCCAGTGGGTAGGTGGAATGATGAGGTCTCACTATGCCATCACTTACATAGTGCTATCATCATTGCTAAATGGGTCCACACAATGGGTATGTAGGTGATGTACCACAATCCAATCTCTCCTAGGTGCTCCTATCCAAGCTTAGACAAATCATCAAGTCTAGAAAAAATGGTATCCATTGCTCGCGGGACAAAAAAGGTTGGATAACCTCCTACACCCACAAAGTGCACAATGTCAAATTTTCCTAAAATTGGCTAAGTTTGGAGTTTTTATTCCCCAAATGACAAAAGTGTCACTATTTACGAAGGCGTAACTATAGTCTAAATTTTGAACAATGACGCTATATTCATTCAAATTCTAAATTTCAACTAGCATCGCTAGTTAGACGTGCATCGCTATTTGATATTTGAAAACCCTAATTATAAATTGTAAATCAATCAAGTGCGTCGCTCATTACACCTGCGTCACAATTTAAAATATAGAAACCCTAATTCCAAATCGTGAAGTGTGTCACTCATTACAATGGTATTGCTAAAAAGGAAAAAAACGTCGTTGATTCTCAAAAAAGCATCACCATATAGCGACACCGCCCTAATCCAAATTTCAAAGCATAATAAATGCACTAAAAAGTCAAAATGCAAGGAAAGTTTTAGATTGCGTACCGTTGGTCCTACGTCTGGAGGCCTTTGGTACTCTCGAACCCAGTCATAAATGTGTCATGAGAGCACTCGTTGTGCCATTTTGTCAAGAGGTCAAAGCTCAAACTACAACAAATCTCTAAGGTGTGAATGCACAAATTAATTGAAAGGGACCCTTCCTCACCTATTTAAGCCTAAAAATTAGGGGTTTTTGCCCTACTTTTAGCCAAAAGCTAGGGTTTTGACCTATTTTACCTATTTCCACCTTGTGCAACCTATTTTAAGCCATTTTTTTGTGTTTCTAAGGCCATTTTTGGCATCTTGGGGCATGTAACCTGCACCTATAACCTTTGTCAAGAAATCAACCCAAAATTCAAAATTTCTACACGATTTCTCCAGGGGGTAGGGAACCAACTTATTCCTTCCGTTGGGGAAACACTGGGGCATCTATTTTTTATTTTTTATCTTAGCAACAATTTTAATCTGAAAAGCGTCAGTCTTTGAACCAATGTAGCAGGTACCTTGCTTCAAAGAGGGGAAAAATGTAGACACTTAAAAATGTCCTCAGTGATATCATGCACTTGAATAAGATATACTAACATCATTTCCTCCTAAAATACATCTTCTTTTTTCTTAATTGATTAAATTAGCCTAGCTACTTAATTAATTATTTCATTTTCATCCATTGATCTACTTAATCTAATCGAGTTAATTCACCCCCTTTTATGCTAACATTTCATCTTATTAAATTGAATACATCAAGCTAGTTAATTTAAATCCCTAAGTCCTCTTATTTAATTAAAGTAACCCTAAGTTATTTTATTAAATATAATATCATTCTTTCCCCTTTTCCTTAAATAAATAAATTATTTAATGATTCCCCTAAATTGCATAATTAAAACATTATTTAATTATCAAATTACCTAATAAATCTAATCCCCCCACTTGCAAGGGAATATTCTAAGGGTATATTCCTCCTTTACAGATTCCTCAAAAAAAAGGGAATATTCCCATGGAATATTCCTTTGCACAATTTAATTTGATTTTAATTAACTAAATATCTAATTTCCCTCACCCATGAGAATATTCCAAAGAATATTCTCTATCTTCACTCATTTTTAGAAAGGAATATTCTCCCTCATAACAAACTTACAAGACTTCTTGTGCAAGTTTTGAATGTGTGTTTGTTTGTAAGAATATGAACCCTTGATTCTTTCCTTGATCCAAGTGATCATTGATTCTCATCCTTTGATGAGAATCTGTGATCCATGTTTCATCTCTCCTCCATTTTGACCATTGATTGACCTTTTTAATCTTAACCCTTCATTTCTCATTTTTCTCCTATAAATAAGTCACTATTTAGAGACAAATGGATCCATATTTTAATAGTAAACTTATGTTGTTAAAATCACTCTTATTTACAACCATATTTATCTTTTTTAGTTTAAAGTCTTGATCATAATATATTAAAGTATCCATTAATGGCTTCCATGGTAACTTAGTTGCATCCATTTAGTATATTTTGAAACTAGGGTTTTAATCTTTCAAATCTTGCATACATTTAGAATAGATTTGCATACACTTACATCAATCATCTTAGATTTTATCATGTTAAATTAGCTTTCATCATGTTTTACATATATCTCTCATCGGTTTCATCAGTTTTCTTCAATAAAACTTATTGAAACAAGCTCATTATCCAAGGGATTGGGAAAGGGTCGACATTCCACATCAATGTGACAGCACTCCCCCAATAGAATAAGTTTCAATGTCTTAGAATAAATTTTTGTTAAGCTTTCATGCTTTAATATGTTAGTTTTAATGGATTCTTCATCTTTGTTTACATTGGATGTTCTTATTGGGATTGATGCTTAGTGGCTTAAATATGCCTTGAATTTGTATGGATCAGGTGTAGTTAACCTATACTATGTCATTGGCCACAATAGGAACATAGAATATTGTTGGTAAAGGAAACATAAATTTATGTTTTAGTGATGGAAGGGTTAAAACCCTAGATGATGTTTTACATATTCCACAACTTGCAAGAAATTTACTTTCAGTATCTAAGTTGAATAATTCTAGAATTCACGTGACATTTGACAAGTATAGTTGTAAGTTGGTTAGAGGGAGTTTGGTGATTAGTAAAGGATTTCAGATAGGAACATTTTTTAGGCTTAATGCCTCCACTTTTTGTAATTATACCAATGTAGTTGACATTGAAAATGCATGTATGTTGTGGCGCCATAGAATGGACATCACATAAGTGAAAAAGGTCTTAGGACCATTCTTAATAGAAAGTTGGTTCATGGTATTTTTGATTATTATGTTGGTAAAAAGGATTTATGTCAGCATTTTGTGTTTGGTAAATAGAATAGATCATCATTTTCCAATGGGACTAAAAAGGGTAAGAGATTATTAGAGATCATTCGTTTGAATGGGTTTGGATTAGTGGGTGTTGAATCTTTTGGAAAATATAATTATTATGTTACTTTCATTTATGATGTCTTAAGATACACTTGGAATTATTTTATGCATGCAAAATCTTAGGTTTTCACTAATTTTAAGCCTTAGTTGAGAAACAAATGGATTGTAAGATAAGGGTGTTGAGATCAGACAATAGGGTTGAATATTGTTCTAGAGAATTTGATGAGTTTTGTAAGCATACAGGTATTGTTCGGTAGAAGACTACTCCTTATACTCCCCAACAAAATGAGGTAGCGAAAAGAATAAACCAAATATTAATGGAAAGAGTTAGGAGTATATTAAGTGGTGCTAAGCTTGATATATGATTTTGGGAAAAAGATGAAAGTATTGCTTGTTATTTGATTAATATATCTCCTTGTTCAACTCTTATCGATACAACTCCTTATGAAGTATGGATAGGTATAAAGCTTTGTATTTAAAATTTAATTATCTTTGGTTGTGAGTCTTTTGTTCACGTGGCTCAAGAAAAGTGGTCTAAATTGGATCCAAAAGCTCATAAATACATCTTCATAGGTTATAGTGAGAATGTAAAAGGTTATAAGCTTTGGAATCCTCTAACCCAATTTTTTTTCTAGAGATGTGATTTTCAAGAATTTTAGATCTTATTTAGGTGAAGAAAAAACCAAAGGAGAAAGAAAAGACAAAAACAATGTACTTTGACATAAAAATAGAAAATTTGGAAGATGCACACATAGAAGAACAATTAGATGGATCAGAGGATGGAGAAGAAGAAGAGAGTTCAAAGAGTTTAAATGATGTGTAGGATGAGAATACAAAAGAATAATAGAGCCCATTACTCTTACCTTGAGAAGGTCCACAAGACAACAAAATCTAATTGAAAGGTATAACCCACTAGATTTTCATTGTGTATTTTCTTTGTTAAGTACTAACGATGAACCTA
Source organism: Sequoiadendron giganteum (assembly GCA_007115665.2). Taxonomy (NCBI): domain Eukaryota; kingdom Viridiplantae; phylum Streptophyta; class Pinopsida; order Cupressales; family Cupressaceae; genus Sequoiadendron; species Sequoiadendron giganteum. The sequence continues at coordinate 408,059,596 of CM021106.1, forward strand.
GATCTTTTAGGGAAGCTCTCTCTTCATAGGATAATTAGTCTTGGATGAAGACCATGAAGGAGGAGATCATCATGGCCTTAGATAGTTGTGACAACTAGGACATTGTTATTTTTCTCAAAGGAAGAAATCTCATTGGTTGCAAGTGGGTATATATAAAAATAAATTTGGTACAAATGGTTAGTTAGAGTAGTTCAAGGTTAGACCGGTGGCCAAGGGTTACTCCCAAAGAGATGGAATTGATTTTCATGGAATTTTCTCTCCTATTACCAAGTTAAATTCTATTATATTTATATTATTTATTTTTTCCACTTTTATTTTGAAATTAAGAAAATAGATGTTTAAACTAATTTCTTGCATGGGGATCTTGAGGAGGAGATTTATATGTGACAACCTAATAATTTTGTTGTGAAAGGAAAAGAACACTTGGTTTGCATGTTAAAACATTAATTGTATGGTATAAAATTTTCACCTAGGATGTGGTAAAATAAGTTTGATTCCTTTTCATTGAAGTTGTATTTTATTAGGATTGAAGATGATCATTGTGTTTATATTAAGGCTATTCATGGTCAGATATTGATCATTGTCTTGTATGTTGATGACATGTTATTTATGGGTAACATCAATGTGATGATTAGGGATCTCAAGACTTAAATTTCTAGTACATTCAATGTAAAGGACTTGGGGGACAATAAATATATTCTTGGGATGGAGATCAACAAGGATCAAGTACATAGAAATATTTGGTTAAGTTAGAGTAAGTATGTTGATACCATTTTATGAAGATTTAATATGCATGATTGTAAGCTAGTGAGTATTCAATTTTTTATTGGTACTAAGCCTAGTTTAGATATGTGTCCTAAATTTAAGTTAACATACCACACTAATAATGAAACTACACATACACATCATCTATCTAGTCCTTTGGGGTAACATGACTGCTTTACATGCAAACCTTCCTAACATGACTCAATCCCATTAATGATGACTAACTAAACACAAGTATTCATTTTTAAACCATTATAAAGAATAATTAAGCAACGTACAAACATCCATAACATTACATAACCATCCATCTGTGATCACATATAAATGCCAAGAATACAACCATTACATTCATTATATGAATATGCATAACTTCAAAGATTACATTGATTACCAATATTTCCACAAATACAACACCACATGAGCGCATTAAATGTCAACCAAAGATTACATACACCACTCCCATACATGGGGTAGATCAATACAAGTTACATCAAACTTCCCTTATAACAATGGGAAGGATTCAACAATTACATAATGTGATACATTGAAAGAATGTAATACATAGAATCAATACTGTCTCCAACTTTGGTAAGCTCTAGAACCACTACAACCGGTGCAACTCCTTGCATCACGATCTTCGACTGTGAACCCAATGGGGTGCATAGCACATTCCACCCAACCGTTTGGACCCTAAGGCCCACCCCCCATGTTAGGAGATGACAAAAAGGACCCACAACATAAAAACAATCAAGAAAACAAGGCTAACAAGACTCCACAATAAAAAAACATCAAAACCAAAGTGCAACCACTTCCAGAGGTATAAGAACAACAAGGAGGAAACAAAAAACATACAAGGTTGCTAAAGGGAATATTTTCATCACATGGCTCGACATGGGTTACCCAATGCGGATCTTCCTAGATCCCAACCCCCATCTTTGGTTACCCTAGTGACCTCAACCGATCCCCAATCCCTGACCCCCATTCTTACACATGCGAAATCAACTTACCTTTCATGAAGACCAGGCAGTTTATTTTCCATTCTAGGCCTTCTCATCTCATCTCAAGCTTAAACGAGCGCTTGAGCCATCAGAGAGGCATCCATTATCTTTTATTACTATGAGTACTACATAATCCCCCTAACTATTTATTAGGTTATTGCTTAATTAACTCAACTTCCACATGGGTTACCCTGGATGCCACTTAGGGCTCCGACCCCTGTGGAAAGCCACTCTCCCTACTAGCAACAAAATCCTCATAATCACAAACTGGGTAAGCCAACTTTCAAAAACTAGCAAAGCCATAAAGGTAAGCATAAAAAGTGAGGCATGCACCACCTCACACAAGATCTCCATAATAACACAATTTCCAAGTGCAAGGCTAAAACCCACATATCAAAATCAAGTAAAAGAAAAATAGTTCACAAAGAGACAACATGAAGAACCCATCATAAAGGAACTCCTTCCCCCAACCTCTGGAAGCCTAATAGAAACTGACTACCCATGAACTCCCATTTGATGGTAACTTAAAACATTATAGAATTCGACAAAATAACAAGGCATGAATACAAGTACTTCAAAGCATGAGAGAATTCCTCATATCAAACCCATTACAATAGAGGATTACATCACAAAGGAACCATAATTGATTCTACTATTCCACTTGGTACTTCTAAAGTAATTTATTAAAAGACATTTATAAACTATACAAAATTTCCATTTAACTACTCATTCTTAATACGTATTTTTTTTAATAAAACAATAACATATGCTTTCCTAGTTCTATAATAATTAGCGATGAAGGGAGAAACACAATATAGTTATCCCTACTTAAGAAATACAAACATGCATATTCACCTACACACACACATATATTTATATTTAAAATTATTGTTTTATCAAATATCAGATGGCTGTGTATAGCTGGAAGGTCTATTTTCTTTAAACTACAGAAGGTTATCATTATAAAAGTAAATCATATCACATAAACAACATATATATATATATATATATATATATATATATATTTATTTATCTCTTAACATTTAAATTCTGTAACAAAATATATACTCACAAAGGTTGTTTACAGCTAGCAACTTTGTAAGAAAAAAAATAGAAACTTTATCCATAAAAAGAATTTAATATACAATTAACCACATATACATATATATATATTTCTAGGTAAAAACACATCGCATGGGTAGACCCAACCAATACAATTCGAATGGAAAGAATTAGATGGAATAGCCTAGTAAGGCTAACACATATGTAGATTGCTCTCAATAGTAGGGATGTTAATCATACCAACACCCTCCCCAAACATTAAGACCAAAAAAAAACAATACATCAGTTTCTTGGAACCAACTCGCACTCCTCAAGGTGGCGGCCAGGAAAAAGTAAACAAGGAAATGATGTTGAATATCAACATACGCCAAAAGGTCATGCTAAAAACAATGGACGCCAAGACACAAAATAAAAATTCCTTGCAGCAAGGAGAGGGATGCTCGAGGATAAGAAGAGGTATGTCCCAAATCAAAGTCTTATCTAAGATGGTGGAAACTAAACATAGAATTGCCTTAAGCTAGAGGGATATTGATTGCTCTACAAGGATCGACCTTTAACCATCACTTTGGATAGTGATATGTTTAGAGAAAATTATTGGTGACACAAAATGAAACAATCTAAAAACAATAGGCTAGAATAAAACACACAACTATCCTCTTAATAGAATGATTTGATACATTGAATGGAACTCAACCAATAAGGAGTGCACAATACTAATTCACAACCTACGGAGAAATGGATATGCAACAAAATATGTCAAATTTCTTGGCAAACATTACACATACAGTGACAGAATTGAAAGGCATAACTAAGTCGAATAACAAGCATAAACATTCACAAACAACAGATGCAACGAGAATAAAATGATGCCAACCTAGAGTCCTACGCTCGAAGACAGAGGAGATGTGTTGAAACAAGCTCTTTCATAGCCACAATCCGATCTCCAAGAACTTGATCACTTTTAGAAATTAATACACTCGAAAAAAAAATTTAAAACAACAACTGTATTCTTTTCAAAATTATTTCTGCAGAGCAAATTTTTCTTTTTCAAAAAAAAAAAAATTAACCCCCAAATATTTTCCAAAACCAATACTATTAAAACCAGGAAAGAGTTTTTGAATCCAAAAATCAACAAATTTGGCAAGTTTCCAGTTCGAAATTCAATTTAGAGTCATGCATGTGCACACACTCCATATTTTTTGTTTTGAACTTGTTTTTACATCTTGTTCGAAAATCTTATCATCTTTATTTATTTAAAATCATATTACTTTTCCACATTTAAATAATTAAACTCTCATGATAATAAAATTATCAATTATTATTAAATATAATTTAAAACAATGTTTTTTACAAAACAATTTAATTTAATTATTTAATAATAAACCATATACTTTCTATTTCATAAAACAGATTTATTTAATTATTATTGTAAATTCCAAATTTATTTAAATTACCTTGTAATCAATTTTAATTTAATTAAACTAATTAAACAAGGCCATTTAAAATATTTAATTTACCACATAATTTCAATCACATTAAACAACATAATAACAAAATCAACATGACATCACAAATTAACCAATTAACGCAAGACACCAAACAAGGCAACTGACAAAGAATATAAACCAGACAGACGGGGTTACAAGATGGGTACTCATCCTCATGGAGGATGATGGCAAGGTTTGGGGATCTTTTTTTTTCATCTCTGTTTTTCCACATCATATCCATTGGGTTTTTTAGGCACGCTCAGACCTAATAGTGTAGGTGGAGTCGAGTCTTGGTGCCTGCAGCCTGCATCAACCAAGATGTTGAGCAACCTATATATATATATATATATATATATATATATATATATATATATATATATCAAATAACAAACACACCATGTGAGAAAATCACAGCGTAGTAGGGCGCTCGTGAATGAGTGATGCTACAACATCCCTCTCACCAAGACCTTAAACAATAACCACATCATCAAGTAACAATAATTACATCATATAACAATCATTAATCAAATGCATAACAAGTAAAGTCACATGTTCGCATGAATTACATAGCCAAATTAATCCAAACACACAACTAACTCCCTATGTCATCATAACATAAACATCAGTAAAGAGTGTCATGATCATCAAAGTTAGATAAACTATCTTTCAAACCAAATTAGAATGGTGAAACAAGCACCAACAAATTATAAAGGTACATAACGTAACATAAAAAGTATCAATCTAATGAAAGCAATCAGGAGAGGCAATACATGAGAATTTATCTTCGTGGTAGGATATGTCTAAAGAAGCTTTGCAGTTTTTTGCATCTTTATTTAGAGAGGACTCTCAAGATAGTTTGGTGGAAGAAAACAATGTTTTATCTTGTATCCCCTCCTTGGTTACTGGTGAGATGAATGAGCATTTTTTGGGCTTTATCTCATTGGAGGAATTGGAGGCTACTATTTTCAAAATGAAGAAAGGAAAAGCTCTAGGCCCTTATGGATTTTCGATTGAATTTTATTAGAAATTTTGGGATATCATTAAGCTGGACCTATTGGAGGTGGTATGTGAATCTCAGAGGAATAAGCAGATGTTGCAAGCTTTGAACTCTACCTTTCTTGCTCTCATTCCCAAATATGAGGGGGGGGATCGGCTATCAATTTTGACACATTTCCCTTTGTAATGTGGTTTATAAAAGCATCTCCAAGTTGATTATTGAAAGGTTGAAGCAATGGCTTAGAGGACTTATCTCTGAGGAACATAGTGGTTTTGTGGAGGATCAAGAAATTTTGGATGGGGTGGTCATTTCTATTGAAATTATCGATTCTATTGCATCCTCGAAAGAGAAGGCTATGTCCATCAAGCTGGATATGGCAAAGGCCTATGATAGAGTTAAATGCTCTTTCATGCAAAAAATTCTTATCGATTTTGGTTTTGTTGAGGAGTGGGTCCAATAGGTTATGTGATGTGTTACTTCCACTTCTTTCTTGGTGTTTCTTAATGGTGAGCCTTCTTCTCTTTTTAATGCTTCTAGAACCCTTCGGCAAGGGGAACCTCTCTCTCCTTATTTATTTATTCTTCTTGCAAAATTTTTGGGGAGAGTGGTGAGTTGTAATGTGGATTTGGGTTTTATTTAGGGATGGGTGTATGGAAATGGTTTGCCTCCTCAATCTCACCTACAGTTTGTGGATGATATCTATTTGATGGGTATGGCTAAGATCAGAGAGGCTATCAATTTGTGCAAGGCTTTTGGTTATTTATCTTGTTGCTTCTAGTCAAAGGATTAATGAAGATAAGTCTTCCATTTTCTTTCTCAATACTATGTGGCCTATTCAATAAAGGATTTCTCATATCTTGAGGTTTCAGATTAGCTCTCTCCCTTTAACTTATCTTGGCATTCCTATCTCTTTTGGTAGTCTTCCTAGGGACTCATGATAGAATATTCTGGACAAGTTTCATGTGAAGGTCAATCATTGGACTCATAGATGGTTGTCCTTTGTTGGTCATGTGCGGCTACTTAAATCTGTGGTGCAAGCTCTTCCTATTTATAGATGCATGCTCCATGTGGCTCCAATTGGATTTGTGAAGGAGTTGGATTCTTTGGCTAGATAATTCTTGTGGGCTGGAAGCTTGTCCTCTTCTAAGTGGAGACTGGTGAAGTGGGATATTGTGTATAGCCTGAAGTAGTTTGGTGGTCTTGGATTGCGGCAGTCGACTTGGTTTGGGTTGGCGTTGGTTGCAAAGCTTTACTAGAGGTGGTGTGTGGAGTAGGATCATATCTAGGCTAGGATTTTATCTCACAAGTACTTACTAGGGGTTTTAAGGAGGAGATTCCCAGGTATTCTCTGGTGGGGAAATGTTCTATGATTTGGGGAACACTTAAGAAAGGCACTAGGACGATCAAGGAAGGCTTGTTTTGGATTTGTAAGGGGGGCTAAGGCCCTCTTCTGGACTGATTATTGAAGGGAAAAACATACATGATCTAGAGACCCAATAGTGTGGAATACATTCCCTTAACACTAATACAACAGAGGAAAAGAGCATAAACAGGTTTTAATAGCATCTAAAATACTTGAGATAAAATAAATACAGTATAAAATAGATTACAGAATTGAGCATTCACAGTTAACACAAGATATACGTGGGGAAACCTTTATAGGTAAAAACCCACCACACAAAGTCAAGACAATTGTATTACAGTAACAAAATAGTTACATACAAATTATAGTCTTCTCTGATCAGCTCACAGCAGCACTGCTATTATTCTCTCACTAATACAATGTTCTTTCAACATACAATTCAAACTCTCTCTCTCTCTGCAAATACGTACTCGACTTACTTAAGTCATACATTACATTAAATATTGTCAACCAAGCGCTAACTATCAGGTACAATCATCTCTAATCCAATCGCACCAATGATCTACCCATACCGATCTTCCTGCATCGAGCCATCTAGACATTAATGCCATCACCCAAATCAGGTTTTGTTTCACCACCTTGGGATGACCTGCACCTATTGCAATTACTCTTTTGGTTTCCATCCAATCATCATTCAGACACTGAGCCACATGTCCACATCTCATTTGCCATCCGCTTCTGTCACTGAGTCCAACTCAGTCAAGACTGGCCCCAAGCTTGACTGAGCTCTCCAAGTCTTTACCGTGCTACCACCGAGCCCATCTGACCAGCTCGTGGTATGGCAATAAGCCAACTAAGCTCATTCGAGCTCTTACCATGCTACTGTGGCCAAACTTGAGACATCCTACGGTATAGTGGTGAGCTCATCCAAGCTCACCGATGACTTCATCGAGCTTTGTCATTCTTACCGTGCTACCGCTGCCCTATCGAGTTCAACCCGCGATATGGCGGTGAACCAACTTGGCGGACCATTGGCGGTCTTACCGCGGCCACCACAATCAGTCACTTGACTGGCCATGGTACAGTGGTAAAATGCCAGCCAAGCCACTGGCAGTCTTACTGTGGCCACCATGGTTAGTCCCTTGACTGGCCACTGTACAACGGTAACCACCAGCCAGGCCACTGGCGGTCTACCGCAACCACCGCGGTTAGTCTCTTGATTGGCTGTGGTACAACAGTAACCACCAGCCAAGTCACTGGCAGTCTTACTGTGGCCACCACAGTCAGTATCTTGATTGGTCGTGGTATGGCAGTAACTGCCAGCCAGTGTTAAAAGACTATTACCGCGGCCACCGCGGTGAGGAAGGAGACTGTGAGCGGTATGGCGGTAAAACCAAAAATAAACAAATTTAACGCCAAGGCAAGAAAGATGGGGCTTCAAACTAGAATTTGAGACATATTTTCTCAACAAGCTCCCACTTGGCGAACACTTCCAGCTACCCCCATGGCTTCAAAGAATCACTGTCTGTCATAGGCCCCAAGGCCCATCGATTTTGCGCACCATCTGAACTTGTCTATACTAACCGGCTTTATCAAAGCATCTACAACATTCTTCAGGTTGTCCACCTTTTCCGGAATGACCTTGCCATCTTCAACCATATCCCTTACAAAATGATATTGTACATCAATGTGCTTGGTACTGGCATGAAAGGTCGGATTCTTTGCCAAACAAATGGCACTCTGATTATCACAATAGATTGAAATCTGCCCAGCATTAAATCCAACGTCTGCACACAAACGGTTTAACCAACCAGCCTCTTTAAAGGCATGAGTTGCAGCCATGTACTCTGCCTCTATCATGGATAAAGCAACTACAACCTATCGCTTGCTCATCCAACTGATTGCTCCACCATTAAGCATGAAAGTGTATCCACTGGTGGATCACCTACTATCAATGTCCCCTGCCCAATCTAAATCAACATAACCTTGGATGCTGAGAGATTTCTGTGATGCAACCATACTTCCATGGTAACATAGTGCATAATCTGAAGTCCCCTTCAAATACCTAAATACTCTTTTCACAGCATCACAATGTGATCTTCTCAGATTTATCATAAATCGGCTTAGGATTCCCACTGCTTTGGCAATGTTTGGTCTTGTACAAACCATACATCAAAATTCCAACAACACTTGCATAAGGCACACTGGTCATGTCCTCCATCTCAGTACTAGACTTTGGACAGTCTTCAACAGACAACTTAGTTACATGCATGATTGGAAAAACAAGCTGCTTGCAGTCATCCATGCTAAACCTCTCCAGAATTGTCTTCACATACTTACTTTGACTGACCCAAAGCTTTCTGCTTGTTTTATCCCTGGTAATCTTCATTCTAAGAATGTACCTTACTACACCAAGATATTTCATTTCAAACTTTGCAGACAACTGAGATTTAAGATCAGAAATCATAGTCTTGCTATTTCCAATGAATAACATATCTTCCACATACAAGGTAATAACAAGCACATGATCATTCTCAGATTTATAATAAATGCAATGATCATATTTTGATCTCACAAATCCAATTGATAACAAAAACGTGTCAAATTTCTGGTACCATATTCTAGGAGATTGCTTTAAACCATAGAGAGATTTATTCAACTTATAGACCATATTTTGTTTACCTCTTTCAAAAAACTGCTCAAGCTGGGACATGTAGATTTCTTCTTCCAGCTCACCATAGAGAAACGTTGTCTTCAATCCATCTGCTCAATTTCAAAATCATACGCAGCTACCAATGATAACAAAAATCTGATTGATGTCAGCTTTGATATAGAGGAAAAATTCTCTCCATAATCAATTCCCTCAATTTGAGAAAAACCCTTTGCAACCAACCTTGCCTTATACTTCTCAACACTGCCATCAAGACCTATCTTACTTTTGAACATCCACTTATAGCCAATAGGCTTTCGCCCTTTAGGCAGTGGTGCCAAATTCCAGGTTTCATTTTTTTTCAAAGAATCCATTTCTTCATTCATGGCATCCAGCCAAGAATTTGAATCAACCATATTGATTGCTTCTTTAATACTCCTAGGCTCATCAGTGCCGATAATTAGAGCATAGACACAGTTCGAATCTAACATAGAGAAACCATTCTTTTCAGGTTTTTTTTTTTCTCATGTAGACCTTCTTACAGGCTGAGGTTGTTCTTCATCATCAAAACTTCCAGAGCTGCTTGAGCTCTTCTTAGTCTCAAGCACACTATACAGCTCTTCCCTTTCTGGAGTTTGGGGAATCTCAACTGCATCCTTCTTCTTGTCACTTTGATTTGTCCTAAGCTGTTGATCACATACTGAAGGTTTTAGCTCACGAAATATCACACTTTTGTTGTACAAAACCTTCTCAGTAACAGGGTTCCAAAGCTTGTATCCTTTCACACCAACTCCATAGCTGATGAAAATACATTTGATAGCCTTGTTATCCAATTTAGATCTCTTTTCATTTGGCACATAAACATATGCCTCACAGCCAAATACACGGACATGCCTTAGAGAGGGCTTCTTACCAGACCATGCTTCCAAAGGCGTCTTGTCAACAAGAGCAGAGCAAGGAGATCTATTTATTAGATAACATGTTGTAGCCACAGCCATGGCCCAGAACTTCTGCTCCAGACCAGCACCGCTCAACATACTCCTTGCCTTTTCCATCAGTGTCATGTTCAACCTTTCAGCAACTCCATTTTTTTGTGGAGTGTAAGGTGTTGTCTTATGTCTTTAATTCCATGATCAGTGCAATACCTTTCAAAATCTGCAGAACAAAATTCACCACCATTGTCTATCCTCAAACATTTGATTTTCCTTCTAGTCTGATTTTCTACCAAAGATTTAAATTCTTTAAACCGATTGCACACTTCTGATTTACTTTTAATAAAGTATGCAAATTCCCTTCTTGAACAGTCATCAATAAAAGAAACATAATATCTAGACTTTGATAAGGAAGGAACATTAACTAGACCAAACACATCAGAATGAACATAATCTAGTATACCAGAAGATTTGTGAGGACTAGAATAAAAAGAAACATGGTGTTGTTTTCCATAGATACAATGTTCGGAAAAATCAAACTCAAGGTTACAGTCATCAAGCCCTTCTACAATATTTTTATTCTTCAAGGTTTTTAAACCTTTCTCACCAATGTGACCAAGTATGTGATGCCATAGCATAGTCTTCTCAACTAGGAGTTTTACCTCCATAGCATTTGTAGCCAGAGAAGTGTCTTCATCTTTCTCTATAGGTGCAGCATTACATGACTTTATAGAGGCATTGTTGCAAAGAATAGGATGTGCATCCAGCTTGTATAGAGTGCCAGTACAAACACCCTTAGCCAACACCATTGCACCTCTAGCCATTTTACATCCCTTACTTGAAAAATAAACTTCTACACCAGCATCATTTAACTTATTGACAGATAGAAGATTTCGAACCAGACCTGGTATGTGAAGTACGCCACCAATACCTTTGACTCTCCCATGAGAAAACTGAATTTTGATTCTCCCTCTGCCAACTATCTCCAACGTTGAATCACTTGCCAAGTATACCTTTCCATCGTCATACTTCTCGTATTTAGAAAACCATTCTCTATTGGACGTCATGTGAAAAGAAGCACCTGAATCAACTAACTAGACATCATCAGATGCCTGAGTTGTCAAGGCTGTTGCAATGAAGGCATCTATGTCACTTTGAGAAGATTCATTGTCAAAATCATTCTTCTTCTTCTTTGCCTTGCAATCCTTCTGGATATGTCCAAGTTGCCCACAGTTCCAGCATCTCACCTTTAACTTTTTACCAGGAGACTTTGATCTGCCTACAGATTTGGATTTTGACTTCTTCTCCTTCTTCTTTCCTTTCTCCTTTGGTCTACCTCGAACAATAAGAGCCTCTTTGGCCATCTCTGAAGACTTCCTCTGCATCTCTTCAGATAGCAATGAGGCAACAACGTCTTCCATCTTGAAAGCAGCAATAGTGATTCCAATGGCCATCACAAGATGATCCCAACTGTGAGGTAATGAACACAACAGGAGCATGCAATGATCCTCCTCCTCTATCTTTACACCTACAGATGTCAGTTTAGTAACACTCATGTTAAACGAGTTCAAATGGTCTATAACAGATGCACCTTCTTCCATCTTCAAGGAGTACAACTTCTTCCTCAGGAATAACTTATTTACCAGAGACTTTCCCTGATAAATATCACCAAGCTTCTTCCATAATGAAGTTGCAGACTGCTCCTCATGGACGTTCAGGAGTACAGAATTGGCTAGACTCAGTCTTATCAAACCTCTTGCTTTTCTATCAGCAAGATCGCAAGCTTCTTGTGTTGTACTTTGTGCCTTAGTTCTAGACACTGTAATCCAAAGGTCTCTATCCATAAGCAAGTCTTCTATCTTGAGTTTCCATAACTCAAAGTTACTACCATTAAACTTTTCAATGTCTACTCTACCAAATGTAATCGCCATCTCAAACAGAAAAAAGTTTTAACAATGCAAGGCTCCCATTGAAATAGTATTAGCACAAAAAACTAGTCTTTCCTACAAGGATAACACAACTGGCTAGGCTCTGATACCACTTGAAGGGGAAAACATACAGGATCTAGAGACCCAATAGTGTGGAATATATTCCCTTAACACTAATACAATAGAGGAGAAGAGCATAAACAGGTTTCAATAGCATCTAAAATACTTGAGATAAAATAAATGTAGCATAAAATAGATTACATAATTGAGCATTCACAGTTGACACAAGATATACGTGGGAAAATCTTTACAGGTAAAAACCCACCACACAAAGTCAAGACAATTGTATTACAGTAACAAAACAGTTACATACAAATTACAGTCTTCTCTGATCAGCTCACAGTAGCACTGCTTGAATTCTCTCACTGTTACAATGTTCTTTCAACATACAGTTCGAACTCTCTCTCTCTCTGCAAATATGTACTCAACTTACTTAAGTCATACATTGCATTCAATGTTGTCAATCAAAGCATCAACTATCAAGTAAAATCATCTCTCATCCAATCACACCAATGATCTACCCATACCGATCTTCCTGCATCCAGACACCCAGGCATTAACGCCATCACCCAAATCGAGTTCTATTTCGCCACCCTGGGATGACCTGCACCTACTACAATTACTCTTTTGGTTTCCGTCCAATCATCGTTCAGACACTGAGCCACATGTATACATCTCATTCGCCACCCACTTCTGTCACTGAGTCCAACTTGGTCAAGACTGGCCCCAAGCTTGACCGAGCTCTCCAAGTCTTTACCATGCTACCGTTGAGCCCATCCAACCAGCTCGCGGTATGGCGGTAAGCCAACCGAGCTCTTACCGTGCTACCACGGCCAGGCTTGAGATGTCCTGCGGTATAGGGGTGAGCTCATCCGAGCTCACCGATGACTTCATCGAGCTCTATCGCTCTTACCACGCTACCACTGCCCTATCGAGTTCGACCCGCAGTATGGCGGTGAACTAACTTGGCGGACTACTGGCAGTCTTACCGAGGCCACCGCGGTCAGTCACTTGCCTAGCCGCAATATAGCGGTAACCACCAGCTAGGCCCATGGCGGTCTTACCGTGGCCACCACGGTCAGTCCCTTGACTAGCTACGGTACAACGGTAATCACCAGCCAGGCCCATGGCGGTCTTACCGTGGCCACCGCGGTCAATCTCTTGACTGGCCGCGGTACAACGGTAACCGCCAGCCAGGCCACTGGCAGTCTTACCGCGGCCACCACGGTCAGTCTCTTGACTGGTCGAGGTATGGCGGTAACCGCCAGCCAATGCTGAAATACTGTTACCATGGCCACCGCAGTGAGGAAGGAGACCACGCGCAATATGGCGGTAAAGCCAGAAATAAACAAATTTAACGCCAAGGCAAGAAAGATGGGGCTTCAAGCTGGAATTTGAGACATAGTTTCTCAATAATTCTTGGGATGGTTTTCCCCCTATTTTGAGCTAGTATCTGAATTCAGTGAATATTTTCCAGCGTTTCTTAGAGGTTGGTTGGTCAAGGGTGATTGATTTTAAGACTTTTTATCCTTGTGGGTTGATGGAGGTGGCTAGGTGGAAGGATCCTTGCGATTGGCCTATTATTGGGTTGGAGGAGGACTATGTTGAGCTTCAAAATATTTTGGTTGGTAGACTTTGCAGCTCCCTTAGGGACAAGGATATTCTGGCTTGGAGCCCGGATCTTAAGGGTGCTTTCACTATGGCTAGTGGGTATCAAGAGTTGTTGTTATGTAAGTTTGGAGGGGTGGAAGTCCCTTGGTGGAAACAGGTGTGGGACAATTTTTCATGGCCAAAGTGTAATTATTTTGTGTGGACCCTTGCTTGGAATAGGTATTTGACTTGGGAGAAACTTTGAAAGCGGGGATTCCAGGGTCCTTTTATTTGTGTTTTGTGTGGCTACAATGAGGAGGATTCTTCCCTCTTTTTTTTTCATTGTTCTTATTCTATGCAACTCTGGTATTTATGGTGGGGTGTTTGGAAACATCCTTGTGTTCATTCTTCTTCCCTTGTTGAGTTCTGGAGCAATCTGGGAAGACCTCCTGCCCAGGTCTCTTTCCTCCAGATTGTATGGTGCATTGGTCCTATGTTCATCCTTTGGAAAGTTTGTTTGGAAAGGAATCATAGGATTTTTCGTAGGGATAGGCTGATGGTTCAATAGGTTTGGCACAGAATTGTTGGTATGATCCAGGAGATGGTGGAAGCCAAATGTGAAGTGGCTTATCCTTTGGAAAGGAGTGATGATGAGATTGTGAATAGATTGGGCTTGCAAGGGTTGACTTTGGTCTTTGCTTGTGTCAGAAGAGGTAGGCGGGCTAAAAAGAAGGTTCAAAGGGTTGGAAGATAGTTACCCCCTCCACTGGATAAACTGAAGATTAATACGAACGGTTCTTCTAGGGGTAATCTTGGACATGGTGGGATTGGTGGAGTTGGAAGAGACTGTTCTGGATCAATTATTTTCTTTTTCTCCATCCATAAAGGGCAACATTCTAACAATTTTATGGAGGGGTTGGCAATTGTCTAGGCCATTGAGCATGCTTGTGCTTTGAGTTGGCATACGATTACTTGTGAATTTGACTCATAGATTATTTTAATATGTTTCTTGAGCAAAAGGTGGTTGAGGCTAATTGGCAGCTGGCGTTGGTGATTCGACAAATTTTGCAAATGGGCTTTATGTTGGAAGTGGTTTCTTTTACCCACATTGCATGTGAATAGAATAGAGTTGTTGACTATTTGGCTAAGTGGGCTTCGTAGCATGCAGAAGATCATAAGGTTGAGGGATGGAGAAATTTATCCCTTGATTATTGTCATGAATTAGAGAGGGTCATTGCTGATGATATGGAAGGTTAACGTGTTTAGGGCTATTTGATTGGTGGTCTTCGTCTTGGATGGTTATTCTTGTTCTTTCTTTCTTGGGAGCCTATGGGTTCCCTGATCCCTTTATAATGTTTCTTTCTTGATTTCAATAAATTTTTTACCCCTTTTAAAAAAAAACTTATATACCAAAATTTATATTTTAATTAAAAATTAATATTTTTATATTAAAATAATATTGATGATAATTAATAAATTTATTTTTAGATATATTATTTATTAAATTTTTAATAAAATATTTATATAATATTATTTTATAAATCTAACATGTACAATTATAAAATTAATATGTTAACATTTACATAATTTTAAAAGTTGATATTAATGTGTCATATCTTATAATGATTAATTTAATATGTTTAATTTGTATTTATTTTTTAATATATTATAAATATTATTTTTTACTTTATAAAAATATATCTTTAAGAACTATTTATATATTTTTAACAATTTTATTAATATAAAAAATTAAAAATAATTTATATTTTTAAATAAAAATTTATAATTTTATATTAATTTTTTTTATGATAATTAATAAATTTTTCTTATTATTTTTTTTAATAATTTATTTAGATAATATTATTTTATAAATATAAAATATATAATTATAAAATCAATATATTAACATTTACTTAATTTTAATAACTAATATTAATATGTGATTTTTTTTTTATACGTAAGAGATATATTTTATTAATATAAAGTCGAAATACAAATGTCTGCCATGTAGGTAATTAGGCAAATTTATGGCATGCTATCCATCCCACCAAAAATTTGATTACAGTGACCATCTAAATTCCAAAACAAACCCCAAGGAAATTCAACAAAAAAATCCCCATTTATAACATTTGACGACGATTAACCAGACATGATTATCAAAGTAGAGACGAACCAGAAACTAACGCCTATGAGACAAAAAAATAACCATCACCCAACTTATAGAAATTTATTCAACCTTTCAAAATCTTCAAATTCTTCCTTCCAATCCTCACTATCGACCGCCATTAGCCCAAATAACTTTTAATGAAAAACCACAACAACCGCCATAATCACCCAATGTCACTATATCCTCTGAGATCACCCTCTCCATGTCACAAGGCCTCAGACATCCTCTACCTTCAACCACCACACGAAGAACCACATCCATCCCTTCAACCAAATCTGGTCTAAACATTTTAAGCAGTAAGCTTCTTGCTTCTGCCTTCGGCACTAGATTATCCAATAGAGAGGCTAAGAACCAGGAAGAAACCTGCAAATTGTCTCTTCCATACTCTCTACTTTCCAAATGGTCGGAACCCAGAACCATTTTCACAACCACTAGCACCAGCAGCTCATAATTCAGCAATATTTGCTTAAGCCTTTGGTCTGTGACTTCCCTAAAATAAGTCTACCTCTCCGATGACTAAAGCAAGATGGGGATATCAGGTCCAAACCATGCCAAGCCCACCACTGAAACCTTAATGATGAACATGGAAGACTTTGCCATTCGGCTCCACACTAAAACCTCTCAGCATAAAGAAGAAAAAATCACAAGCTTCACACAAATGCGAAGATCGCTTATACCAAAATAAAGGCTCAAAAAGAAATAAATGAATTCGGCCCATGAAAACACCACCAACCTCACAAATGTACTACCTCCTATGTGTGAGTTGTCCTAGCAGAGAAGAGTTTTCACTTCCCATGAAGAACGATCATCACCTTTCATAGAAGCAAGTGCCATAGCTATCCTCCCTATACTCCCAACTTGTCAAAAAGACAAGCCCTTGTCACCTTTCCTTCGAAGCTGCCTACTAGGATCAAGGCCCTCCCAACCTGCCACCTCCCTCACCACCATGGAGGGACACCCACTCTACCGCCCAAAAAATGAGACTGCTTAAATAATTTCTCTGAAATTTGGGCCTAAGACGCCCATGTTGGACAATAGATCTGCCTCTACATTGCCTTCCCTCACCACATGGTTTATCATTACCTAATCCAACTTTGCAATCCTTACCAAGGCAGCTTTCAACATTTCTCCTAACTTCCAGTTTGGGATCTGTTTAGATCTCAATGCATTAATTACCAAAGAGGAATCCCCCTCAATTACTACTCTGCTCACACCCAATTCAACACATAAGTCCAAACCCAGAAGCAAAGCTTGGAATTTTGCAGCATTGTTTGTTCCTGCCAGAAGAGTTTGCGCTAACCTTCCCAAAATCGCTCCTTGATAATCTCTAACTATACATCTTCCTCCAAAGGGCCCAGGATTGCCCTTGGAAGCCCCGTCAAAATTCAATTTTACCCATCCTGGTTCTGGAGGATGCCATACTACTTTCTTTCGATCTTCTATTGATGTTGCTCCACCTAAATTTCTATATTTTGGAGTGCACAGGCCAAACCATTTCTTCAGGATCCATGCATCCCATTCTAGGAAATTGTCTTTCTTTGGATTTAATTCTTCCACTCTTGCATTAAATAGTTCTATAATGCATGCCTTAATCTTACACTGTAACCTGGGGATTCAAAGCTCCTTTTTCCTTAAAGATACGCCTATTTCTCTCCTTCCAAACCTGCCAAGGAACAATCGACGGACTCAAGACCCACAAATCCCCAAACAAGGATTTATTTCCTTGAGACGATCGCTATTTTAACCAATCCAATAAATTACACAGTAGGGTTGGCTTCCACCGCAGCTTCAATCTTAACCAATGCTAAATCACCTGAGTATATTTATAATTTAAGAATAAGTGATCTGCTATCTCTTCAACTTATTGACATAAAGAACACATTAAGGGCCCCTGAAACCCCAGCTTAGCAAATCTCTCACCTGTGAAAACTCTACCTTATGCAACTGCCCACGTGAAAATTCTTCCTTTGGGTAAACAAGCCTTATTCCAACACAATTGGGAGACTCTCTCCTTAATGAAGCCGTAACCAATTTTGACTGAGTAAACCCCTA
Source organism: Sequoiadendron giganteum (assembly GCA_007115665.2). Classification (NCBI taxonomy): domain Eukaryota; kingdom Viridiplantae; phylum Streptophyta; class Pinopsida; order Cupressales; family Cupressaceae; genus Sequoiadendron; species Sequoiadendron giganteum. The sequence goes on from CM021106.1 coordinate 408,077,647, forward strand.
TGGGTGAAGCATTCCACTGCACCTTATCCCTACCTACTCTTTGTGAAATTCTCCTTTCTGAAAGAATTTTTTCCATTGATTCCACCTCTTGCTCTAACAATCCCAATATCTTGAAAGATTTCCATCTAATAAGTCCACTCTCTGAATTCAACGAAGCATCAATATAATCTCTAACCTTTGGACACCAAACTTGTATAGATTTTTCTTTGATCCTACTTAAAGCTGGATTTTCTGCTAATTTGGGATATCCTTCCCATGAGTCTTCCCAAAAAAGAGCTTCTCCCCCATATTAAACCTCCCAAGTTAAATAATCCAAAATAAGATCCCTAGAGTTGCATATGAAATTCCAAATTATGGAACCAATGGGGAGAGACTTGGTCATAAGAAAACAATTTGGATCATCATCCAAATACTTAGCCCTCACAATCTTAACCCATTTAAGATTAAACTGAGAATGAATCGCCCATGCTAATTTCACCCCCAATACCTTATTCTGCAAAAGAATATTCTTCAAGCCTGCCCCGTCTTCCTCTTTTTCCTCACAAATCTTTTGCCATTTCACTAATGGAAACTTCTTCTGATCTGAATTACCTTTCTAGAAGAAGTCCCTCATTATCTTATTCAAGGATTTACTGATACCAACCATTAAGGGCAAACAAGACATCATGTAAATTCGGAGGGAAGATATCATAGATTTTAACATTGTTAACCTACCTGCCCAAGATAGCCACTTGTTATTCCAAGACAAAATACGCTCCTTAACTCTTTCTATCAGAGAATTCCATATCCCCCCACTTTGAACTCCCTTCTCTAGCGGACCCAAATATTTTCAAGGTAATTTTCCTTTTTTAAAACCAAGAATCCTTAAAATCTGCATTTCTTTCACACACTGAGTATTGAAAAAGAAGACTTTTGGCTTATCCACACTAACCTCTTGCCCCAAAGCCTGAAAATAATTGTCTAAAATACCTTTAAGCATCCTTGCTTCCTTTGTCGATGCCGAGCCAAACAACATCATATCATCAGCAAATTGCTTATGTGTGATCGAAGGTAACCTGCTAGTCACTTGAATGCCCTCCACCACACCAATACATTTGGCTTTCTCAACTGCTCAGCCTAAAGCTTCTGCCATGATGATGAACAAGAAAGGGGATAGGGGATATCCCTACCTTAACCCCCTTGAAGCTGCAAAAAAACCTTCAGGAGACCCATTCACCAGCACTGAATAATGCAGAGTTGCAACCCATCCAAATAGCCAATCCAACCAAGCTTTCTAAAAACCAAAAGCTTCCATAACTTTGAATAGAAAACGCAAATTTACTCTATCATATGCTTTCTTAATATCCAATTTTAGAAACATAACAGATTTTTTCGTCTTCTAAATCAAATGAATAGCCTCCTGAGCAATTATCACCCCATCAAAAATTGATCTACTCGAGACAAAGCAAGTCTTCTCTTCTAAGATGATCCAAGGTAATAGTTTTTTCAATTGATTAGCTATCGCTTTAGCTAGAATTCTGTAGAGTGTATTACAAAGGGATATAGGCCAAAATTAATCCCACGAGTTCAGCTTCTCCTTCTTTGGGATTAGAGAAATTAAGGTGTTATTCAATTCTTTAAGAACTCTACATGTGCTCCTTGAATCTTCAATCACCTCAAACACATCTGCCCACCACATCCCAACACTTCTAAAAGAAAGTCATCGGGAAACCATCCGAACCTGAAGCCTTCTCCGGATGGAGCTCAAAAACCACCATTTTTATTTCTTCTTCCGTGAATTTTGCATTCAAAGAATCCATCATGTTCTGGGATATTAAGGATGGAATACCTTTAAGACTGTCTGCCTGAACACCCAGGTGCGAACCTTCCCAATCATTAAGCAGATTTTGAAAAAAATCTACTATAGAGGCTTTAATTTCCAAAGGATCTTCAAGAAGATGACCATCAGCCACCTTAATACAAATGACCCTATTTATTTCTCTCCTAGATTTTGTCGAATTGTGAAAGAATTTAGTGTTTCTATCACCAGCTCTCAACTAAATTTCTCTAGATTTTTTCCTCCAAAAAAATTCTTCCTTTGCCAATATTTTATTTAAACTTCTTGTGAGATCCTTTTCTTTCTCATAATGAACATCATCCATACCTTCCTGAAATATGCCCTCAGAAAAAGCTTCCAATTCCTCCTCCACTCTTAACTTTTCTTCAAAAGTACTTTTAAAATTGTATGAGTGTGAATTTGCACCCCTAACACAAATTTCCCTTCACCCTTTATACTTTAGAAAACCAAAGGTGGAGGTTTAATTCCACATAAGCCCACTCCTTGCATTCCACTTGGTGCCTTGTTTGTGTGTCAGTGGGGGTGTTTATGTCAAGGATACCCACACGATGCATAGAATTTCATGTGGCACGCTTACGTCCCTGGCAGATTCTTGTGGCTGGAGACTACAGGAGCGTTACATTTTCGATTGGAAGTCAAAGAGTAACGTCCCTCTTCAGCTAGCCAACCCGAATATGGCAATTTTTCACATTCTCCTTCATAATCTTCACTCTCTCATCCATTCTCAAGTTTTGACAAAGTTTGGCAAGATATTGAATCCATACCTTCACATTTTCTCCACCATTTCCAAGCATTCACAAGCTTTGTAGCAGCACCCTTCACTCCATTGCAAAAATCCATGACTCCATCACTCCAACAAGGCGAGCACAAGACAGACATCGATGCAACAAAGGCTTGAGTCCCTCTCATTCTCTTCTCCACAAGCGTTGAGTGCTTTGGACAAAGGTGGTAAGCTCCTCTAATCTCTCCTATTGTTTTCGGTTGAGTAAGCATGTACTGCTTGTAGTGTTTTGTGTTTACATAGCTTGTAGTTCCTTTCTTTATCTTTATTCCTATCATTCCAAACTTGGCTGTCCATGGAGGTGGAAACACCAAGACGAGGGTCTGACTGAGGCAGGCCCCTATACAACCCCAACAATTTCTCCCTTTATTGTGTGCAGGTGGAGAGAGTTTGAAGCAAGTTGTCGAGGAGGATATTCTATGACACCATCTTCGTCACCCTCTCAGTAATATACCTATTTTATAGGGATAACTTTAGTGGCGAATCTTCACCAATTGGTGAATTTCAAGAATCGGGCAAATCAAATTTGGTGAATTCTAGGTATTGAGCAAGGTGTTCAAATTGCCCCAATTTCATGAACTATCGGTCCAATGCATGTCCATTCGCCAGCAGTTTTTTTTTACGAGGCATGTTTCGGCAATAAATTTTCCATAACAGACTACACGTTTCCAATGGACCGATCAATATTTTCGCCTAGAATCCCGGGGAGCATGTCATAAAACACCAACATATTCACCAATATTATTAAAACAACATTATATGAGAACCCATTTCGCCAATTAAAATTTACAAATAGTTTCTTGTGAAGACCCATTCGCCAATTAAAATTTATAAATAGTTGCTTATAAGGACCTATTTCGCCTTGAAAATTACAAGGTATCATTGTATAAGCAGGTGGGATTTGCCAAATTTTTAACATACCATTTAAAAATCCCGCGGAATTTGCCAAATATGGATTGATATAAATACAATTGAAATTTTTATTTGTTCTTACACATTTTGTTCGGTTCTGAGGTTCTACTTCTGGATTCAGAAGTAAGTGAAACCTAAAAACATAGACTCAAAGGTGAGTGATCATTTCTTCATACTGTTATTAGTTATTAGTTATAATAATAAGATTTCTTTATTTGTTTTCCATTCTTGCTTCAGTCTTAAACATGATTTTTAGTAGGGAATGGGATCTATATTCTCTGTTGGTATGTCCTTCTTAAACAAGAAGACATTTTTTTCTAGCTTTTATTTGAAGTGAGATATCAATATGTCGAGCAGCAACTGCAAGGGTAAGACTCCTGAGGGTAATGAAGAGACTGGGAGGCCATCAAAACGCCCAAAACGTGGAGGTATTGTAGACACCGAAAATTGGTCTAGGCTTGCGAACACCACTTTCGACATAATTTTCCATAGTCCATGGTCATGATTAAATAATATTTAATTACCTTAATTACCTTTCTAATACATATTTCCTCTATTAATGAAATACCCCTTTTTAATTAATTCACTAATTCATTAATTCATTTATTCAACTTGATTAATTATGTAAATCGTGTTTATTTAATTATGTCGCTAACTAATTAATTCTTCCTTCTTAATTAAATAATTTATTATTTAATTACCCCTTTGTCATATTTCAACTATAATTAAATATTTATTATTTAATTATTCATTTAACCCCCATTATCTATAATTAAATATTTACTATTTAATTATTCAATTTATCCTTTTCAATAGTCAAATTAAATAAATTATCTTTATTTTTATTATTTAATTATTCATTTAACCCCCTTTATCTATAATTAAATATTTACTATTTAATTATTCAATTTATCCTTTTCAATAGTCAAATTCAATAAATTATCTTTATTTATTTAATTAAATTCATTTCATTTTTGAATGTTGAATTAAATTAACATTTAATTCATTTATTAAATTATTTATGTCACATTCTTCTATCAATCAGTTGACTAATTATTCACTCACCTTCTGACTCGAGATCTATTTTTAGTTCTCCAATTATCTCTAGATTTAACACCTAATTGTCTCTGTGAGAGGACTCTCCATCACAACTAGTTAGTTAACTAGTTCTAACTCATATGCATGTATGCATTTGAATGAATTCTTCATCTTTGAGTTCTAACTTTGTCTTTGACATACAAAGTCTATTTCTTCTATTTTCAAAGACTCTTAACTCGAGATTAAGTTATCGTTCTAACTTAATCTTTATCCTGCAGTCTTTTCTGACTCGTGTTCTAACTCACGTTCTATCTGACATAGAACTCACATCGTATAACATTCATCAATATCCTCCGTCGATCTCTCTTTCAATTTGAGTCGATCATTCGAAAACCCAAAATCTATAAAATGGCTTGTCATTATCATTATTCCTCCTCCCGAAAACATACACTTTTGAGAAGAAACTTATCTTCAATATTTTGCTTAGACATTCAACATGGTTATGCTTGCATCAAACACTAAAAATCTGAGGGCAAGAATACTAAGACAAAAAAATGGAGAAGAGCAATCAAGATAATTCGAAGGAGTGAACACATATTCGGTGAGATCTTTTCAATTCATTTGTTTAGTTATTCATTATGTTTGCTTATTCGTTCTTTGTTGTTTGATTTAGATTAATATTGTTTAGATTAGGATTAACATCATTTATTCTAGTTGCAGATTCATATTCCAGATTTTATTCTATGTTACATTTGGTGAACCCGACGTGAACACACTTCAAATTCGTGCAACATCTTTTAGTTTTTCCGTTTTTTGTTTTTGCAGGTTATCATACGACACACCACATCTGTTCAGAAAAATGGCGCATCTGTCCTCGCGCACCACATTTGTAATATTCTATGACACATCTACAATTTTCCATGGCATCTGTGAACCTATGCACCATATCTGCCTATCAACAATTCACAAATCGCATCTGCCTGTCAACATCGAGCTGCATCTGTGGCTCAAAACGCTGCATCTGCCTAGTAATCATTTTTTCACTTTTTTTCCATTTTCATACACTCGTATTTTCATTTTCACTTTTTTTATATAATTTCGATTTTCACTAATGTTTGTTTACAGTTGTGTTAAGGTGGATTAACTTAGTGTTTGCAGGACGAAGCATAGAAGACCATAAAAACAAAAGCCATTGTTTTCTACAAGACGAAAGTTGAAGACACCAAAAAAAAAAACTATTGATCAATTTGCATGCAAGACCTAATGCCTTTGTTTTTATTTATTTAGCAAGCTTTCTATTTGGTAGTTAGAAAATTGTCATTTGGATTAAAAAGAACCATCGTTTGCCTTGTTTGGTGCGAGAGCACATATTTGTCACCCTTCACGATTCAGTATATCAGAGTATCCTCTCCCCTTGCGTAGTCATGAGATCTTGGGTGTAAGAGAAACGGTTACTAACTCTAGAACTTGGGCCTGCCTTGGTGGGAATAATTACTCACCCCAAGATGACTCAGAATGGTAACACGCTTTAGCCAGCGACTTCCACCCGATTTATAAAAATGGATTTCTGGAGAAAGCCCAAAAATCATGCTCACTATTCTGACAAGAAGGGTAGAAATGGTCTCTCACTGAAGTTGAATAGTGCCCTATGAATGGAATGCCCTTACTAAAAACCTTGTTGCAGTTTTTCCAAAATCCTACCTGTTTGTTGGCACAGCAGGGTCGGCCCTGTGAAGCCATCTTACATTCTTATGGTTTATGTGTGGAGATGAGATGTATTCCATGGGAGTTTCATGGGTACAATAGCTTGGCTACCCCGTATAAGTGAGTGTTGTGTAGGGGATCTAGTGGGGTCAAGCTACTAGTCATCTACAATAAATATGTGTAGCTAGAGAAATCCAAGTAAGAACTCAGCAAGTATTGTCCAAAAAGCCTAGGTTGTAAATGTTTTCGGGTCTTAACAGTTTTATCATTACAAACTAAAAATACATTGATTGTTGTTTTTTTTGGCTGTATTCATCAAAAATCTTGATCAACACACGGAGTCAGTCGAAACAACTTTTAGAAAACTTCAACTGTCAAAAAGTGACTCGCAACTGTCATTTTTAACACCGCATATGTCTTAGCAAGTCGCATCTGTTAGGGGAAAAGCCGCATGTGTCTGTCAAAAAAGTTCATTTTAACAGTCTGGATATTACGAGCCACAACTGTCACATTTTGAGTTGCATGTGTACATGCAAGCCGCATCTGTCAATTTTCAAGCCGCAAGTGTCTATCAGAAATTTTAGGTTTATAGAGCCCATCTGTATCACCACATGTGTATTGAAAAATCGCATTTATCATAACAAAAATCGTATCTGTCAGAAAACCGCATGCGTATTGCAAACCACATCTGTCATAAAGAAAACCGCATCTATCAAAAAGTCCAAACTCTGTCAGTGTCCTAAATGAGGTTTTAGTCAAATCACCGCATGCACAATTGTAAACCGCATCTGTCAAAATTTGAACTGCATTTGACTGTCAACAAAAAACTTCAAAAAACTGCAAACTAGTTCTGAAACATTATTGTTATTTTCGCTTTTATTTCTAAAGATCAACCTTGGACAGAAACTGGAAAAATTTTGCTCAAAAACTTTGCATTATTAGGTGTCATATACATCTTAGTCACAGTCAACATCTTAGTCATAGTCATCCTAAGTTGCATGCATATAGATACTTCCTAGGAAATTGCATATCACAGAATAGATAACTTTCCTCGTCATTAGATACGTTCATGTCCCGATTTGTCACAATCATTGAACCTAGTCACTTTAGTCCTATTTAGTGAATCTTTTCAGCTCAACAGTCTAGTTTGGAAAATTCACCTTGTCAACTGTCCTTGTCCTACAATCAAGTTCCTTGGCCAAACACAAATCATTGCATGCATTTATTCCATAGGTGGTAGGTTATACCCGTCTTAGACTCATTCATCATCATAGTCTACTCGAGATTTTTCATATTGTCCATCCTACCATATGTCATCTTAGTAACATCATTTTAGAAATTATTTTAGCAATATCCTTTATTGTCAGAAAATCCAAAAAAAAAAACATAGAAATAGGTCATATCAGTTTATAGACATAGTCTACATTACCCCATGTTGAGCAACTTTTCATGGTCGAAACAAGGTCTCAAAAGAAACAAAAAGCAATGTCGAACCCCAACGAATTCATCAATCCATTTGGAAATCAACCATCAGGAAGTGAGAGACCACACAAGCCTTTGCTTGAAAAACACGTCACTAAAGACACACATGGACAAATTTATATAGAAGACATAGATACCGTTGTATAAGATCCTGATTTTGCATCCTTTATGGATGAGTGTTTGGAAAATGATCCCCAACAATATCTAGTAAAGTTGCTAGTAGAAGGTGCCACACTACCACCAGGATTTGATATTTATACTTTGAAAACATAGTCTACTCAACCAACACAAACTACGACATCAAGTGTTTCTATTCCCCAAATTACCGCAGTGATACCAACTAGCATATCTACTCAAACATCATCAATTGTAAGCACAATCCCTTTCAACATAACATAGGTTTTCCAATTTATTGCGGGGGCAACTTCCTCCAACCCCTTTGGCATCAACACTACTAGTAAGAGATCTAAAGTTGGCATGAGGATTCCTATACCACATTAGAACATTCAAATAGGAAATATTCCTATGCCAAATCAGAACATTCAGACAAGAAATATTCCCATACCAAATCAAAACATTCAGACAAGAAATATTCCTATACCAAATCAAAACATTCTAAGGGGATATATTCCCTCGCCAAATCACAATATGTCACAGAACATGGCATATCAAAACACCTACATTGATCCAAACAACGCAAACAACATGTCCTTGACACAAGCAGATGTCCTCCAAAACCAAATGCAAGCTCTTCAACAATAGATGGACAACATGTCTATGTTAGGTAAACGAACTATCTCAACGCAAGATCTATGTCCATGTCCATTCGACAAAGCGCTCTATATGACACCTTTCCCCCATGGATACATTATACCAAATTTTCCAAAGTATAATGGGAGGAAGAATCCTTTGGAACACATTAGAGAATTCTCAATGGCTTGCATGGACATATCATATGACCCCACATACTTGATGAGACTATTTTCGTGAACCCTTATCGACATAGGACTGGAATGGTTTTCTAAATTACCATATGGTATATGATCCTAGGGTGAATTAGCTGAGAATTTTGTCGAACATTTTTCCTTTAACATAGAAAATGAAGTAACAATAGCAACCTTATTCCACACAACACAAGAAGACGGCAAAACTTTCACCACTTTCTTCCAAAGATGGAGAAGTCTATCTAGCAGATGTCCAGTTGAAATACCCGAAAAATAGAAGTTCACGATATTCCTAGAAAACATCAATCCAAAACTGTGAAGTGACTTAAGGGTACATTATTGTACTTCATTCCTAGACTTGGTACAAAAGGGCATCATCCTTGAAAAAGGCCTTATTGACAAAGGTGAAATAAAAGTACTAGGCAGGAACCCAGTTGTCCAACATCAAAATGCACCCAATGATAGAAACAAATTCTAGTCTAGAAACAAAAATGTTACAAATGATGACATTGTTGATGCTAAAAACATACATACGGGACCAATTATCACACTTAGAGGTTACAACCCCAATCAAGACATGATGAATAGTCCAGATCAAACAACCAATTATGTCCAAAATTCACAACAACAACGACCGCAAAGGAGATTTCCTACATGTGAATTTACCCCTTTAGGGAAACCAATCGAGACAGTTGTCAAAGAGTTGATTAAACATAGTCTCATTAAACCTTTGGAACCAAGAGAGTATGATCCTAGATAGTTTAAACCTTCATGGTGGGACGATAACACTTTTTGTGACTATCATCAAACAAAAGGACACAACCTACAACAATGTCTCCAACTGAAGAATATTATCCAAGACTTTGTTGAAAACGAAACCATAGAGGTCAATGGGCAGAAAAATACCAAGAACAATGATCATAAGGTCTTCACAGACCCTTTAAATGACCACACAAAAGGAAAAGCTTCCAGTTGAACCAAGAATAATCCATCGGCCAATTATACCAATACCAAGTATGACTATGGTAAAGGAAAAATCATAAATCACCTCCGAGTTGCAAATGAAAACGTCAACACTATCGTCATTAAGATGAATCCAGAATGTAATGTAAACACATGCAGAACTAAGATTACTATTCCAGGTCCTTCTTTTGAGCCACCTACACAAACTTCCAAGTTTATGTACAACCTCCTTGATCAATTGAGTAAAACCCCTACACAGATCTCCATTTTGGAACTATTGACTTTATCACCTGAGCATCGAGCCATTTTTGACAAATCTTTGCAGAACACGACTGTTCCTACAGACTTAGATGTCAATCATTTTGAAGAAATGGTGGGATATTTGACCAACTCACATCATGCCACATTTTCCCAACAAGATTACTCAACCAAAAAGTCTGATCATAATGACCCATTACATCTTGAAGTCCTAGTCCATCAAACCAAAGTTAGACAAGTCTTGGTGGATGGAGGAGCAAGTTTGAACCTGTGTACCCTAAAATTGGTTAAGGTATTAGGATTCTCATAAGACTGCGTAGACACCTCTAAGAGTATAGTCATCAAGGTTTACAATGATGAGGAAAGATCATCCAAAGGAGTTGTCACACTCCCTATCAGAATTGGCCCAGCAATTATGAACACTAGCTTCCAAGTCTTGGATCTCACCCTTCCGTACAACTTGTTGTTAGGTAGACCTTAGATACACGCAATGAAATTTGTACCTTCAACATATCACCAATGTCTTAAATTCTCGTATAATGGCACCGAGATCATGATTGATGGTGACCCAGATCCATTTCAATATTGTACAAGCCTAAGGGAAATTCCACAATGACAGGTACCAGTTAACCAAGAAGCTTCATCATCCACCTTATCCCTATATGTTGACCCATCACATCTTACTAAGTCCATTTCATTCAAACCACCGTCATCCACTCCTAACGTCAAGATCCAAGACAAGGGCAGTGGCGAATATTACATAAAGGCATCATACTGTGTCAGTCAATTGATTCCACCTAAGTCATATGGCTTACCCATGGTAGATAGAAGATAGTTAGTAGTCACATTCTGTGTTCCCCCTACAATGACATTGACTAAATGGGGAGAGTTAAGTGAAGAAATTGTGGATCAAGGTGATATTACCTCCTAGTTGTATCACGGAGACAATGAATACCCCTCGTCGTCTATTCAAATAGCTAAGGACCAATATGGAAAATGCTTTAATATTATGCAAAACAAAGGCTATGATGGGAATAGTGGGTTAGGACTACATCAAAATGGAAGGATAGAACCAATCACTATCTCACCACGATCGAAATACCTAGGGCTAGGGTTTCAGCCACTTAGAATTGGGTTTCCTAGTACTTCGTCACCATTTCAAGAGGAAGAGTGTGCTTATGCAGGCATCGAGACATCTCATGAAACACTTCCCCCAGTCTATGATGAGTCTCACGAATCACTTCCCCCAATTTATGATGAATCTCTCGACTCAAGCGATTGTGAATGGGATTCTTTTTCCTCTACTAGTACCATGAACATAGATGATCTCTTTGGAGAATTGGACCTAAAGGTAAAACCTATACCGAAACCATCTAGTCCCTGTCATAGGAAGCACTTGTCTAAAGAAGAATGGAATAAACACTATTATTGGGAAACCCTTGATCGCACATCTTGGGCACCTGCCGAACCATCTTTTGACAACTTAGCCCTTACAATAGTCCCACAACAGAGTATACCTACCTATAGGAAGAAGAAAAAGAAGGATTTAGTCCAAAACTTTTGTGATCATGTCAACCACTCTATATTCACCTTGTCAGCTGCTACCTTTAATAACTCTGATGATGACATGCCTCTCATATATCCTGAACTTATCGACTAGGATCAACAAGGTACACCCATCATAGATACATTCGAGAATGACGAAGCACTTTCTGAGTTCATGGGACTTCGAGAAGGCATACCAAGAGGGGATCATAAAGCGGGTTTTACCATAGACTTGGATGACAAAGCATATTTTGGGGAGTTTATTTACACCTCTAGTCACAAAAATGAAGATAAGAAGAAAAATGATAAAAATGAGAAAAATGACAAGTCCCTAGGTGAAAATCGAAAGGCGCCTTTGGATGAAGAAACAGTCAAAATAAAGGGCGTATCCGAGGGAAAAAACCTCTCAGAGGCACCCAAGGATAGAGGTTTAAATATTCTCCCTGTTGAACAAGAAAATTCACCCATGCTAGTAGAAGAGTCTATTGAAATCAACATAGGTACAAAAGAGAATCCTCAGATGGTATATTTTGCAGCTTCTTTAACAGATACAGAAACACCTGAGTTTAAGGACTTCTTCAAAAAGAGAGATAAACTTTGCATGGTCGTATGCTGACATGCCTGGGCTAGATCCAGACCTAATATTGCACCATCTACCATTACAGCTAGGTATTAAGCTAGTCAAATAGAAGTTAAGGAAAATGCATCCACAGATTGCTCTAATGGTTAAGGCAAAACTTAAGAAACTATTGGATGTTGGATTTATAAGAACTATAGATTATGCAGACTGGATTTAAAATCTTGTACTAGTGACTAAACCAATTGGGGGCATCTGCATTTGCATAGACTTTAGAGACATCAACAAGGCATGTCCTAAGGATGACTTCTCTTTGTCGAACATAGACATGATAGTAGATCTTACAACAAGATACGAGATGCTATCCCTCATGGATGGTTTCTCTGGATATAACCAAATCAAAATTGCAGCTGAAAACCAACACAAGACAGCTTTCATGTGTCCATGGGGCACATACTGTTGGAATGTTATGCCACTTGGGCTTAAGAATGCAAGAGCTACCTACCAATGGGCAATGACTACGATTTTCCATGACTTTGTAGACACTCTCATGGAAGATTATGTAGATGACATTATAGCTAAATCAAAAACAAGGGCAAATCATTTGAAGGTTCTAGACAAGATATTCCAGAGGCTAGAGAATTACAACGTCAGGTTGAATCCGAAGAAGTGTGTCTTTGGAGTGAAATCAGGGAAACTGTTAGGGTATATCATTTCTCAAAGAGGCATTGAAGTAGATCTAGAGAAGGTAAGAGCTATCATAGAAATGCCTCCTCCTATCAGCATTGGTCAACTAAGAACCCTACAGGGAAGATTACAGTCCATCAGGCGTTCATTGTACAACTGACAGGCAAAATACACCCATTTCAACATTTACTCAAGAAAGGAGTACCATTTATGTGGACACCTAAATTTCAGGAAGCTTTCCAACAAATCAAGGATTACTTGCTCACTCCACCTATTTTAATACCACCTATAGATGGAAAACCATTGATACTATACATTTCAGCAACTCAGTTAGCATTAGGAGCTCTTCTCACACAACACGATGATCAAGGTCATGAGAGAGCAGTCTACTACATTAGTCATACCTTGGTAGGATATGAATTAAATTATAGCAACATAGAACATGCATGTCTTGTGGTAGTTTTTTCTACCCAAAAACTTTGGCACTATATGCTCAATCGACAAACAATGTTGGTTGCAAAGATTGATCCCCTCAAATATCTCCTAAGTAAGGCAGCATTAACAGGTCGATTGGCTAAATGGGTTATGATACTTAGCGAGTATGACATCTAATATGTAGAGAGGAAGGCTATAAAAGGATAGGTGATTGCAGATCAATTAGCAGATGCACCCATGAAGGCAGACCACCCATGAAGGCAGACCATCCTTTAGTGGCGGATTTTCTTGATGAATTTATTTTTAACATTGACACTAGAACAGACTTGAAATTATACTTTGACGAGTCACATACACAATGTGGTTCAAGAGCAGGTATTCTATTTGTTACACCTCAAGGTGACACCATTCCTAAATCATGCAGGATTGCTTTCCCTTGTACCAACAACATAGCAGAGTATGAAGCCTTAGTGACAAGATTAAAAATGGCAGCACAGTGGAAGATTAAGAGTCTACATGTTTTTGGTGATTCTCAGCTTGTAGTCCGGCAAGTAAATGATGATTATGAGACTAAGGATGAGAAACATGCCCCCTAAAAGTGCATGGCCGATAGTTTCAAGTAGTAATTTGATGATATTTCCTTTCAACATATACCACGTATTCAGAATAGGGTTGCAGATGCTATGGCAACCGTGGGTTCCTTATTGGATATTCCGAGTAACGTGCCTAAGTTTGAGTTTTTGGTTGAACAGTTGTTGGTCCCCACCTTTGATGTCCCCAATTCTACGATGGTGTGTACAATTGTTGGTCCTACATCCCCTTGGTATAAAGACATTCAACTATCTAACTGACCAAACCTTACCTCTAGACTTATCAAATAACCAACGCCAAAATTTTATCCATAAGTCAGCTAAGTACACCATCATCGGAGATACCCTGTATAGACGTACCTTAGATAATGCCCTAATGAGATGTCTCAATGTTGAAGAAGCACAAACAACTTTGTGAGCGATGCATGAGGATATATGCGGATCCCATTCGAGTGGTCCTACTTTAGCCCATAAGATTATGAGATTAGGTTATTATTGGCCTACAATGGAGAAAGACTCATATATCTTTGTAAAGAAATATAGACAATGTCAGATACATGGAGATTTGATAAGAGCGCCAGCACAGGAGCTTCATTCGATTACATCACCATGGCCCTTTGCCCAATGGGGACTGGACCTCATAGGTAAGATACACCCTCCATCATCTAATGCCCGTAAATTCATCATAACCGCCATTGAATACTTCACCAAATGGATTGAAGCTATTCCCATGACCTACATCACTGGAATGCAAACATCCAAGTTTATCTTAAACTGTATCATTTGTCGATATGGTGTACCCCAATCCATTATCACATATAATGGCCGCCCATTCAAAAACCAAGTACGCCATTTATGTGAAGAGTTCCATATCAAACATCATTTCTCCACCCCATATTACCCACAAGGTAATGGCCAAGCTGAGGCATCTAATAAAACCATTGTTAGAATCCTGAAGAAGATTGTCAATGACGCTAGTTGTGACTGGCACCTACAGCTGAATCCTACCTTATGGGCTTACCGCACAAGCATCTGTACTCCCACTGGTGCCACTCCATACTCCCTAGTATTCGTATATGAAGTTATCTTGCCTATTGAGGTTGAAATTCCTTCCCTGAGGGTATCCTTGAAAGGTCACATTGACGATGAAGAATACCATGTATCTAGGTTACAAGAGCTAGAATTACTGTATGAACGAAGACAGAAAGCACTAGACCATTTGCAAGCATATCAAAATCGTCTTCGTCGAAGCTATAATAGGAAAGTTCTAAATAGACACTTTGACATTGGTGACCTAGTTTTAATGGAGAATCCCAAGAATCAAGCTGAACGGGAAAAGCCAGGAAAGTTTGAACCTAACTGGTTAGGGCCTTATATTGTCACAGAAGCTTTTGGATCAAGGGCATATCAACTCTCTACTCCCGAGGGAGAGCTACTTTTATCACCTATCAACAGTCTTCATCTGAAGAGGTTTTATGCATAGCTTTTGAGAATTTGTGTCTTAATCTAGAAAATACAAAAAAAATGGAAAAAACAAAAAAATGGTTACCTTGATGAAAACCTGGCAAATAGGCATCTTTGTAACACCAAAAAAAATTGAAAAATCAAAAAAAAGTAAAGAGAAATAATCCGTCCAATAGTGAAAACCGCTTCGGTGGCACTATGGATAAGTACCATGGTGAAAACCTGGCAAACAAGTGCCATGTGTAGTCAAACTCACTCTTTCGTCTACCATCATTCCAATCAGACTTTTTTGCCATCCCTCATAATAAATGGTTGTCCTATCCAATTCTTGGAATGATTTACATCTAACGTCCATTCCATCACATTCCCCACTCCATCTCACATGTCGTATTCTCAACTGGGGGAAAATCCTTATTTTGTTCCATGAAGACCTTGTATGTAACATTGCACCATCGGAAAATGTCCTAAAAAATCCAAAAAAAATAAGAAAAATTCAAAAAGACAAAATAATCAAAACATGTTAGAAAATCCAAAAAAAAATAGAGTCAAGTCAGTCATAGACATAGTCGAACTACGTTGCCTCTGCGACTGGGACGTAGGCAAGGCCATCAATCGATGTGCCCCCGAGGCATTAGGTCTATTTGTCTAGGTTTGTCATATATCACACACATTTAAATCATGACTCTTTGTACATTCAAAGTCATTGGTTGTGTCGAACTATGAGGTCTCTATGTGTACAACGTAGGCAAGGCTAATCAATTGATAAGCTCCCGAGACCAAACTAGGTCAGTCCAATAGGGTTCATTCACATTCACTAGCACACACTTTGCATATCATCAGCTTAAGTACATATCTTTAGTCCTTTAGGGTATCATCTCATCTCATACACTGTCCACACACACATACACTTCTCATCAGTCAAGGAATCAAAACAAGTCATGCATCAACAAGGCAACAACTTAACACAATCATCAAGTCAATATCAAACACATTGTCAAAATGATCAACTTATGTCTTAGCAAGATATGTCTTTCTTGTCAACATACGCCATCAAATTGTCATAGTCTCATGTAGCTTGTCGCATCAATGTCATCAGGCTCCAACGTCTTATATGGTAGGTGTCTTTTCTGAAATTAGGCTTTGTCATGCCTTACACAGACAGTCACCAAGTTGAAACCAGACTCAACGTCTTATTGTGGTATGTGTCATCTCTCGCATTACGCTATGTCAAACATCAAACAATCAAACAATCCCACAAAACCAAGTTTTGGCGAATACTTTTATTTGGCTTTATGACTTTATATCTTATTTTGTCTTATAATTTTATCGATTTGTGAATTTAGTCCGGTTACTAGCTTTCTCAAGGATGTCCCTTGAAGGATTTAGAGAAGCAAGGATGTCTCAGGACTCTTTTTCTTTGGCTACTCTCTGTCAAAATGTCTTTTTAACATTCATTTTTGATTCATGTAACTAGTCTCCTCAAGGATTTCCTATCAAGGATTTAGAGGAGCAATGACGTCTCATGACCCGTCTTTTATTTGTTTGTTGTCTGTGGTTTGTCTTGACAAAACGACTAGGGAAATTTTGTCCTTAGTATGAGTTAAGACACTCCTTGTCCACGACTGTCTGTTTTTCATAAATGGATGACTTTGTACACTATGGTCTATCTCATATCATGGTGTGTACTATCCATTTGTGTCATGTCCCACCCAATGATGATAACAAGCAAGCATAGCATATTTGGCAAAATATCGAAGATCATATGTTTTTCAATCAATCAACCTTCGTTATTTCTTACCAACATTCTAAATTCATTCATGCTAACATTTCTTCTCTGACATAATGATAAAGTCCTATGACACAACAAAAACATTAGATAATCTGCATGTGTATACATTCTATAAACATTTCATATAGTTACATTGCATTTCAAATATATAGGAACATGTTTACAAAATCATTGCATAATAGGCATTTCATCGTCATAAGGTACATAATGGAAACATTATACATGCATTTCACCATCACATATAAATAACATCATATAGAACTTGCATTCATAAGTAAGTAAAGACATCCATAACATCATAAACTACATAAACACATCATGTAGAAACATTCATTCATAGCACATATACATACATCATCTAGGGAACATAATCATATAGAAGCAATGCATCACCATAAAATAAAACTGCATATCATATAGAAGCCACAAAAATCATATATATATAGCTCAAAATATTGTGTCACAGTACAATGTTTGAATGTATCCATAAATAAGATGAGCTCACAGGCTCTTTGATCATAATACAAGCTCTACATGTATAACAACTATCATCGTGTCCCACTGCCACTACTGTCTCATGGTGAAGGTGGTGAAAATTGCCTCAGAGGTGCTCTCTATGAGGTGGAAGGCTTGTCATATGGACCTATTCTCGGTGGTCCTACCACACCCTCTATACTCTCTATCCTGGCATGACTCCTGCTCTGTGACCTCTGGTTGTGAACCTCTGAAAAGCTAGGAGCTCGTCTCTCTGTTGGTACCATAGATTCATATAAATCCTGTACCATGATGCTCTCTCAACTGATCTGACTAACTCACATACCATGCCATCAGATGAAGACCCACTGCAAAGGCATTTGACCTCTGTAAACTGCTGCTCTGTCTCCTATTGTCGGGCTATGGCCTGATCCCTCTCTATGAGTGCATTGTCTCTCTCTGCATGGACACTGTCTCTCTCTGCATGAGCATTGTCTCTCTCTATCTGCATAACATCAAGCTCTATTGTCATCAGTCTCAGTCTCTCCTCCATGGCCTCCCTATCACCATCCCTAGGGGCATCATCCTCTCGTCTCCCCTCCACAATCCAATCTCTGATCTCTCTCTCCTGCTCCTCCATAGGTGCCTCCTCCTCAACATCATCCTCCCCATATCTTGCCAAAATACCTAGAGGGTCTATATCCATATCCATATCAACATCCTCTGCGGCATCCTCTCCTCCAATATCCACCTCATCTAACTCCTCTACAACTGCCTCCTCTGTAACATGCTCATCTCTGCCCTATACATCAGCTCCAACTCTGATGTCCAACATCAGTACATCCTCTACCGCTGCCTCTCGGATAGGTGAAAGTCCACCTACCCGACCCCCTCTTCATCCTCTCCATCCTTGCCTATCACCTCTTCCATCATCACCCCTCCCTCCAACTCTACCAACTCTGCCACCTCCACCTCTCCACCTCCCTCTTGGTCATGTGCCTCATCTCTCAACTGGTGTCAGTTGATCTGGATTGGTGTATGGAATAAGATGATGCTCCACCCACCATGCGTCATATGCAATTGTTGTTCCTAGGTCTTTTGCTCCATCTCTCCATCCCCACTGTACTAGTTGTAATGCCTATATCTTTGCCTTTGCGATAGCCATAGGAATCATGGGCCCCCAATATGGAACCTCTCTAGACAAACGAGCAAACTCTTCTCTACTCCGAGGCTCATCCTGAACCTCGCCGAACTGCCTCAAAACTCTATCTGGAAAGTTTCTCTCTATGATTTGCACACTCAAAACAATCTTCCCAATCAGGTACGTGTCTATCTACAAAACGGTAAATGTCTATCCTCATCAGACCACTCCTCATAGTCCAGGTATGGTCTCCATGTGAACTAATCTAGAATTTCGATCGCATGTCTCCAATATCCAGTGACTCCCACATGGCTCTGAGTAATGTGTCCCATGTACCGAAAAACATACGGAGATCTCTCCCGTCGCTCTACAGTAACCGGAGGACGAAAAATAGCTATCCTCTCCCATTCCCAAACCATCAACAGCGTGGTCCCACAACTCAGCAACTGTGTGTCTTTGTATGCAATATCATGTAAGTGAAAATACAACATCCCTAATAGACATGGACCCCATGCATACATGGTCTCCCTCTCTAACATCCCCACCAACATCTCTCCCTATCCAACTGGAAAACCATGACCCCGTCGATCTGGTAATACTATTCCACCTATCAGTGTACATAGTATGCAGTCAATCCTCTCATATCTATCTATGAACACAGGTAATCTGATCTCATAATGCTCAATGCCGAGCCTACTGATATCATCCACCTGATAAAATCTCGCTAGCTCGGTCAATCCGTGTTGGTATCGTACATCACTCGCTCTCCTCTAATCAGTAGTCTAAGTATCCTATACACATCCTCTAATGTGACAGTTTCCTCCCTAGTCGGCAAATGAAATGAAGATGTCTCAGAGTGCCATCACTCGCACAAACTGGTAAGCATCCCTTTGTTCGCCCAAATAGTGGACATCGAGAGATAGTGACATAGACCAAGTCTCCACAAGAAACGTATCTCTACACTACTTAGACGATCTCTCAAATTGAATGTGTCATGACGTGTCTCTCACGTATATATAGGATCTAATACAACCTGCATTTCAACCACGATGTCAAGATTTTCAAATATTTTCCTTAGAAAAAAATTCAAAAAATTTTACCAGCCAAATGAGGCTCACTTTAACAAATGCAGTGCATTCTTACAAATGTGTTGCATGACAACTCATTTGCGTTGCATCTACATATGCATTGCACATCACCCAAAAAAATTCTATCTTTTGCAAATGCGGTGCATTTTCTAATCCTGTCTACCTCATACATTTGCGTTTCACTAATGCACATGCGATTCACTACCCTACATGTGATTATTTCTAATGCAGATGTGTTGCATACATACATATGCGGTGCATTATAATGTGAATGTGTTTATTCCCTAAAATTCCTAACCTAGCCTAGGCGTGTTTTAGCACATACGTTGTTTCACAGTCAAATGCGGCGAATACGATGGCATATGCATTGATCCCGAAAGACCGCATATGCTAATTAAATTTAAAAGCCTAGAAATACGTACAAAAATAAATTTCAAGAATTCATTTTTGGGTACATACCAGTGGTCCTGCATCGGCTGGCCACCTGAAGGTCCAGATCCGATATCCTTGATGCGCAGCATATGGAATGGGTGCCATCTTCATCCGCTAGTTAGAGCAAATTCTCAGTTTTCCAAACTCTTTCGGGTGAAAATGAATTGGTTTTCAACCTAATTCTTATTTATAGCTAGGGTTTGGGTGGAATTTCTTCTTCCCTTCTCTATTGGCCGCTTAACCTTTCAACTACAAATGACCCGTACACATTTGTATCACATCCAAATTCAATTCCGTCAACTCCATAGCATTTCTAACTGTCAAATTGACTTATCGGAAATATTTCCTGATTTTTTTGAAATTTTTCAAAAACTTGTCAATTTTCCCGAGGGTGCATACCCTAACCTATTTGATCAAGGTGGAGCTACACCATCGACTCTTCCACCAAATATTATTGAAGATGGCAATGACAATACCTCACCACCATAGGAAGGTCAAGGTGAGATTGTCAAATGAGGATGGCAATACCGCAAAAGATGTTCCAAGGGATACCCTGGATAGCCAGAATGAGATAATTGACTTGGATGAGGATGATGTTGGTAGCAAGAAAAGAAAAGGCAAAGCAAAATTGGGGCGTGAGTGGGAAATGACAAGGAATTTTCAAATTGGTTGGTTGTCGAAGTACCCATTCCTTGAAGCAATGGGGGTATCAAACGAAAACAATATTGAAAGGGCAACAAAGGTCAAATGTAAGATTTGTAGTTGGAAATGTGGAAGAGACAAGATAATGCAGCTAAATCATGACACTATAGAAAAGCATATCTTCAAAGTTTACAAAAAACAAATCATAGACGGGAAAGAACAATCAGTCATACAATCGAAATCAAAGGAAGAATGTCTTCATATTAAGTATGTCGCAGATTATGGAGAGCATAACCATAGAATGTCGAAGATTAAAAAATGTGAAGGTACACTTGAGGCTCATTTTGGAAAAGCCATGGTAGCAGTAAATCTATCAAAAACTGTTCAGATGAGTGTTGTTTTTCATATTTTGGCCAGAGGGTGTCCTATGACAGACTACCCGGAATATTTTGATTTATTATCTTGTTTGAGTGTTCCCCACCTTCCCTTCTCACATTGGTCAATAAATGTTGGATGGGAATGGGCGAACTATCTTGCTGCAGTGGAAAAACAAGATTTAAAGGAGAAATTAAAAGAGTCAAATTTCATTGCATTATCTTTAGATGAAGTTACTGCGGTAGACAATACTTCTTGGGTTTGTATTCATTTGTATATTGTAGAACAACATGTTCACCAAGATCATCTTCTTTGTTTCGTAAAATGAAGGATAGTTCAACATCGCAAAATCTATTTGAACTAGTCAAGAAATCTTTGAATGAAATTGCAGGTATGGATGAGTTGACAATTGCCAAAAAGTTGGTGTGTGTAGAAGTTGATGGAGTTGCAGTAATGCAAGGTCAAAGGAGTGGTCTTTGCACAAAGTTACAAACTACTTGTGCACCATACATGCTTGGCATTCACTGCATGGCCCACAGAATGAATCTAGCATTCAAAATTGTAAGCAAGTTTCCTACAGTATCAAAAATTAAAAATCTAGTTCGTGAGATCCACGCATACTTCTGTCGAAGTCCCAAACATTTCCTTGAATTTCAAAATTTTGTTGAGGGAATAACACCTGGAAACAAGCTTCTCAAGGATGTCGATACCAGATGGATCTCCCTGCATGGACCAACGAAACGAGTACTTTCAGAATATCAATCCTTGATTGGAGTGATGTACGAGCATTGCAGCACAGTAGGCAAAGCTCCTGACCTCTTACATAGGTTAAGTGATATAGAGACACTCTTGACTTTAGCTAGTCTTCTCCCCATGCTGGATGAGATGAACAATATTGTGAAGAAAGCCCAAGACAGAACTATGTATATTTATGAATATGCCAATCTACGTAAACTTACATGCTTGGCCCTCGATCATCTATATCTAGATCTAACACAAAAAGGCGCAAATTATTTGATGTGGCAGAAAATTATTGATTTGAATAATCTTGATAATTATTTACAGTTTAATGCAAGCGGGCACTTATGTATTTGTGTACGTGGATATGAGATACCAATGTGCCATTGTAAGATAGCCAGGCGCTCTAGAAAAGAAGTACCTGTTAACGAGGAAGATTTTAACGACATTGTTAAATCTGTTAGTGATAATTTGAAGGAAATTGTAAAATCTCTTTCCTCAAAGATTCATGAAAGATTCCCTTGACATGAAATACTTGAAGCCATGGGTATTGTGTATCCTCAATTTTGGGTAAACCAAGATAACCCAAAATATTTTCATGATCAAGTAAAAATATTGATCGAACAGTTTTCAGATAAGGTAACATACAATGAACAAATAATAGAAGGAATTTTAGATGAAAATAAGCTTAGAAAGCAATGTCGGAGTTTTGCAACAGCTATGAGGGAGCACTATAAATCCATGGGCAAGCAGAAGGCCTTTGAACCGGGATAAATAAAAAAGGTTTGGACAAGCTTAGGTCAAAGTGAAATATTGTGTGGTTTGATGTCAGAATATTTCAAACTTGTTGATTTATGTCAAACAATGATATTGGGGTCAGTGTAGGATGAGAGAGTTTTCAGTACATTGGGGTTTTTGAAATCAAATTTAAGAAACAAACTGGACAAGAATTTGGAAAATTGCTTGAGGATGAAAGGAACTGCGTATAATGTCAAAAAAATTCCTTTTGAAAGGGCACTCACAATCTGGAGGTCCACATGTGAAAGAAGAGGGACCGAGTTGCGCAACACAAGCTCTCCAATTCCAACAGCTGTCGATATTGGTGGTAGTGGCAGTGGCATTGGGATTGGGCTTGGGACAGATGATAATGATATTGAAATTGACACAAATCAAACAATGAATGTTGAATTTGAGACACAGGCCAAAGAAAGTGCAGAGCAGTCTCAAAATCAAGATGACTCTTTTACTTTATCTAAAGATGAACATCGGTTTGAGGACCCTAATTCCATTTGGGAAATGGAAGATAATTAGCAGGTTTTAGGTATTTTTACTACACTTCATGAATCAGTTTCCATTGTTCCAAAGTCCAAACTGTAGTTGATGTCTGATGATATTTTATATTGTATTCAATGAACATTGCAATTGTGAATCATTGCACTTCATGATATCTTATTTTATATTGCACTCAAGCACTGCATGTCAGCATGAATCATATTCCAAACTGTAGTTGATGATTTTTTATATTGTATTCAAATAAATTGTGAATCATTGCACTTCAAGTTCAAAATATTTTATTTTATATTGCACTCCAAGTCTCCATGATATTTTATATTATATTACACTTCATGAATCATAATACATATGCCAAAATCAAACTATAGTAACGTAGTTGATGATATTTTATAAATTATATAAAATTCAATACCATCGGCCTAACAATGCTTCATCGGCGAAACCCCCATCACAATCCCACTGATGGCCCGATAAAAATAGCTCACAACCTAGTATTGGTGTAACAATACTCTATCGGGCTGACTCCTAAGGTGCTCTCCCGATATACCAATAGAGTCAAGTTGTCAACAAAAGTAACCTTGAATTATAATTTATGACCATGGGCATGAATTATCTTATTTTATCAATAATCACAAAAAGATACCACACTTTGATTTTATGAACAATGCAAATTGTAGAAATTTGTGTGACAAGATCCATATTATAGCCTACATTCACATTGCATCCATAAATATTAAATAAAATTTGAAATTTCGTAGTGACATAGTCCTTCCCCCATTCCTAACAAAATTCAATACCATCGGCCTAACAATGCTTCATCGGCGGAACCCCCATCACAATCCCGCCAATGGCTCGATAAAAATAGCTCACAACCTAGTATCAATGTAACAATACTCTATCAAGCTGACTCCTAAGATGTTCTCCCGATATACTGATAGAGTCAAGTTGTCAACAAAAGTAACCATGAATTATAACCATGGCCCATGGGCATGAATTATCGAATGCATAAAGTATATCGGGGGAACTATGGTGCATCGGGGAAACATTATCTGGTGTCCCACCAATAGAACAAAGGATAGGTGTCCATCGGTGGAGAGGGTGGCTATCGATGAAAGACTGATGTGACATCCTGGAGCATCGTGCAGCCGTGTTGCAGTGCATTTATGAACCAAAATTGAAGTGAATTATATCACAAGTTGATCGCATAGTTGTTACAAAATCTTGGAAGATTTTGCTTAGGGAAAAAGCAGAAAGGCAAAAACTTGGAGTTCTGACGTAGCAAAGACTGGTGGATTGTGGAGGTGACTCGGCGAGACTCACGTAATTACTTCACTTTCAAACCCAGCTGAGAAGCTATTTTACTCAAAAGCTTAAGATTTAAATAATGGAAGAGACTACTGACAAACCCAAAGCTAAAAAATAGAAAACCAAAAAGCCTAAGAGACTCCTAAATGAAGACCTGGTAGATCAATGTCCTAGGTCAAGGCTGAGACCCAAGAGGAGTGCTCAAATGAATCCTTCCATGGATTCATTATGGGACAAACAAAAGGGCTTAGGGGATATTTGGACACCACAACGAGGGTACGACCTCTTCATGTACCATTACAAAAAACAATAGGTTTCAACCAGTCTGCAATCCATGGAGGTTGAACCTGGGAAGACTTGTGGTACCCAATGTGTTTGTTAACACAGAGCTAAGTAAATCTCTTTCTATCAGATATGACCCCAAGAAAATAACTATTCAGTCACATGGTGGGGGTGACATGCTAGTTATTTCTAGGGATCTCATTTCTAATGTATTTCAATTAGAGTGTTCACTGAATTTATCATTCACGATCAAAGATCTCTTGATAGAGTATCGCCACATGGATACCAACTATAAGAGATGGAAATTACCTTTGCATAGGCCCAAGGATGAAGGAGGCCAACTCAAGAGGTTCTCTAGCAGTGAAAACCCTCCTTTCCATGAAGATTTGTTCGAAGAGTATTTCCAATACACCTATTATTCAGCTGGTCAGGTTTTGGGAGTAGAGGTTTCACCTCTCATGTCGATTGCCCCAATGGTCTTAGCTATAGACATACAGAGCAAGGATGCCAGGCCATTTGATTATGCTAGCTACTTGGCCAATGCCCTATATTAAGGGTTCGAAAAGATTAAAAATAATAGTGATAATATTAATTTTGAACACTATTCTTTGCTTATGCATTTGCTATTATACGAGGGACAAGTCAGAGGGGTCTGGAGTGAAGAATTAAGGATAAAAGATACAGATGAAAATGGAGATTTTAAACTTGTACAAATGTGGACTTCATTGTGGGACAGCTGATTTGGTAGGTCTCATTACGTTTATTTTGAAGAATTTTTTGTAAAACCATTGATGAAGTTGTTGGGGTATCCGTGCAACTATAACCTATCCCCAGAATTACAAAGATTTCTAAGACCAAAGGAAAATGATTGAAGAAATCAAGTGAATCATAATTGGGGAGACTGGTATGCTTTCCTTGATTGTACAGTGATAAGGGTTTATGGGTTTGAAGGGGCTCCACACTTGATGCCATGAGTAGTTCTTGACCGAATTTCTTTTTTAGAAATTGTGAGGCAATTGGCAAAATCTGATTCCAAACACCTCAAAGGACATAGCAAACAATCAATTATGCCTAGCACCTTATGTTTTGGAGAATTTACAGTGGTTGTCAATGAAGGATATGGAGAAATTGATGGTAAATTAGCACAGTACAACCTACCTCTAGGTGATGTAAGGAAACAATTTGATGCAGAAGGGTTTATTCACAAGGCGAGATTATCGTAGGGGCTATCAGGGTATGAACATTTGTTCTCAATCGAAGATGTCATAAGAAACCATGATGAGGCTTCCACCAAGGAAAGAATGGCCGCCTATAACAAGATTATGCTTGCAGAGGAATGAAAGAGGAAAAATTTCTCATCTTATTCAAAGGCATTTGGTGAGATACAGGATCCTTTAACAAGAATTGAGCAACTCATCACTCATTTCAATGAACTGGTAAAGGATGTTCCCCCAATTGTTTTTGATGCACCTCATGCAACCTATTCAGGAGTACAAGCTGAAGACATAGAGCCCTTGGGTTACATACCTTCATAGCCTACTCTTGAGGTATGTTTTTCTGTAGATATTGATATAAGTGAAGAAGAGCAGGGTGATGAAGAGGGTGAGCAGGTCAAACAAATAAGTGCTCCTATGATTGCACAGTTTGATCCCCCTCAGGATCAGAATATTGTAAGATTTGAGGCATCAAATGAACTATCTGATGATGTGAGGGTCATGGTTGGACAACAGTTTATTTCTGATTGTGATTTTGTTAAATCTTTTGAATTTAAATCATTTGTTTATGAATATAAAGGTAGAAAAATGAGACAACAAATACAGGATATCACTCTTGAACATGAGACAACTGCTCTAGAGGAATTGAAAAGGGAGGTAGAAAAGGAAATGGAGTCCATCACTCCTGAAAGAGGTAGGGAATTGCTTCAAGAAGCTAGAGTGTTGCTCTTGCCAGGGTGGGATATTAGCTCTTCAATTGTATTTGATAGCTTCAGAAAAAGAGGGGATACGACAATGAACTTAACAGAAGAAGCAAGTGACAAAATATATTCAGGATCTGGGTACAACCTAGACAAAGCCACCTTGCTTATTTGGTCACTATATCCCCATGATAAAAGACCTGCTATAATTAGTAATCCAAACCAAGTGTTTGGTCATCTCTTGGTTCAATGAGTAGTGGATACCAACCCTATGGAGATAGCAGAATTGAACATAAATGTGGCAAAATTTACCAAAGCACAGATCAATAAATTGATTAAGGAAAATGACAAACTAAAGAAGGAGCTAGCAAATCAGAGAGAAAAAACATCTTTCTCCTCCACATCAGAGTTGTACTCCCCATGGCTTGAAAAATATAAGAGAGTGTGTGATGCATTGGCTGATGTAGCCTACTGGAAGAATTACCATCTGAAATCCTAGGGGAAATGCAAAGAATTGGAGAAAGAAGTGAACACCATCAAATATAACACTGTATCTGAAATGATAAAAGAAAGGTTCAATAAAATGATGAAATGTGCTATTGAATATTGGGAAGCATTCAAACAGACACGCATTGCATTGGTGGAGAATGAACAATTGCAGCCTAGAATGATGGAGAAAAAAAAGGAGCTCCTAGATAATAATGTCATGAAAGGACAAATATTACTGACATATAACAAGTTGGTAGAATCACATAATGGATATCATAACAGGCTTAGGGAAGATTTTGACTGCTTTGATTCAGTCCCACTCCTGACACTTCATTTTGGCATTGAAAATCCGCGAGAATATGATGATTGGAAGGAAAAGCTTGTTGGGCTTCTGACTACTACGTTGCAAGAAATAAATGATGAGGTTATGGTTTTACAAAACAATCATAAGCAACTCGAAAAAATAATGTCCATGGAATATGATATGAAAGAGGCAATCTCTAATGTGGACACCTATGCTGAACAGGAGTACATCCATCACCTCTCGACAGTCAATATGTTTATTAGCCAAACTATAGATGTGTCAGAATCAGATCCAATAGGACAACCATCAAATTCAGAGGAAGAACGCTAGTCGATAGCATGATGAGTGCCCTATCATGGAGTAGAAGCCTTGAACAAATCTTAGGTGGTCAGTGGTCACGGGCTTCTACTTGGAGATTAACGGATCAGTGCATTCACCTACGGCATTGTTTTATTTATAATTTGAGTTATGTTTAGTTGTCAAACGTCATGACTATTTGCAAGGGGTTTGTAGCTTGTTTCCTCTCATATATAAGAGAGATCAAGACCCCAATAGGAGATCAATGGATCATCACATCATTTTTAATTAGACTTTAGAGTAGAAAATAGTAAGAAGATAGATAATAGATTGCACCAATTCACCCATCCATCTCATATCATAAACTATTTTTATAATGCATATCATTTGAACTTTGAAGATCAATACAATGGAGAAGGTTACATATATTTACTGATTTTCTTCTGAGTGTTCAACTATTGTGGATTCATATGCTTATAAGTTATTAAGTTATTTGGCTGTCTCCGAAGTGGTTGTTTATGATATTCAAATTGAGTGTGTGGAAGTACAATTAATTTGTCAGTACATTGAATTTGAATTCTTCAAGAATAGGGGTTGTGACCATGGGGTTTTAGATTTATTTACGGACATGATCATTGATCAAGTAGTAATGTGGGCCACAAAATGGATCTTGTCACACAAATCTCTGCAATTTGTGCTAATCATAAAATCAAATGTAGTGTATTTTTGCAGTATGTAGGATGTGGGTGAGGTGTAAGATGGTGGATATTGATTAGGATTTTTAGTCAAAACATAATAGAAGCTAACAGTTCAACATCCATAACTTAGAAGCTCTACCAAGAAGTAAATATAATGAGCTAACAGTTCAACATCCATAACTTGGAAATGGAATCTCTACCAAGAAGTAAATATAATGAGCTAACAGTTCATCACTAGTTCAAATGATAAAATAAATAATACAGAATCCAGATAATTGAACATCATCACATCATTGAAGTCTGAATTTGAGCTTTTTAATTGAATTTCACATGAAGGAGTACATATTGGCATTGGCAATACAAAATCTTGCGAATGCCCAAAGACAAGTTTGCACATAGCTGAGTTGGAACTTTGAAACTCATATTATCAAAGATTGAAAATAATAAATCAAGTCATTGTATCAACTTTTCTAGTAGCTTCCACTCTTCAGGTAGTGGAATTGCCATTTTCTCTAACTGATGTTGTTTGACTTGAATTTTTATTAACATTTCATGATTGTAATTGGAAATGGAACCTGTCTTGAATTCTTCAGTCAATTTTGCATTCAAGGTTATCAGTGTTCTGATGGAATCCAAATAGTTCACATCTTGGTTCTGAGGAAACTGGTCCAAATCAATCTTCCTTGCACCTTCCATCTTCTTTCTCAAACCATCCTTTCCAATGAATCGCTCATTTGTGTCAAAAGCCTCTGGAAAACCAAGCTCTATGAAGTTCCTTACCTTTTCATCCACCACCTTCATCTTGTCTACAACCAAATGCAAATATTCCTTTGTTCCAAACATTCTCGAACACTTTTCAATAATAGATGACAACTTCATTGAGGTTTCAATCCTATTAGTAATCCCTTTTGATTTCAGATCATTGTCACTGGCTTTGTAGACTGTTTGTAGAACTTCATTTCAGATTTCTATAATTCCAACACCTTTTTGTTGTCCACTAAATATTTGTTGAGCTTCTTATAATTTTGTCTAATAGCATCAATCAATTGAAACATGTCACACAAATGATCAAACCTTTGCATTATTTCATCCCAGATCTTTTTTTTCATATGCCTCACTATATCTCTACAAAATGCAGATAACTTATTTTGAGAAGACTTAATTTCTTCTTTTTCTTACGTCAGCTCTGTCTCCAATCTTTCATTTGTTTTTCTCTGTTTCTCCAATTTTTGTTCCCACTATGCATTTCCATTCGCAATGCTTACTCTTAATTTTTCTGAAGTGGATTTTTCCTCATCATATTTCTTGTTGCTCTCATCTATCCTTTGCTTCAGGTCATTCACTTCTCTCTCATTTGATTTATCCTCTTTGCTTGTTGATGTAGAGGCAGATTTTCTTATTCTTTTTTCTAATTCATTGCTCTTGTTATCTACTACTTTCCTCTTTGCTTTCTCACTTGCTAGGTCTACCTGTAACTTTTCTATTTGGGTCTACAACCTTTTCTTCTCTCTATCTTGCTTTAGCAATGATGTGTACACCAATTCATTATTCTTCTTTGATACATTAATTTTTTCAATATTTTTCAGGCCAGAAAAATCCAATTGAAAATAGGTTACCTAGTATTCAGATCGATCCATCTGATTTGTTGGTTTGTTTTGAATTGTGGGAAAAAAAATTATGTACTCCATGATTTCTTTATTTGTGTCAAATGTGGGTAATACCATGGTTGTTGCAGTCTCTGAAGTTACAACAGACGCACTCTCCATTAGTTGCTTCTTTTCTTTTTTATTCAAGTCTGATTTCTTTTTAAACTCTTCAATGAAATCATAACCTAGGGAGGCAGGAACAAAGGAATGCTTGAATGGTGAAGGAATAGGAGTACTTGCAGTTGCTAATGATGTCACACCCACAATAACTGGATTTGTGGGAGTGTTTGGAAATAACTCCTTTGTGGTACTGGTGGATCCACTGATAGTGTGACTTGGACCTGTCAAAATCCTTTGCCTCTTTTGATTACCTTGATCACCTGGTGTTTCTGTGGTATCTTTTTTTGTTTTCCTCTTAGTATTGTGTGTAATTTCTCGTTGTAGCACATGTTGACCACTACTAGTACTACTACCCATACCATCGCCACCAATGGCACTCCTAGTTGCACTAAGCTGTCCACCAAGGGCATGTCCTAGTTGTGATTGTATCTAACCATGAGGATGAGGACTAGAAGCTCTAACAAATTGAGTTTGACTTGTATGCCCTTGGTCTACTTTTTTGCCTCCAAGCCCAAGGCCAGATTTATCACCTGTTTTTCTATGCTCAACACTTGGTATTGTCCAAGGTCCTTGTCCTTTGGACCCAAAAGTAATACCTTCATAACCAATTTTTTCAAGTATGGCTGCTCCTGAAGTATATGTTGAAGCATATTCTTCTTTTGCGGCCTCACTTAAACCTGTTTTGTAATTGGCATGGCTTTGTTCTTCTTCTTCCCTATCAATATCATCATCAGATTCATCACTTCCTTTGCTTCCACGTTCATCAGGATGCTCTGCATTCCACAATTTGCTAAACTCTTTATCTTCTTCATTAGAATCATACTCTGCAAGAGCTCTTGGATCACCTAGGTCCTTCCTCATAGACCAAATGGTAGTAATTTTTTATCGTGACCAATTTTTATCTATAACTTCCTTCTCTAGAGAACTTGGAATTTTTACTCTACTAGATGGTTTATCACTTTTTCATAAAAATTGTTGTATGTCTTGATTGTATTTCAGTGCAATACCATAATTTTTGCTGACAATTGTTCAAAAGAAATACCATTCTCAACAGCACTTTTCTCCATTGCTATTTTGACCTCATCCCAAGAATCCTTGTTTCTCAAGTTTTCAAGCAAGGGTTTACTTTGATGTTGAATTCTATTTGCAGCATTCCTATTGGCCACAATCATTGATTTAATGATGTCACATGGATCATACTACCAGTGACAGATAGCATTAAATGAAAAAAAATCAAAAGATTATGTACCACACTAAATGCTTTTCTCTCGAATGTGAACCCTCCACATGAAAAAGGTAAAGAAGGAAATAAGGTCTTCTTTTGCTGACTGAGAAAGTGTAGTTCATCAACACTTTGTACCTGCCTTACATATTCCAATGCAAAAACCCTTTCAGTCACATGTATTGGAGTTTGTATGGATGTACTCTCGATCCATAAAATCTTAGCACAATATATTCTTTCATTAAGTACCAATCAGCCAATTGTATTTCTTTTCCTAGTTGCACGCAGTTTCCATATGACATAGGCAATCTAGGCATTGGAGTATTTGTAATTACATGATATAATGGAGCCAAAAAGTAGTCTACAAAATGATTGTAGTTCCTTCGAGAATCTGCATCCTTATCTCAATGGTCCATTCATATACTAGAGCCAAATTTTTTTCCTCTGCATTACTATAGGGCTGAATCTGAAGCTTGTTGGTCTGAAACATTCCTCTAAATTTGAATAGAAAAAGATAGCACAAGTAGGTTGTGAACCTAAATGTCTTCGGGGAACCTGCTTTAATCATTAAAAAAAATTTATGCATGGATTCTACAATGTGTTGAGTATAATTATATTTGACATGTTCATCAGCATAATCGATATTATATATCATTTCAAGGAGGCCTGCACCCACTTCCAAATTGCTATCTAGACCGAGGCAAAATGCTAGCATGGAAATAGTATCCTGAACCCACAATTTAAAAATATCCAAATTATAAGGAGGCTTATGATCACCTTTCAATTAATTTCTATCCATAACTGTTGTATTTAAGAAATCATTTTTTAGCCTTTCTTCCACTGCTTCATAATCACTAGCAAGCTTTTCTAGGTCAATGTGGTGGTTTCCAAATTCTTCAGTTGTAAACCCCAACACTTTTCCAAGTTCTTCTACATTAATGGATAACAATTCTTCTTGATTATCTTTATTAACAATTTTTCTTTTCTTATCATCATAATTTTTGGCACAGACCATGATAAATTTTGGGCAAGGAAAAACTTCATGTAACATCATGCGCCCTAATCCAGTTACCCACAGTGCATTGATACTATCAACTTGCTTTTGCTTTGCAGCCTTATTCTAAGATGTAAATCTAAGTTCTGAGGTACGCTTACCATAGATTTCAGGATCATAAATATCATGGTACCCACGGTGAAACCTGGGGTTTTAAGCAATTCAGCATAATGTACTTTTTTATCAGACATTTCTCTAAGTCTAATGGTACTGGTGGTAGACATGCTTATACAAATCTGAAGTTGTGAAATTTGAATTCCCTAATAAGTAATACCTATTAGTCCTCCTTAATTTTAACAAATTCTTGAGTCTCTAAACCCAAAATTCAAACTTTGACAAAATAAGAATTTAAGAAATGTCAAACGATGAAACATAGCCGCAGGAATTCCTTCACTTACCCAGATTCTGAGTCCCGACTCTTGAAAATTGGAATGGCGTTGTTGGAAGTGGAACTGTGGAATCCAAAACAGGGTGGTACACTGCAATGAACAATCTGAAGAGTGAAGACTTTAAAACTCACTGTACAATTTCAAAGTGTAAAGTGTTTTAAATGCTTTTTTCTTGTAATTGGAACGTTAGACTGAATGATACGTCTTAGGAGTTAGGTCTACAAGTCTACAAGACTACAAGTTGCAAATTCTTAATTGTTGATCTTTCTAAATCTAACAGTTATAGGGTGATTCCAGAGATTTAATTTGGGAATCCCATCGCCCTGTGCATTTCATTATAGAATGCAACTACAACCATACATCAAATGTTCATCCAATGGTTGAAACTTGAGTAATTTATGAATTATGATATTAACTTTAAAAATAAACATTAATCACTTGACAGTTTGAGTTGACACTTAGCAGTTAGCAGTACAAATTGCTTTAAATGCTTTATTTCTCGAAATTGGAACATTAATGACAAAAGTGAATGACAAGTCTTAGGTCTACAAGTTACAAATTATTAATCTTAACCGTTGATCTTTCTAAATCTAACGGTTATAGGGTGATTCCTGAGGTTTTAGTTGGGAAGCCCATCACTCTGTGCATTTCATTACGGAATGCAACTACAACCATACATCAAATGTTCATCCAATGGTTGAAACTTGAGTAATTTATGAATTATGATATTAACTTTAAAAATAAACATTAATCACTTGACAGTTTGAGTTGACACTTAGCAGTACAAAGTGATTTAAATGCTTTGTTTCTCAAAATTGGAACATTAAAGATTTTAACATCCTATGTATAGATTTTTTCCATCACGATGCATTGATGGCTAAACTATTTCCCAGATCTCTCAAAGATACAACACTAGACTGGTACTGTTCTTTTCCTGATAATTCCATCTTCACATTCGATTAGCATATGAACCAGTTCTTGCAACAGTTCCAAGCCAATATCAGACTGAAGATGACCTTCTCCGACCTTGTTAGATGAAAACAAGGGGACAGTGAAAAGATTACAGACTTTATAGCACGGTACCAAGCACTCTTCTCACAGATCTCATACCCATTACCCTATTCTGATGTACAAAAGTTCTTCATAGGGAACTTGCAAAGGCCTTGGCAAGAGAAGTTCACCCTCATGAAGTATCCTTCTTTTCCACACTTGTGTGCAGCTTTACAAGAATACCAACAAATGGTGGTTCAGTTCGGGGGTCCTCCCTTGTGCTCCCGTTCCGAAGGAAGATCTATCGTATTGATCTCAGGAAGAGGTAAAACTATTATGAATGTAGTAGCTGTTGTGGATAACAACGGCCTCAGACACGACCAAAAGTTTACGAAGCTATCGAAATCCTATTCTTCCATCTTGCAGAAGCTGGTGAAGGATAAGATCCTTACCCTGCCACCTCCTAAACCAATTAGAGAACCATACCCTAGCTAGTATGAGGAAAACAAAACATGAACAAATCAGTGATGAATGCTAACAGTGAATTGCAGATATACATAGACCCATTTCCTTCACATTCTAATAACATGATTATCGATCCCACTTATTCTACCTCTCATACTAAGGTGTATGTTAACATGGTTACTGTTACTCCCTCTTCTCGTCTTGCGATTGGCTCACCGAATGTGAAATTTACCTCACAAGATGTTCCAGCAAATAGAAAAACTTCTTTGCTTTATATTCCTGCTCGCCTCAATGGTAACATTGTGACAAGGGTCTTAGTCGACCCCGTGAGTAGGGTGAATGTTATCATGGAGGAGACGTTACTCTTAAATTCCTTGCAAAGGGAGGAATAAGACAAAATAAAGTCCATCATCTGCACACATGATGGACTTTCTCTTAAACCCTATGGATCAATAATGTTGTCCATCCTAGTTGGACCTAGGAGTGTAGACATGCTCTTCGATGTCATCCCCGAGATAAACTTATTCAGAGTGAAGCTAGGCATACCTTGGCTAGCTTCCATGAATGGGATCGCCTATGTGATTCATAAGTGCCTTCAGTTTTCCCATGAAGGTGTCATGCACATAGTGTATGACACTAGATATCAACCTATGCTATCCCATGGAGGATACTCATTGGATCACTTTTGGCCCATTCCATTTGGTCCGCTCCCACAGAGAATGGACCTAATTTACAAGAACTATGTGAAGTACACAACTAGAGATAAGGGATAGCCGAAGTTGACCCTTCCTACAGCTGAGCAGCCAACTAACTCCTCCTCCCAGAAAGGAAAGGAGAAGCTCGCTCCCTCTCGAGCTAACTTGTCCACCCCCCTCTCTTGGGAAGAGTCCTAGATGAACATGCCCAAGTTCTACCTGCTAAGTCCGATGATGCCTCCTTGGTGAAAGACCAAGGTCAAGATATCGGATCTCCCTAACGGGTCCCTAGGACCCTTTTATTATTTGTACAGTAGAAAGAAAGGCTCACAGAGAGATTTTTCCCCTCAACCTATTCTTGTTCCCCCGAGCAAGAAAGGATCCATCGCTAAGGTGGTAGATTCAATTCCTCTCACCATTTCTTGGCCTACCCCTCCTTCTCCCATTAAGGAGTCTACCCTTCCACTGCAGACAACCATGGAGGACACTCCCATGGCTGAGTATGATCCTTCTATCCCTTCGCAAGTTCCAGCTTCTGGTTCGAAGAGCCGTAGAAATTGCCTTGCACGCAAGCGTAAGCGTCAGCAAAAGGCTTTCCTACTCAAGCAAGCATCCTTATAGAAGAAGGAGGAGGAGAATTCTACACCTCATGTTGTGTCCTCCTCTTTCCCTCCTTTTATCTCTGAATCTCTCTCGGCTCCCGTTGTGAGAGCACATGTACTCAGAAGGGTGCAAGTGTTCATCACTCCTTCGGCAGAGCCGCCCTTGTTGACGTTCATCCCAGATGTCTTGCCTTTCCCAAAGCCTATGGACATGGTAAACACTTTGGTTGTGCCCATTGCAGTTCTTTCCTCTTCTCCCTTGACCTTCCTTGTTTCATCTATGGGGAGTTCACCTCCTCTGATGAAGAAGAAGGTAGAGCATGGCCCCTCCAACAATGGAGGACACAAGAAAATCCCACCTTCTCTGAAAGGTGGCCCCAAATTGACTTGTTCTATCCTAGCAACAAAACTAGCTCTAGCCTCCCCTGAGTTTGTCACTGCTCTCGATTCTCTCAGTGAGCCTAGCGGTGAACCTTGGGTGCAAACTCCTTCGTCCGCTAATATGAAACATCTCACTCCCATTAAGTGCATGTTTAACTCGGTAAATGAAGTTCCAACCTTGTCAGCAATATTTGCGAGGTCGTTGACCCTAGACCCACAAGAGCTAAGCGACTGAGACCTTACAAGTCCCTCTACCTTGGACCTTGTTGCAGGAGGATCGGAAGCTCCTCCCCTTAACATTACACCATTGTAGGCTTGTCATCCTCCCCCTTCGATGATCTAGAGTGGGAAGCTGGCAACCTCTTGGTCGACCAGTGTTAAGGGGAGACCCCCTTCTTGATCTTTAGATTAGATGTGTGTGTGTCATGACATGTGTTCCCCCGTGATCATGCTACATGTGTCTAGATGACCCTCATCACCCCTGTTAGTGCTTGGATATAGGCATGGTGTTTGTGTCGTAAACCTTCCTCTATATGTATCTTCATTCTTCCATGTTTGTGATTGAATTTTGGTAAATTGGGGACGATGCAAAACTTCAGGAGCATTTAGAGGCCTCCTTCCATGTTGACCCAATTTTTATTTTACTTTGTCTTTCATACATTCTTCCTGATCTAGTTGGGGATTGATGATTTTTTGCCTCTTACCACAGTTACCTACTATCTATAAATAAAGGCAGATCTAACCCCGCAATACCAAATCCCCCTGTGCCCTCTATGTGTGATCTATTTTCTTTATCTTTATCTCATCTTTGCTTGAGGTTTCCCTTTCATGTGTGACAACGCATCTTCTACATTACTTGGTCTTTAGAAAATGCATTCTTTGCTAAATGAATCTTTTCTCGAAGACCCTTCACACACTTCCTTGTTAGAATTGCATTCTTAACTTGAAACCCTAGCGGAACATGTTTCTTTCATCATGGGTTCGTAAAGAAAGGACTTGGAAATCCTCCTCCAAAGCGGGAATAGTCTTAGTCTTCCCCTTGCATGAGCACATCTCCTTCCTTTTGAATTCCTTGATGAAGTGAACATCTTTCAAAAGGGTTCCTTGATGATGAATCAATTCGAGAAGCAAGACATTATGCTTTTGAACAGTCTTTCCCTTGAGTGGACCCCTTTCTTTTCATGCGGGTTCCCGAGGGACTCCTTCAAAATCTCTTAACAAGTTCTATGGCGTCTAGCTTGGGGGCAGCCCAACTAGGCCAGTTTTGCATCTTCGTTTCTAGTCCAAGGGCATCCCGACTAGACCTGCTTCACATCTGTACGTCTAGCTTGGGGGCAACCCGACTAGACCTCATTTTTCAAACATTGCATCCCTTGAGTGGACCCTCCTTCCTTTTGAAGGGTTCCCAAGGGACCCCTTTGAAAGCCTTACAACTTAGTGATGGTCTGCGGGACTATCCGTTCACTGGCTTACATGATTGCTTCCTGGTGTGTTCTATCTATGGGTAAACATATTTCCACTTCTAACTCTGCAGAGTCCCCTTTGCTCGGTCTCCCTCATGTGAGAGTTCTTGGGGGATACCTTCCTTGTAGTTTTTTGGGTCTGTAAAGTGCTTCACTCGATCTCCCTCATGTGAGAGTTCTTGGGGGATGCCTTCCTTATAGGTCTGTGGGTCTATAAGGTGCTTTTCTTGGTTTCCTTCATGTGAGAGTTCTTGAAGGATACCCCCCTTGCAAGATAGTGAGCCTATGAGGCATTTTTCGTACTTCATCTTTATGGTTCCATGGAACTATGAAGTCCTTTCCTACACTTTCAAGTTTTCCAAACCGTGCTCTGCTTCCTCGTCAGTTTAGGTATACATGTCTTACTCTATTATTTCCTTACCACTCTACTTTACCGAAGCACTCATCAGTGCTCATGCTCGCTAAAGTGGGGGAAAAATGTATCAACGTGAATTTGCACCCCTAACACAAATTCCCTTTTTCCCCTTAAAAAATTTAGAAAATCAAAAGCGGAGGCTTAATTCTAGTTAGCCTCATTGCTTGCATTCCACTTGGCACCTTGTTGTGTGTCGATGGGGGCGTTTATGTCAGGGATGCTTGTGCAGTGCACAGACATCCACGTGGTGCACTTATGTCCCTAGCAGATTCCTACGACTGGAGACTGAAGAGCCATTACATTTTCGATTGGAATTCAAAGAGTAACGTCCCTCTTCGGTTGGCCGACCTGAATATGGCCATTTTTTTACCCTCTCCTTCATATTCTTGACCATTCCATCCATTCTCAAGTTTTGAGAGATCTTGAGTTCATCACTTCACATTTTCTCCACTCTTTCAGCACCCATTCATGCTTTGTAGTAGCATTCTTTCACTCCATTGCAGCAATCCACTACTCCATCACTCCAATAGGGCGAGCATAGGACAAATATCATGGCAATAGAGGCTTGACTCCTTCTCGTTCTCTCCTCCACAAGTCTTGAGTGCTTTGGACAAAGGTGGTAAGCTACTCTAATCTCTCCTATTATTTTCGATTGAGTAAACACGTACTGCTTGAAGTGTTTTGTGTTTACATAGCTTGTAGTTTCTCTTCTTTATCATTATCTCTACTATCCCAAACTTGGTTGTCTGTGGAGGTGGAAACACCAAGATGGGGGTTTGACTGAGGCAGGCCCCTATACAGCCCCAACAATTTCTCCTTTTATTGTGTACAGGTGGAGAGAGTTTGAAGCAAGCTGGCGAGGAGGATATTCTATGAGATCATCTTCATCACCCTCTCAGTAATATACTTCCTTTATCAGATTAATCTGTATCTTTCATACTTCTTAATGTTATTTTGTCATTTTAAGAAACTTGTAGATTAGGTGGTTAGTCCTTCCTAAGAGAAAAACCTCATCTCTCTAGTTTTATGGTCATATGGACGACGGCACACCACACTGTCATCCTAGAACCACACTTTTATCCTCAGGCAGAGAGCTACTTGAGATGCAGAGTTGACTCTGGAAAGTGACTCTTCTAGTCTCCCTTCAACTCCCAAGTTTGCAGAGTGGTCAAAGGGCACATAGTCCTCATCATTCTCACCCCTCCTATCCTAACTATTCCTTAAGTTGAGGTAAGTTAGGGCAGCCTTTTCGCTCTTGGCCTTTTGTGACCTAGGGCCTTGCAGTGGGTGGTCCCCCTACCTTATAGTAGGTTTGTGGGTCTATAAGGTGCTTTTCTAGGTCTCCCTCATGTGAGAGTTCTTGGGGGATACCTTCCTTGTAGGTCTGCGGGTCTATAAGGTGCTTTTCCTTGTTTCCTTCATGTGAGATTTCTTGAAGGATACCCCCCTTGCAAGATAGTTAGCCTATGAGGCATTTTCATACTTTGACTTTGTGGTTCTATGGAACTATAAAGTCCTTTCCTGCACTTTCTAGTTTAGCAGACCATGCTCTACTTCCCTCACTGGTTCAAGTATACATCTCTTACTCTATTACTTTCTTACTACTCTACTTTACCGAAGCACTCATCAGTACTCATGCTCGCTAAAGTGGGGGAAAAATGTATGAGCGTGAATTTGCACCCCTAACACAAATTCCCCTTTCACCCTTTACACTTTAGAAAATCAAAGGTGAAGGTTTAATTCCACTTAAGCCCGCTCCTTGTATTCCACTTGGCACCTTGTTTGTGTGTCCATGGGGGTGTTTCTGTCAGGGATGCTTGCACGACGCGCAAATGTTTGCATGGCGCACTTACGTCCCTAGCAGATTCTTGCACCTGGAGACTACAAAGGCATTACATTTTTTATTGGAAGTCAAAGAGTAATGTCCCTCTTTGGTTGGCCGACCCAAATATGGTTGTTTTTCACATTCTCCTTCATAATCTTCACTCTCTCATCCATTCTCAAGTTTTGACAGAGTTTGGAAAGATATTGAATCCATACCTTCTTATTTTCTCCACCATTTCCAAGCATTCACAAGCTTTTTAGCAGTACCCTTCACTCCATTGCAGCAATCCACTACTCCATCACTCCAATAGGGCGAGCACAGGACAATCACCACAGCAACAAAGGCTTGAGTCCCTCTCGTTCTCTCCTCCACAAGCCTTGAGGGCTTTGGATAGAGGTGGTAAGTGTTATGCCTTACATAACCACCCCATCTTTTTCCTTGGTCAAAATGGGTCCCCCTTTTGTTTTTTCTTACTTGTTTTCCAAACAAATTTTGGAGTTATTCTTTTCCAACACTTTGTTTTTCTTTGGTTTGTTCTGTCGGAATCGGAACCAAAACTAAATCAAGTTTTGAAACTTGTTTCAAAGATTTCATACTGATCCTGATCTCGACAGTCTTTTTGTGATCTTTTGGTTTTGTCTTTGTCAGAACTGGAGCCGGAGTGGAATTTAAGTCTGAAGTTATTCATAGTTTTGAAATAAAGGTTCGTCCCGCCTCCACCTCTGCCTTTTGGTCTGTTTGTTTAGACTTAGGTTTTATTTTGGGTTTTCTCGTTTTGGTCTTCGTGTTTTTATTTTCCTTTTTGCTTCAATTTCTTCTTTATTGGCGAAATCGGAGCCGGAACGGGAACCAAATGCGAAACTCAAATGAATTTCTAAATCAATTCTCACTCTATTTCCGCTCCCGCTGTTTTTGGGTTGTTTGACTTTACTGAAGTCGCACAGCAGTAATGTGCCAGTTCCCTCTGTAGTTCTGACTCTGATCTACCGCATTTATGGAATTAATTACAGGTGCCATGCATGTATGAAGTTGTAGTTTTAACCTTAATTAGGGATTAATTGAGAGTTATCGTCATTGTTTAAAAGATCAAGAGCGAATTAGAGTTGCAATGGAGCATTTGAGCGTGTGATTCAATAGAAAGGGAGATAATTACGTGCAAAATCGCTTTAGAGGGCTAACCTATTTATTTTTGTCTGGAGGTAGGGTTTCTATTCTTCTTCTTCATTTGTTTCGCTTATCGTTTTTTATTCTGTTGTTGGTTTCTCGTGAATTCGTGACTCTTGGTTTTCTTGTGAGTTCATGTTTTTCGTTTTTCTTTTCTTTTGTTCTATTTTCTCATTTTTCATTTTTCTTTTTCTTGTGTTTTGGTTTCTCATTTGTTTGTTTTGTCGTAGTCATTTTTCACGTTTTAATCATGACCGTACCATGATGCCCTATGTTTTTTTTAAATGGCATAGATTAGTTACTATTTTTACATTGGTAGGGTTTGATGAATTATGGTTTTACTTAGGAATCCTGTTACGCATTGATATAATTAGTTTGAATGGGGTTAAATTCGTGCCCTAATTTATTTGAAGTCGAAGGTTTGTGAATTAGGGTTTTGGCGCATTTTTGTTTTGAAGATGATGCCCTAATTATTACGGTTTACTCTTTGTCATATGGGTATGTTCCTATATAAGTTTATTTTTAAAGCCCTTTTTCATTTTGATATGACCTAGTCCTTAGATCATGATGTTATTTATCATCTTGTTAAAATCACTTATGACGTCATGATTATTTTTGAGCAGAACTGGAATCGAAATCAATTTTGATCTTGAACCATGTTTTGTAATAAGTATCAATTATGTTTCCATCCCATCTCTGACTCCACTTATAGTAAGAAGCAGGCTTTTAAAATGTTGATAACTCACCCGGAACTAGAACCAAACATAAAATTGAAAATTCTTCATGGAACCAAATCGGTTCTCGTTCTGATTCTGATTCTGGTTACCATTCCAATTCTGACTCTAGTCCCACTTTATTATTATTACAAGCTCAATGCCAATTCTAGTTCCAATCCCGACAGTGTTTTTAAAAGAGACTGTTTAAGATTTTTTATGCTTGGTTCTGCATCTACTCTATATATAAGGATAGGATCTCTAAGTCATATTTGGTTATATTTATTATAGATCTAATTTGGGGTTTTGTTGCAGGAAGTTAAAGGATGTCAAGAGTATCAGGAGAAGCTGCTTAGAGGAGTCAGCCTATAGAAACTTCGAAGGCATCAACTAAGCCTAAGAAGGTTAAATCAAAATAGCTTCCTTATACCTTGAGGTATAACCATAGGGGTCCTGCTGCCACAGTTAGCAAGGTGGAATTTGATTGGGCCAATATAACTGACACAAATCTAGGTCCATTAAATTATGAGGGGTTGTATTCAAAGACATTTGTTGAAGAGGTGATAGGGAGAAATCAAAGAATAGTTGAGTCTGGCCTGGCTCATATTATTGTATTTCCTCTATCCATTCAATGCCCGGAATTGATCGTGATAGCAACTGGAGCTTACAATCTGGCCACCAAACAATGTGTAGGATCACAAGATAATGTGATCATAGGCCTGACTCCTCAAATGTTTCAACTTATGTTCAGTGTCCCTAACCCAAAGAATCTTGCACAACTAAATGAGGAAAAGGTCTTGGAGATATATAGCAGTCACAAGGAGACCAATAGGGCTCGCTTAAACAAAAAATGTTTAAGAACGGAGAAGAAGTCCCTGACAAAGCTCCGAGATCAGCCAAAAAGGGTAGAATTCTACAAGGAGGTATCATATATTATAATGATGTTGTCTACAGTTTTTGGAAAGAGGGATACCTTTCATTATAAGGAATGGATGTTTCCATTCATTCAGACAATCTTGGATGGCAGGCAACAATTTGATTGGCCTATGATTGTCTCAGATGGCATACATGATCAACTGACCAGAGTGAGAGAAACTAAGAGCTTCTTTATGACCTCTTATGTTATCTATGCAGTAGCAAGAGGAGGCATCTTTCCAAGATTAAACGGAGTAGGAGTATTGGGAGAAGCTAACGGGAAAAACAAAGTTTGGAACCATTATGACCAGTTGTCCCTGCAGATTTCTGAGTTACACTTTAGAAGGGTTAATGATGAATTTTTGTATGTGGTTATTAACCAACTTAATGGAGATGCAGGGTATAGATTAAGCCAAGAGGCCATGGCATTCATTACATAATGGGGGTTTTGGTATATCCAGTACCCTAAATTTACTTATTTCAGGTTGGCTACGTTTGAGGGTCATCCTCACTTGCTCCCCAGGTGTTGTAGCAATAGAGTAGTCTTGATGGAGTTTGTTTACCAAGCTTTGGGGGTCAATGCCAAGTTTGGAATAAAACATAAACCAGGTTGTCACAAGTTCCCCATGCAATTGGGTGAGTACAGTTGTCCACACCTTATGGGAGCTAAGGTGGTTTGTAGTGAGTTGATACATTTGAAGTTGGGCTTATATACTACCCGGAAGCACTTTGATCCAAAGAAAAAGATGAATGCTTTACTCGCTTCAGTTTTTGACAGACATTTCAACCTATTGGAGGACTTTTGGAGTGATCTCCATGATGAATATGACCTCAAAAAGAGAAATTATGAGAGGTTGTTTGTCCCACTTTTGGTGGAATTTGGGGTGAAGGTTGATATTCCTGATATCCTAGTAGATGATGGGGTAGTGTTAGATCCTTCATATGAGGCACTAAACATAGGTACTAAGAGTTTGGACCGAGTAGATTGGGATACTGAGGAGACAATTGACATCAAGCAAATAGGAAGACCCGTCTTGGATAGGAGTGTCCAATGGGTTATGCGCAGAGCCAAGGCTCTTGGGGGTCAAGCTCCTAAAAAGGGAAAAGGGTATAAGAGAATCAAAAGGAAAATGCCTCCCAAGGAGCCATATGAATTCTTCCCTCTTGATGTTGAAGAATTTGAGTTTGAAGCCCCGACCCAAGATTTGTCTGGAATACATGAGGAGGATGCTCCAACAGAACCTGTGGCTTCAACACCAGTAATGGGTGAATCATTTGTTCAAGTCCTTCCTACAGAGCAACAAGGTGGAGAAATGCCTAAGGGGACTCTCCATGATATAGTTGAAACCTTGAAGGTAAAATAAGTAGAGATGGAGATCCTTGATATTGAAATGGATTTTGATGAGACTTTATCAGAAAAGGATGCACAAGAGGAGATACCTTCGGAGAAAACTGAGCATGTGTTAACAGAGGAAGACCAATGGGTGTTGTTTGAAGAAGTAAAGAGGGCTTCAAATGCTAAGGCACATGCAGATGCTATAGAAAAACAAAAGGAAATAGATGCTAAGGCACAAGTTGATGCATTACTTCAACAACAATAGTTGGAGGCTAAGCAAAGAGCTGATGAAGTAATAAAGCAACAAAAGCAAAAGGAGCATGAGCTCAAGACAAAGGAAGAAAATGACAAGCTGGAGATGGTGCAAAAGATCCATGAGCTAGAAGAGGAAAAGGCTAAACAGAGGAGAGAAAGAGAAGCCCTTAAGGCCAAATTGAAACTAATTGAAGAGGCCTACAAGAAAAGGGAGGAAACAAAATGCCTGCAAAAGGAGAAAGATGTTGATGAGCTGGACAAGCAGCAACAAAAGGAAAAGGAGGCCTCAGATAGACTCAAGGTTTTGGAAGAAGAAAGAAA
This sequence comes from Sequoiadendron giganteum, assembly GCA_007115665.2. NCBI lineage: Eukaryota > Viridiplantae > Streptophyta > Pinopsida > Cupressales > Cupressaceae > Sequoiadendron > Sequoiadendron giganteum. Next base: position 408,122,097 of record CM021106.1, read on the forward strand.
CAAGTTACTTGAGGAGAAGAGGTTAGAAGAAGAAAGATTGGAAAAGGAACAAGAGAATAAGAGGATGCAAGAGCAGAAGGACAAGGAAGAAGCTGAAAAGCTTGCACAATAAAATGAAGAGGGGGAACAACAAAGTGTACAAGAGGTTGATTCTCAACCTAGGGTTAATATACTACAACCATTATCCTCTACAACTATTGTCTCCTCTTCTACTGTAATGGCCACTACTCCAAGTGCTCCTACCTGGTTAAAGATTGATCTTCAAAAGAAACCAATAACGCCCTCAGAGCCTCTTAATTGGGATGACATGATGAAAGAAATTGAAAAGGAAAGACCCAAGAAGAAGGCTAGGATTCTAAATTCCACAAGGCTAACTGATGGAGGAGAAATTATTGCCGAATATGCAATACCAGTAGTGGATGAGGATGTGGGAGATATGTAGGTTACTGATTTTCAATTAGGCACTATCAATTTGGGAAGGCCTACGAGAAATCAGCAAATGAACTTGATTGATGTTGTAGCATCATCCACTAAGACAAGTTTGATAAAAGATAAGAAAATAAAAGATGAGCTCAAAGCTCAATTGGATCAGCTACACACCTTTTTGAAGGATATTTCTGCTCCTAGATCACAACTTGTTGCCTTAGAGACACTAGTGTTGCTCAGCAAAAGAGAGGTGATGATCTAGTGCAAGTAAAGAATAAGGCTGGAATGATGGACAAGTGGATGGATAGGCTTAATCAAGAGGTAGGAGAGGTGCTGGTAAGTAGTTTTGAGACTCACAAAATGGCATTAGAGCTAATAGAAGAGATGAAGCACCATCCTAAAACATTGGAACAACAAGAGGAAGAATATAGAGGATATGTTCAGAAAATAAAGGACATAAATAAATTGCCAAAGTCTACTTTGCTTGAGCAGTCAATTCTTGAAGTGGACAACACAGACTTCTTAGAAAAGGCCTCTAGGATAATCTGGTTGAGATTTGATTTCATATATAGGCATAGGAATGAGGTTTAGGATGCCAGTAAGGATTTAAATGAACAACTTGATGAACTAGAAGTTGTTGTAGCTATTCTAGTTAATGTTGATATACCTATTAAAGAGGGACTGCCTCTAAATCAGTTAAAGGAGAAATGGGATAATAGATTTCAATAAATTATGCAAAAAGAGGATGATGGAGAGGATCTATTATTGGATAGACTAATGGATGTCAGAGGAGTGAAGGTTGCGAGAAAGGAGTTGACTAAGTTGAAAGACATGAAAGAGTTTTCTTTCGTAAAACTAAAGAGAATTCAATTTGAGGACAGCTGGATTGATGGGTCGGATGTGGATATTCTTCAATAGGTCTTCTCCAGTTATGATGAATACATTTTGGAGCAAACTATGCAAGGATGAGTGGCAGTCTTTTGGGCGCATAACTTCTTCCTCTTCTCTTTTATTCTCTCTTGTAATTAACATTGGAATTGAAGATCAACCGATCTGAGTTTCCAAGAAAGTTTTAGTTCCTAAAATTGTGGATCTCAATTTTGATTGAGAGGATTTTTATGCTTTATATGTCTATATATACCTTTGGGGTACGATATTGTAAGGGTCGGCTGATGAGAATAAGATTAGCCACCTGATAGTAGGAGATAGGAATTTTATAGCTTTGCAAAGACACTTTGTTATTATTAGTTACAGTTGAATACAAATACAAGTTTTTACACAATATGGTGTTGGAATTGAGTTTACCGGATAACGTTAATGAATCATAATGTATTTGTATGCTAGTGGTTTGCTGAAGCATAAGTGTTTCTTATTTCATGAGAATCAATAGAAGGAACCAGATTTAAAGATTATTTCATTAAATTATCTATGGATTGAATTGTTGAATGTCTGTTGATCTATGATTTTAGCAACGAATGAGAGTAAACGTTCTTTTTGAATCTTTAAATTATTTATGATACGTGCATTTGATGGTTAAACTAAGAACCATAGATGCATGCAATAGTATGGATTGTTTTGTAAATGCCATCATGTTATGGTTTTTCTTGATCTATTGGAGGAACATTCATTGTTGAGAACATATGTTTGGATATTGGATTAAAAAAAATATTCATGTTTCACTGATGTATGCCCTGATCTATCTTTTCTTTTCATTTAAAACCCCCTTTTCATTAAGTACAAATTGATGAATCCATCATTGCTTGCATTCCTTATTACCAACAAAGGCCCCTTGAATATTATAGTTGCATGGACCAATTGAGTGACACTAGACAGTTGAGAACCAACTACCAGAACCTTGGGAATTAGGCTACTATATGTTGTCTTTCTTTTTCAGGAGAAATAGAGTAGAGATATTTTGTTTAACGTTGTTTGTGTCATTTTCACCATCAACAGTAAGCTCCTCTAATCTCTCCTATTTTTTTTCAGTTGAGTAAGCACATACTGCTTGTAGTGTTTTATGTTTATGTAGCTTGTAGTTCCTTTCTTTAACTTTATTCCTATCATTCCAAACTTGGTTGTCTGTGGAGGTGGAAACACCAGTGCGAGGGTCCGACCGATGCAAGCCCCTATACAGCCCCAACAATTTATCCCTTTATTGTGTGTAGGTGGAGAGAGTTTGAAGCAAGTTGGTGAGGAGGATATTCTATGAGATATTCGTCACCCTCTCGGTAATATACCTCGTTTATCACTTTCATATTTACTTTTCTCTCTTCTTAGTCTCGTTCTTTGCTTCCCAAAACTATTAGACTCAACCATCAGTCCTTTCTCGGGATTCCAACCTCATCTTTCTGGTTCTCTGGCCGTACAGATGCCAACTCACCTATGAGATGTTAGCGCGTCGCGCTATCATCCCAAAACCGCACTTTTGTCCTCAGACAGAGAACTACCTGAGACGCAGAGTTGACTCTAGAAAAGTGACTCGTTTGGTCTTCCTAAAACTCTTGGGATCACAGAGTGATCAAAGGACATATAGTCCCCATCATTCTCATCCTTTTCATCCTAACCTTCCTTTGAATTGAGGTAAGTTAGGGAATCCTTTCCGCTCTTGGCCTTTTGTGACCTAGGGCCTTGCGGTGGTTGGTCCCCCTCTCTTACAAAAACATTCCTTGTTCCACTGCTTAACTTGTTGTTTAACAAATTTCAGATTGGTTACCATATTGAACATTTTAGAGCCTCCCAGAGAACACTCTCTCCATTAGGCTTCAACTAAACCCAAAAAGTTAGGATCCTTAAACCACATCAAATCAAAATTGAACGGGCTATGAACTGACCCCTTATCTCCAAGAACATCTAAAAGAATTGGGAAATAGTCAGAACCACTCCAAGAAGTAATCTTTCTATCTAATTTACAAGGAAAAAGACTCATATTCCCTTAGAAGAAAAATCTATCCAACTTCTCTACGATACTACAAAAGCCTTTCCTTCGATTGGTCCATGTGAAGCTACCATTTCCAGAAAGAATTTCAACCAAAGAATTTCTCTCCATGAACTGTTGAAAACATTTTTGAGATTACCAAACCTTTCTCACACCTCCTTTCTTATCTTCAAACCTCAAAATCACATTAAAATCCCCACCAAAAATGCAGAAATCCTTATCTACACTACCGAGGAACCCATCTAGTTCTAGCCAAACCATTCTTTTTAGAGAACACAGAGATGGCCCATAAACATTGATAAGCAAAAATTGAAGATTAGAAGTCAAACTTCTTACCCAACAAGCTTGAAAATGCCTTCGAGTCACCAAATCTTCAACCACGACCGACTAAGGCTTCCAAATGGTTAGAAATCCCCCCGAAGCACCTTCTGCTCCCAACCCCAGCCACTTCCAATGCTTTAATATTTTGCTAAACTTGACAAGATCTTGATCACCCAACTTGGTTTCTTGAAAAAGACAAATTTCCACCTAATTTATTTTCATTACATGTCTTACTAGGCACCATTTTTTAGGGGCATCGAGGCCCCTAACATCCCAGGTTAATAGTTTCATTGTTGTTCAGGAAGAGCCTTGCTCTTCCCTACTTTAATCATGGAATCAATTTTTTTTTTTACCATTCGCCTCCCCGTCCCATTTCCATTTTTCTTGGTTTCAGATCTTACCTCTCTTCTTGTTCTCACCACAATCCAGTGAAGATTTACTCATTTCGTTTTGATGAATTCCTAACTTAAACCTAACCTCAGCCAGGCCTTCAGAGCATTTCCTCTTTTTTGTTGATTGTGGGGACCCTCCTACGAACCTTGTCGACGACCCTTCTAGACAATTTTCTTCTCCCCCAACCTCCACCTCCATTTCATCCACTAACTCCCATGCATTAGCTTTTGCCTCCTTCACCAAAATGATTAACTCTTTGCCCAGTTCTATTAACAAATCCAACTCCACATTAGAACAGTCTTCGCATAAGATCTCTAACACCTCTGAAATTTTCTCTTCCAAGGACAAACTCTGATTTTCAACCATCTCTTCCTCCCCAACACGTTTATCACCCAAAACTTCCTGCAAGTCTTTCTAGGAAATTTGTTGAGAAGGAATAGAGTCTGGCTCTTTCACCTGAATATGGGTTTCACCATTCATTTCCTCAAGAGCTATCAGAATATTCTCCATTTTTGTGGGCTTTCTATTTTCTTGGTGCCCCTCAACAACCGCCTCTACTTTTGAGCTCCCTACCTTGCTTAACGATTATCTACTCCCCTAAACTATCCCTGGTAAAGGATTCACTTCGCAAATTTTGAATCCAACTTCCATAATCTGATATTAGTTCAATCTCTTCATAACAATGACACACTAGATTATTTTCACAATAGCACAACAGGCAATTAGCGTCGACTTTTGCATCATATTTTAGTGTATTTTGAGTGCATTAATTGAACAATTTGGTTGGTGCTCAACTTGGTGCAAACAGGCATGGTCAGCTTGACGTCAGATTTTGCGCCGACTTCTACGCCAGATTTAGCGTCGGGAAATCATAGCACGTTCGTTAGCGCCTAGAATAGCACCGATAATTAACGTTGGAAATTGCACTAAAATGGGCGGCCAATTTGGATTTTGATTTTGCTTCAATGTCTACTCCCATTTTTGCTTCTAGTTTTGCTTCCAATTTCACATCCAATTTTGCTTCTAGTTTTGCCTCCAGGTTTGCTTCCAATTTGCTTCCATGTTTGCTTCCATGTTTGGTTCCGGTTTTGCTTCCAAGTTTGCTTCCATTTTTGCTTCCGATTTTGCTTACAGTTTTTCTTCCATATTTGCTTCCAGATTTGCTTCCAGATTTGCTTCCAGATTTGCTTCCAGTTTTGCTTCTAGTTTTGCTTCCAAGTTTGCTTCCGATTTTGCTTCCAATTTTTCTTTCAAGATTGCTTTTGGTTTGCTTCTAGTTTGGCTTCCATTGTTGCTTCCTTTTTTTCTTCTAAAAAAGCTTCTTGTTTTGCTTCCATTTATTAATTTAATATGTTTTATTTCAATTTGATTAGTTAAATATATCATGCCTCTTAAATAACTCATATGATTATAGAGTAAGTAATTTAATTATTTAACTCATATGATTAAATAACAATATAATTATTGTAACATGATCATCATCTATAATTAAAACAAGTGAGTCAAATATCAATAATTTAATTGAATTTGACAACATCCATCTTGAGCAGTAAATTAAAATCATCATACTTAATAAATATCCATCCAAAAATTATTGACCACTTTTAATATATATATATAAATTGACAAGTCAATACTGATAAGATCATCATAATATATAACTAAAACAAGTGAAAGTCAAATATGCCAGTACATCAAAATCATGTGAAAATGATACATGTCCAACAATCAACATAAGTAAAAATGATATAAATAAAATTGATAAATTATGTAACTCAAAATGATACAAGTCAAGATGATACATGTCCAAATGATATAGTGAAAATGATACATGTCAATATGATACAACTCAACAATATAGTATTGTAGGCCGTGAAAATGATACATATGATAGTAACCATGAAAAGAGTCATCATAACGATATATCAACATTGATCCATGATGTAGTCTATATGATCATGAATGTCACTGGTTACTATCACCAACTATCTCATCATCACCATCATTATCATCATCATCACCATCATCATCATCATCATCATCATCATCATCATCAACGTCATCGTCATTGTCGTCGTCGTCTTTGTCGTCATCATTGTCGTCGTCATCGTCGTCATCATCATCATTGTCATTGGTCTATGTGTCTTCCATATATGCATCATCATCATCCTCTGTCATGTGATCTGTACCGATAGAACCAATATTTTGTGGATCTATATCATGTTGAGGATCATCTTGATCTTTTTGAAGAACCCGTGTTTTGCAAAAAAAAACATTTAAAATGAAAAGTTATTATTTATTTCATACAATAATTTATTTTTCTATTATATATCTAATATTACAACATATGAGACAAAACCATAATCATATTACATCATATCAAAGTGCACATACCATAATAAAATTTCAAAAAAGTTACAGCTAATACTAGTGAGTTAGGAGAAACTTCAACTTTCAGAAACAAAGCCAATTAGGCTGGCAAACTTGTGGATCAGGCCAGCATTTGGTGGAAGAGGAAGAAAGATGACTAGAACTCTGGAGGCCCACCATAATGGATTTCAGTATTCAACCATGAGAGCAGAAGAGAGAGTTGATATCATGTATCAAAACATTAAGCATGCATTCTTCCAGCCAGCGGGATGTACTCTACATTGACGCCATTCCTCAATCTTCACTTGATGGCATCAAGGAATGGTTGAACTCCATGGATATAAAATATTATGAAATCAGAATAAACTTGAACTGGCAACCAATTTTGAAGAGTATTACTGATGATCCAGATAAATTTATTGAAGATGGTGGTTGGGAATTTTTGAATATGGAAAGCTAGTGATTGTGATTCTGATAATTCAGAAGATTAAGAACAAGGATATGAACCCTCTGATGTAGAAGAGGAATCAGAATTAGATTTCATGTAGCCACCATCAAGAGTGTTACAAGCCAACAAGATGGAGGGAATTTTTATATAAGGATAATTTTCAATGTTGCAAGTACCGGCTTTAATGCCAACTACAATGGCAACATTGAAATTCCCTAGCAGTATTTATGTTAAGGAAATTTCCTTTAGATGCAAGGATTCAAAGCACATCAACCATGTGGTACAAATTATTAAATCCTAGAGACGATATGTAGCAATGAAAGAGTCTGAAAAGGCAGAGAGAGCTACACTGGTGACTTAGGCTAAACTTCAACTTTCAAAAACAAAGCCAATTAGGTTGGCAAACGTGTGGATCATGCCAGCATTTGGTGGAAGAGGACGATAGATGACTAGAACTCTAGAGGCCCACCATAATGGATTTCAGTATTGAACCATGAGAGCAGAAGAGAGAGTTGATATAACGTATCAAAACATTAAGCATGCATTCTTCTAGCCAGCAGAGGAGATGATTACTTTGCTTCATTTTCATTTGCATAATCATATCATGGTGTGGGAACCAAGAAGACCAAGGATGTCTAGTTCTATGTGGAGGTAAAGGATGTGGTCCAAACTTTAGGAGGGGAGATCTTGATGTCTACCAAGAGGCATAAAGTCAAATGAATTAAGTTCACCTACATGTCTGCCAAAGTTTACTTCCAATTTTTATGACTGTTTTTCTTGACTATCAGAGTTTACTTATTAATTTGAAATTTCTTTCTAGTCATTTTGATGAGGATATATTCATCCAATGTGTAAGCACCTTTTGTTTGTATCACAAGCATATGTGCATTGCAAAAAAATTGATTATCTATGGTCTACAACTATGTCGTCTCACTTATTGGATCTTCTATTTCAATGTTTTCTATGGCCTTCTCTGTTTGAGGTAGCACCTGGCAATCTTACCTCCTTTCCTTAGCTAAGAAGTGGATTTGAATTTGGAAATACTACACTTTAAAAATAGCTATGGTTTAAGGAGAGCTATTCTAGGTTTGTTGTTGACACCCTCAATCTTCAACAAGGACTTAGATGCATGGACTGAAATGCATCAAGGAATGGTCGAACTCCATGGATATAAAGTATTATGAAAGCAGAATGAACTTGAAATGGCAACCAATTTTGAAGAGTATTATTGATGATCCAAATAAATTTATTGAAGATGGTGGTTGGGAATTTTTGAATATGGAAGCTAGTGATTTTGATTCTGATAATTCAGAAGAGTCAGATCAAGGATATGAACCCTCTGATGTAGAAGAGGAATCGGAATCAGATTTCATGTAGCCACCATCAAGAGTGTTACAAGCCAACAAGATGGAGGGAATTGTTATATAAGGATAATTTTCAATGTTGCAGGTATCGACTTTAATGCCAACTACAATGGCAACATTGAAATTCCCTAGCAGTAATTATGTTAAGGAAATTTCCTTTAGATGCAAGGATTCAAAGCACATCAACCATGTGGTACAAATCATTGTATACCAGAGATGATCTATAGAAATGAAAGAGTCTGAAAAGGTAGAGAGAGCTACACTGGTGACTTAGGAGAAACTTCAACTTTCAAAAACAAATCCAATTAGGCTGGCAGACATGTGGATCAGGCCAACATTTGGTGGAAGAGGACGAAAGATGATTGGAACTCTGGAGGCCCACCATAATGGATTTTGGTATTAAACCATGAGAGAAGAAGAGAGATCTGATATCATGTATCAAAACATTAAGCATGCATTCTTCTAGCTAGTAGAGAAGGAGATGATTACTTTGCTTCATTTTCATTTGCATAACCATATCATGGTGTGGGAACCAAGAAGACCAAGGATGTCCAGTTTTATGTGGAGGTAATGGATGTGGTTCAAAATTTAGGAGGGTAGATCCTGATGTCTTTTGAATTATCAGAATCACTTTATGACTATTTTTCTTGACTGTCAGAGTTTACTTACAAATTTGAAATTTATTTCTGGTCATTTTGATGAGGATATATTTAGCCAATTTGTAAGCACCCTTTTTTTGTATCACAAGCATACGTGCATTGTAAGAATTTTGATTATCTATGGTCTACAACTATGTTATCTCACTTATTGGATCTTCTATTTCAATGTTTTATATGGCCTTCTTTGTTTGAGGTAGCACCTGATAATCCTACCTCCTTTCCTTAGCTAAGAAGTGGATTTGAATTTGGAAATATTGCACTTTAAAAATAGCTATGGTTTAAGGAGAGCTATTCTAGCTTTGTTGTTGACACCCTCAATCTTCAACAAGGACTTAGATGCATGGACTAAAATGCATCAAGGAATGGTTGAACTCCATGGATATAAAGTATTATGAAAGTAGAATGAACATGAACTAGTGGCCAATTTTGAAGAGTATTACTGATGATCCAGATAAATTTATTGAAGATGGTGGTTGGGAATTTTTGAATATGGAAGCTACTGATTCTGATTCTGATAATTCAGAAGAGTCGGATCAAGGATACGAACCCTCTGATGTAGAAGAGGAATCAAAATTAGATGAGGACGGTTTAGAAGATGAATCTCTTGTGGAGTCAGAGGAGGATGAAGAAGAAGAAGAAGAAGAGGAGGAAGAAGAGGAAGGTAAAACATGGGATGAATTAGAAGCCAAAGCCAGAAATGCAAATAAGGAAAAAGGAGATGATTCTAACAGTGAAGAGGAAAGGCGACAATGGAAGGTAAAAGCTACAGGGAAGTCTCAGGCACCTGATATTAGAGATTCAAGAGGAATGCATACCAAGAGGCATAAAGTTAGATGGATTGAGTTCATCTACATCCTTCTACTAATTATTCATACACATAAATAGTCATCTTGTAATCATAAGATTTGAGCTCTATTTACTCATCCTACGCATTAATAAACAACTCAACACAAGAGATGCAAATTGACATATTAACACAACAATATCCAACTAAGTTATTGAAACTCAACTATTGATACCTCATTCTCCATCCAGATTACAAAATCGTTCTTTTTGTTTTGTAACATATTCTTTTCAAATTTCTTTGGATGGTGGCCATATTTATCCTCCTATCAAAACATGGCACATGGACTAGTTAAACTAAATAATATGCAATCATTTACTTTTTCCAAGGAAATAAAAAAATATATCATTTAACATATTAAATATACTTACAAATGTACAGATCAAGGCCTGTAAACCTTTCTGGCCACTGCGATGTGTGGCACGAAGTTTCTCAAGCCTAGCCTTGGAAGCCTTCTCTTGAAACATATACTAATTCAATTTAACTATGCACAAATAAAATTTAAATATCGTTTAATAAATTTGATATAATCTTATGAGAAAATTCAAATACCTGCATACTCTCCTCACTGGACTTCCTTTGTGCATCAAACTTCTCTGGCGGCATGCGAGTCTTCCTTCTATTCTTGGTGATGTTGTGGTGAATCCCACAAGTCTTCTACCAATGGCGTGTGGTAGTGCGGTGACCACCATTGTCCCACGACTCCTTCATAACCTCGGTGCGATAGAGCGGTTTTTACCACGGTCCCGCAAGTTGCTTCTTCCTTCTCGATGGTAGTGCGGTGAAAGCTTTTGTGGTAGATTTTTTATTCACGGAGGAGGCCATGGAGAGAGGACATGGACAATGAGAAATACTAAATCGCTAAGAGGAAAGTGGGTGGACATTGTAGCAGACAATAATGTTAATAACCAAGACTTCTAAATTTTTAGAATTATTTGCAATCCATGTTTATGTAGCATACGTGAACTTCTTATTTCGCTTGCACACTTATCTGAAAGACATAGGGTATTCACCATACATTTCCCTTGATAAAGCAAACATGTGCTTTCATTTATTTTTACTGTATATCTCAGAAGTGAAATTGTTGTTACATAATGATGCACTGAGAAAATAATATATACAAAAAATGCAAAGAAAATGTTTGAAATTTAACATGTAACCTATTGTGTTTTTTTTATCGGTGATAATATTTGATTTTATTAATAATAATGCAGAATTTACATCAACTTCAAAAATTAAGTCCATCCAACAATTTCTAAAATATGTTTGTTTAACCAGTACAGTTCCCAAGAAACCAAAAAAAAACTACTGAATCTGCTTGTAAACAACCCTATCTACTATCACCCATACCCCATACTGTTTACATTTTCAAATAAAAAATAGGGCTTAACCCCAAAAAGCGTACAACAAAAACTAAGATATAAACTGTATTTTAACCAAAATTGAGCTTGAGTTTATGTGGAAGTGCCCAGCGTGCTACCCAGTTGCATCGGGCATATTTCCTCAATCGGCTTCATCTTCTTTCTTCGGCAAAAAAATTTCTTCTCTTGCAGCTCCTCTCTGGCGACATCTTTGAGTCCCTCAATGACCATCTCAACCTCCATTATTTCTACTCAAAGTTTGAAGGATTTTCATCCTAGCTCCGCTCCTTCTCTCCACGATTTTTGGTGATTCCTTCTGGCCACCTAATGAAGGGATGGTTTATCTCTGCTACTTCAGGGTCCACATCTTCCATGCCTTCTCTCACATCAAATCCTTCTCCTAGTATAGCCCATTCCAGGATACTTTCCATATTCACTAAGAAATCCTTATGTACCAACGCCTTCATTACTTTCCTCACTTCCTCCACTGACTCTCCTAAGTCCAGCCCCCATGCCATGATCAATGAGTAAATATCCATATTAGTATGATATATGTGCTTCAAATATTTGAATCCATTACCTAGGATTTTTTGCACAAATTGCGCCACCTTCACATCCTTGGAGAGGAACAATCCTCTAAGCCTCTTCACAGTTGCTTTACCAACAAAAGGGTCCAATTTTCTCCTCGAATGTAGAGTGAAATTGGCCTCAATTTCTTCTCTGGTACGCTAGCTTCCAAATTTCCTCACACTACAGACTTGTTACATTTCTTGCCACTGCAAACCGAGAAGCATCAGATGAATTGCCTTATGTGTCTTTAAAACACATCCTATTGTCCATTAATGTTGAACGTACATCTAGCACCAACAACAATACCTTCATCAATGCTTCAAGTCCTTTGGGAATTTAAAACTCATTCCTCTACTTGCTAGCATTAACTCCTTCCTGCATTAATTACAACAGACAAATTTCCTCCATAGTAATTCCACTAAAATATTCTATCTGAAGGAACCATCTTCGGAGCTCTTCATAGAAATGAGGGTTGAAAACATTAGAAGAAAAGAAATACCATAATTCTAAAGTAACAATTTGTATCAAGACAAATGTCAAAAAGTATAATTAAAAAGACAAATCCTTACAATTGGACCAAACAGAAACAACAAATGTGCCCTGATAAATCATGCAGATTTAAACAACTTGAAAAGACCACTTTGGAGACAACAAAGAAATAAATAAGGATGAAAATTGACACAACAATTGAACACTGCAAATGGATTACGAGTTATAATGTATCTGCTCCATTATATTGCTCAAAATATAAACATACATAACATGAGTTCTTTTGATATGAATAAGTGGATGAGATGGTCTAGTAACTATTCTAATGGATTGAAATGATGATGATATGATGATCAAAATCGGACCTTGGTTTCCCTATTTGTACGGGAAGCAACAAGCTTCAGGTCCATTCACAAAAGTTACATTGTTTCTTAACTAAATCATAATTAACATAACATAGAAAGTTAAAAAGATAGGTTTATTCCAATTGTTTCCAAACATTAAATAATGCTTGCATTTGTTGATAGGTAGAAGATTTTGATGAGACACATACTAACACCCAAGATCCAACTGGGTTATTAAGATTTGGACGGGATGATCCATACTAGGGCGAAAAGAGCAAGATTGAAGAGAACACCTAGAAGTGTATCACACCAGCTCAAGGTACAATCCAACCTGGTTATGACATTGATAGCAATCCAAATTTTCCTGAACCGTCCATACCTAAACATTGCATCACAATTTATTCTTCTTGCACATAAAAATGCCACATATTAACCCCTTCTAAATAAAACTCAAAATACCATGAAATAATGAGTCCCCTATATTAGTAAGTAGGCAATCTATAGGTCATGGTTTGATTTTATACAAGGATGCTCATGAAAGGAATCTGCAAGTGACGGTGAGTGAGTTGTTTGAGATTGCAGCTGATGGTGCAATATCCAGTCTTAAAGGCAGTTAGCAAAGTAGTAAATGTGCAAGAAAATCAAATTGTACACAACAAATAATTCACAATGTTATCTTGCATAATACCTTAAGTTTGAAGACAAAATTATCATTGTATCTTGATGAAAGTAGTGACCTTAATGGTCAATCACTAGCAACCATGATTTTAAAACATGGTATTTTGCTTATTAAGGCAACATTTTAAGCAAGGCGGTGAGTGGTGGTTTGGAAAAATGGAAGGTATGAAGGACTTGCTTTATATGCATACTATGCAGTCTATCTTAAGACAACATTCTTAGAAGAGATTGAAGGTGGATTAGGGAACTCAAGGGTTACCATGATAAAGATTAAAGCAAAGACTGAGATCTATTTAAAAGCCACTATCATGAAGATATTAAAGATGTCAAATGCAAAACCCTAGCAGCTGGAGTAATGAACATAGTGTGAAAGAGGACAGTGTGCTAGGGAAAATTTAGGAGATCTCCACATTATCTAATCATAGGAAAATACATCATTTATTTATTTTTTTAAATTAAAAGAAATTATTCTAAACCCTATATAGGACACATTGATACTTCAAAAGCATCTGCTTTATTTTTTAAATTAAAAGAAGTCATTATAAAACCTATATAGGATACGTTAATACTTCAAAAGAATCTGAATGAATTTGAGATTATGCAAACATATGTCAATTAAATATCTGGATTACAAATAGTAGCACGAATGTTGTAACCCTTGTTAATCAGAGTTGGAATTGATAAACAACAATGAATCTTATGCCTCCTATCACGCACATCTCCTTACCATTCTCTGTCATTCTTTACTGAAACACTTCTCCATTTTGGTGGGCTACACCTGAAAATAAGGTTTCAACAAAGGTTTTATTGTATGTTTATTAAAATGAAAACTCCATTTTGGCGGGCTATGCTTGAAAATAAGATTTCGATGAAATTTTTAGAGTATGTTTATTAGAGTTTTAGAGTATTTTGGTGGGATATAAAATTGATTCCTTAAATGATTTATTCAAATGAATTGTGACTGATGTGATTTGTTGCATTTAGTGTTGTAAATTGTAATGATGCCACGATTACCGTACTACCACCGTCTCTTATTATACTTGTTACAGTATGGCAGTGTTTTTCCCTTCCCTTATGTTGTTTATCGCACTACCGCCTTGCTCAAGGCTTCTTGCTGCGGGGTTGTAGTGTATACCGCTCTATCACATATGTTGCTCACCTTCCCGATGGTATAGCGGTGTATGCTTTTGATCATTACTTGAAGAGTGTTGATGAGACAATCTTATTTTTCTTATTGATATCTCAATGTCTCATTGACATTAAATATTATGTTCCTTTGATGTTGGTTATCGATGTCGATGAGAAAAGTTAATATATCTTGCCAATATGCCACTGTCTCATCAATATTTTCCTTCAGCGGTATTTCTTTATATATCGGTGTAACTCTACCATGTCGGGGAGACTTGTGATTAACGTTGTGGTATGATGGTGTTTTTCCCTTCCCTTCAGCTATTTACCGCACTACCACCTTGCTCAAGGCTTCTTGTTGCGGGATTGCGGTGTATACCACTCTACCACATATGTTGCTCACCTTCCCAATGATCTACCAGTGTATGCTTTTGATCATTACTTGAAGAGTGTCAATGAGACAATCTTATTTGTCTTATTGATATCTCAATGTCTCATCAACATTACTTCATTATATCCAAGAGTTGTGTTTCAACGAGCACTTGTAGATATACCTTGTCGATGTGACATAAGTGATTCTCTCCTCGATATGCCCGTATCTTGTTGACATTTCACTATTTTACATCATCGATGAGACATATAAATAAGTCTCTTCAATATAGGGGCATCTAAACTGGTGCTAAACCTGAAGCTAAAGTCGGAGCTAAAAGTGTTGCTAAACTCGAAGCTAAACTCAGAGCCAAAGGTGGCACTAATGGCGGTGCCAAAGTCAAAGCCATTATTGGCACTAAAGGCGACGCTAAATTTGGCACCAATTAGCACCTAAATTGGTACCGAATTGTCTTGATTGGCACAAATAAACGCCAAAAATAGCGCCATCCCAATAAATAGCGCCAATGTTTTCAAAAAATTGACAAAAAATACATTAAAATAGTGGGTGGAAGCAAAAAATGGAGCAAATCACAGGGATTTATTGTAGTTTTTCCACACAAATTCTCACATGGGAAAAATCCTCTCCCAAATTTTTCCTTTCTTTAGCATAGACAAAAGTTCCCAGACTATTGCCAATCTCCTCTAGAATGCTCAGCTCCCAGAACTCCATTGGGAGATTTGGCATACTATACCAATCTTGCATTGTTTCCACCACATGAGATGTAGGATTAAAACCTACCTTCCACCGTAAATAAAGACCACTTCCATCCAGAACCCAAATACCATTCACTACTGTCATATATATTTAATTTTAATATATTATTAAATTTTATATAGTATAATTAAGATAAATAATAATTATTAATGTTAATATAAATGTATGTAATTACCTTTTATTCCATTAAGTTACAATATAGATATGCATTATCATACAATTTACATTATAATGATTAATTATTTACATAATTTTAATAAAAATTAATATTAAGTAATATTTTAAAATATTATTTTAATACTATAATTAACAAAATTAACATTTAATTTAATTTTATTCACATTAACAAAATTTACATTTTTATTAAATTTAAAATACTATAATCAAAAGACTATAAAACAAGTACTAGCCACTATGTGACATTTATTTGAAACTAATATCTAACTTATTATTTCACAAATAATTATCCACTGACTAACAAAATACAATTATTACAATGCTAAATACACAAGTACACTTGTCACAATTATGTGATTAATCAGTTTGTATTCATTGATTTCTTCTATTTAATTAGTTTAGTATATTTTTTATTTATTCCTTCAAATTTGTTCCAAACTAGAAGTGTTGGTTGTTTGTAACGAAAAAATCGTACAATGAGATTGCTTGTTTATTTTTTCTTTTTATAAAATAAAATAAATTTTAATGAAAGAAATTAAATTTTATTATATATAAAATTTTGAAAATTTGTTATGTATTTTGTTAAGAGAAAAATTATTAAAAGTGCAAAAATATGTTTGAAGAATATTGAGAAAGAATGAGAATAAATCTTCCTTTTCTGTTAATGTTTGTAAGTAGAAAATTGTAAAAAAAAAAAATAGTCAAGGAAAGAGAGAATTTGTCTTACGAAACTAATTCCATTTATGATTCTTTGTAACTGCAATTTAGGACTGGGCTCTCTCACCTTGTATGGAGAATCCTGGATGTTATGGGCATTTGATTTAATTAAACACATTTCTCATTAACAGTGTTTTCTACTTTTTAAGTGATGGGGTGTCCTTTTTCAAAGGTCATATTCAACTTTATAACTTTTTTTTGCTATTGGAACTGAGTTTTTAATAATGTCCCAGTTTTGTGACTTTAAATTTGTTAATTATTTTTCTACATATCAAAGAAATTCTAGACATTATTTATGTTCATTTATAGATTTCCAAGGACTGCTTGCACAAGTAGGATATGAACTTTGATTTTTTAGTTTTTGAGTTATTTTCTGTTTAACTGATTGCTAAATAATTTTCCCTTTTCTAAAGCTACTCATACAATTTGAATTATATATTGTCTTTACTTTATCAACAAAATATTTAGCTTTATGATTCATTATACAAATAGTATATTATTTACAATTTGTACAATTTAATTTCATTCGCAATGGACAACTCTCGTGAACCCACATAAATTATTCAAATCTCAAGTAGTGACAGCTCCCCAATTCTCTCTACCAATTCATCTCCATCAATGAATTGGAATAGCTCTCCTACAGGACCCATACAAGATTTTGCAAGTAACATTACAATTAGTTGCATAGACTTGATACAACAAGCAAAGACCACTGTTGTAAATGCTCAAAGTGTGAAGGAGTATGACATTCAATCGATTGAAATAGAATTACATGAATTCCATTCAACTTGTGAAAAGTTGACTTCCTTCTACACTTTCCTTCGTGAACTACATGCCGATGAGTACTATTCACAAAGCGGTTCTGTCTACATTAAAGCAGTGTTTCAAAACTACTTAAGTGATGCTTAGTATACTTTTGCTTTTAAAATATGTATATAAAACGTGATGTACAAAATGTAACTACGCCTTCTAACAGCTTATGCACAGTTGGCTCTATTTTGCAATCCTACAAGAAATGTAAGCTCCTCAATAATACATACAAGCAAGTTCTCCTTGCATCAAAAGTACATTTTGAGTACTTTTAAAATACCATGTAATACAATTTTGTTTTCAAAAAGTATAATATATTTATGAACTTTATAATACCATATAACAAAAGTTTTCAAAAATTTATAAATTTTTGCATTATGTGATATCAATATTTATTAAATTAAATAATAACCTTCATGATTCCATATTCTACCATTAATGAAGGTCTCAAACAAACATAAAAAAAAGAGGATGCACATAATGTAGGTTACCCTTCAACTTTTGACACTTATGGATTGTTATCTTTATCATGTCCACCTCTCTTTATTTAGGACTATTCAGAAGTCTGAAATGCTAATACTGCCTCCTTACCCCTTATCTTCCATTTATTCTTAATTTGGAATGCACAGATATCTATGACAAATATAAATTTAGCAAAAGCATTCTCCTTCCACTATAGCAATTGGAGTCAAATTACCTTGTCAATCATGTCACAAACAGCCCAAACTAATTCAATAGATGACCTACAACATTCACCCATCTCAATAGCATCATTCTTGGGCAGTTTTACTCCAACCTGTTCTCTGCTTTATGTGTTCACTGTCATGCTGACAGTTTGAATTTCTCATGTAAACCTCCTTCTCACTGAAGTATTGTAAATAATTTTCTTCAACACACATTTCCTAAAATACATGATTTTCAGGAAATGTGAAAGATGTGTCATCCTCTAATTCATATTTTGCTCTTTAGGATTGACAAAGATGAAAAATTACATGATTTTCCTATTCCGACTTCAAAATTTGTTGTGGCCTGACTCAGACAAGACAACACTGTCATTAATTCTCTTTGGAAGCAACAAAAAATTTCATGTCCTTATTCATTTTTTTGCGCTCAAATTTTTCGTGGGGTTCTTTATCTGTTGAATGTTGAACCAACCTGCCCCCATGTTGGACTTCAAAGTGTATTTTAAGAGATTCATGTTGCTCCTCACGAAATACCTACAAAATTGTTTTAGAATGTAATGAAACAGAAACATAAATTGATCCGGTCAGGTACATAGAAACCTCATTGAAACCATGGCAAGTGACTTACTTCAAGATTTTGCACAAATTGTGTTCTGCTGTAAGATGCGGATGAATAAAAAATAAATAGAAGTGAATGAAAAATATTACAAAACCAAAAAACATTCTTAAAAAATGAGATTAACCAAACAAACACATCCAAACCAACCCAATTAATGTAGTAACAATCTTACTCAAGAGACAAACAAGGAAAATGTGCTTTAATATTCCCCCTCAAAATACCAAGGAGACTCCTCTAACATGTTAACCGTGGAACCCAAGTGAAGGCAAAATTAAAAATTTACAACTCAAGGATGAAGAATGTGACTACTACTTGATGATCGAAAGCCAAAATGTGATAAGAGGACTACCTCAGGGGTAGAACAACTAATTGGATAGATTTGGTCATCTTGGATTCATGAGAGGGGAAATTATCTCAGAAATAGATAAACACATTGGATTAGTTTGGTGGTTCTAAATCAAGTACTATGGTTTAAATTTTAACATAATATCAGGGCCAGCATTGGATTGGAGGACAGTTTGGACCTCAAATCGAGTGGTGGATCAAAGCAGAATATTCGAGGTGATAAAAAAAAATTCTAGAGAGAGCGCTGACATCAAATGGCAAGTAGCTCAATGGCAAAGCATTGGTCGATTGTGTACTTGAGTCTAGCCTGTTAAGTGATTCTTGTAGGTTTCAAAAGTATAAAAACAAACAGATTGTATTGCTTTATCTATTGCATTTTCTTGCCAAGCTATTGCACATGTGTATCTTGACTAATTATGACACATCAAAGCTATCTTTTCTCGCCTTATTGTGAGCCTTTGCTTATGGTCCGAAACATTTAAGAATTGGAGAAACGAATAACACACCTCTATGAAGTTCCTGGCTGAGTTCCAAAGTGTAGGGAGTACTCTTCCACCCACAAAGCACTGCCCCTTTACAGATAAATTTTCAAAATGAACTTGTATAGTTGGAATCTCTATACCTACTCTGTGAGTCAAGAACAAAGATTGGAATATGATCAAGAACTTAATAAAAGGATAAATTAAGTTCATAATTCCCTTTACTTGTAGATATGGGTTCTCAACCAAAGAACCAAACTATAGTCTTCAGCAAGATATTTAGGTTGTACTTGTCTCACATATCATCTTGTAAAGACCAAGGGCAAATCCAATATAAAGGAAACAGATAAAAGAAGCCATAATTTAGATACTCACTTATCAATACGACCTCTAAGCTTTTTCAGGAACTTCTCATTATCTTCTTTGGACACTTGGAGGACTCTCTCAATAAACATTTTTCTATCCATTGGTTCCAACTTTCTAACATCTACTTCCTTTGGAATCTGGGTCCTGCATGCTAGTATAGCATCAGCATTACCATTTTTGGTATTACTCTGATTTATCATGGTCCTTGGCCTATTATATGTAGGCAGCTTCTCAATAGCTGCCCACACTAGATTTTGTTCATCATCCTCCACACTATCTTTTGTTGATCTGATAAAAGCATCTGCAATTCCTCTGTTCTTCCTACTGGCACTTCTCCAGCTTACATTTCTAGCTAGCGAGGTTACAATAGATTCCATGCCTATCTCCAAATTTTACATCCTTATTCTAATGTAGGATTCAAGTTATATATACAACTCTTAACTTTCTCTGTCAAATAAAATCAACTGCACTAGTCTCCCACTAAAAGCAAAAACATTCAGTGTGCTTGTCATTTTATAAGAAGGCTTTCTGCAATATTAGATGTCAGAAGAACTTCAAGCTCTCTGTATTAGTACTTTAAATTTTCAAATACGTTACTATGAGTCGAATTCCCTTACTACCAAAGATTGACCATCTGTCATCACGATGATAAATCACTTTATGTTATCCCAGTAGAAATCATTGAAATTATTTTCAGAACTTCTCCATCACTCTTTTTAATTTGTTGATGTCAAGCAGTCCTAATATATCACGTGAAATTACAGTGATTGTAGCCTGAATGTTTTAAATTCAATGACAATGAAATTTGGAATCTGTCCTAAAATTTTTACTGTCGAAGGAAAAGATAATGCGCACATAAGTTAGAATTTTTTTGTGGTGTATACAATTGGATTACACATATTGGTATCTCAGTTTTTAAAGTGGATTACATATAGATATTGGAATCTCAGCTTTTTAACCCCGTGCAGTAATATATAAGGCAAAAACTTAGAAATTCTAAGTGTAACGGTTAATACAGAAGATGTTCTAACTTTTTCTGTTTAGAACCAAATAATTTATATGTTCTAACGAGAAAATATGGGATGACATTTTCTGCTGCAAATCTAATTCACGCACTGTTATCTATTTTTTGGAGTATTCATGGCTTTTGAGAGATCGATCTCATCACCACGATAGATAGGCTACAACTAGATTGACAGTTGCAGATGGTCCCTTCAGGAATAGGGTAGACTATGGCGGAGATGCTTGTCCATTTAAATCATGCGCTGCTCTCTATATTTTACTGTAGTGAAAAAATATTCTTCTTTCCATTTCCTTGTGTGTATCAATACAGTGATGATATGCCTGTTGCTTCTTGTCTTTTCCTTTATTCTCATCTATTAAGCTCAGATTGAATTTCAATAGCCCCTGTAGTTTTTTGAGTTGTATCTTCTCGGATATACTTGCGCCTCTTGCTTCAAAGATGCAAAACCCTATTTCCATTGTGAACTATTCCTTCTATTTCTTCATCTATATCTAGATACTTGAAACATGATGTGCCAATGAAAACAGAGAGTATTTTCCACAAATCTCTAAGCAAGGAAGTATTTGAATTGCACATTGTTGAGAAGAGTTAGAAAATTCATCTCGTCTCTAAATTGATGTGCAAGTTCTACCCCTGCATATAAGAGATACAAAATTGGGCATTCGATTGACAATCCATTGGTAGAAGAGTAGGGTTGTGCCTCCTCATTTCTATTGTCATCATGCTACATAAATACTTCCATTTTTAAGAGTGTTTCAATTTATTTAGTTATTTTTCTGTGGGTAGAAAGAAATGAATTTTGAAATTCAACTTTGTACAAAATTATTTATAAAGTTGTGTAATTTTATAAAGAAAAAAGAGATTGAATTTGGTTTGTATGTTCTATATGCATTTCTAAATTATCATTACTGATTTCTCATATGTTGAACTGGTAATCTATTTGTATCATTATGAAAGCCATTGGTCAACTATTGGTGCACTTACAAGCTAGGGAGCAAGTGCAAATAGATGCAGTCATGATATTATTTTTTTAATTTGAGTGTATATTTTCCATCAATAAACACTACTTATTTAATAGAACTAATTTATAAAATCTTATATTCTTTTTGCTCACTAACTTTTCTTCTTATTGTTCTTATAAAAACAACAAGTTCATTTGCACAAGTGATTATTTTGATTTAAACACTACTTCTTATTTTATAGAACTAAACTAATATGTAAAATAATATATTCTTTTTAGTCACTAACTTTTCTTCTTACTGTTCTTAAAAATGCAGCAAGTTAATTGACAAAAGTAACTATTTTGATATACATACCTCAACAAAATCAAAATTACAGGTATTCCTCAATATTCACTTCTATCCTATGTAAAAGTACTACACTTAATTTTTAAAAGGTCATGCTTGCATGTTTGTAATAAATTAGTTTATTTCTTTGTAATTTATAATCAATTTACATATCTACATTATGTTGATTCAACTTCTTAATCGACATCTATTTAATAAAGTATGCTTGTATAATTCATGTGATAAATAATATTACCTATGTTTCTAATAAATTAGTTTGTTCATTTCTCATTTATAATCGATTTACATAGCTACATTATGTTGATTCAACTTCATAATCTACTTTTATTTAATAAACTATGCTTGTATAATTCATGAGATAAATAATAGTTGTCACTTTCAATTTACTTTTGCAAGGACCACTTCGTTCACTTCTCACAATGTATTTTTTGACGGAGAATACAATTAAGATGATAAATGATGGAAACATTGATTTGCAACCCCAACTTCAAGTATTAGACATTTCAATGTTTGGGCACGGCCCCAAATCAACCAAACGCTATAGAGTATATCTTTCCGATGGGGTTCATAAGCAAAAAGGCTACACTTCCAAAAAAATACAATCGCTACATAGCTTCTAAAGAACTCCAGAAGGGGTCTATAATTAAACTCATAAGATACAGTTGCCCTCTTATTTGCAGTTCAAGGTGAGCCAACCATGTTTAAATGCTCTTCATTAAATTCCCAATTTAGAGCTTATAGCTTAGCATTCTTCAACCCACTATGTCACATTTTTTCCTATTCATAATAGTTTATTATTGTACTTTTATAGGTGGATTGTCATCTCCGAATTAGAAATCACATGTTTGCATCATGATACCATTGGTGAAGCCGCCTACCTATTTGAAGAACAAGCTCACCAAGTACACGCTACACCCTCAAATGATGGATCTACAAGTCTCAATGACAGTGTTAAGTAACAAAAGCACCTCCTCGCAGGGCACTTTTTGGAATATGTTCATCCCAACAAAGGAAAGACCTTCCCTACAATATTACTCCTATTAGAAATTCAAATCCATTCCAGACAAGGTGGTTGATAAAGGGTTGTGTTACCATGAAAAAATAAATTCACCACTTCAACACTCAAAACGGACAAGGACAGGTCTTTCATTTGATTTTATAGATTCTGAGCACACTGAAATATGTGTAACTTGCTTTAATGAAATAGCAAACCTTCATTACATGAATGTTCAGATTGGACAAGTATATACAATTTTAGGTGGAACTATTAAGTCGGCTAATAGGTTGTACAACAAGCTTAATAGCCAGCTCGAGATATGTTTAGTTGATGATTCAAAAATCTCTCTCTGAAGATGACCTTGTCATTCCTAAAGATTAGTTCTCTTTCATGGCCTTAAAAGACATTAAGGAAATCAAGAGTAATATCCTTGTTGACGTTATTGGAATAGTCATATGTGTCGACCCAAGCTCAACCATAAGGAGAAGGGATGGGACTGAAGTTCTTAGAAGGAGCATCAAGTTGATAGATATATCTCCATCTACCATTAATATCACTTTATGGGGTCCGACTACTGAAAAGGAAGGTAAACAAATCCAAGAGATGTATCACCTAAATCAGGTTGTTGTACTTGCAATAAAAAATGGATGTGTCACAGAGTACAATGGAAAGGTCATAAGCAGTTTGGCAAGTACACACTTATTTATAAACCCAACCATAGATGAGGTAGAAGAACTAAAATCATGGTTTAAAGAGAATGAAAATGATGTTACACCATTAAATACACAACCATTGGATGCACCCCCGTTGATTAGAAGAAAAACAATTTCTGATATTGAAGAGAAAACTACCAACGTGAAACAAACTACTCAATGCACTCTAAAGGCAACAATGCAATTCATAAAAATAAATTCAATTTTCTATCCATCTTGCCCACTTCAATTAGATGGCAAACAATGTAAAAAATAGGCAGTGCAAAATGATGATCAAACATGGTAATGTTCAAAGTGTAAAGCTACATTTGCAAATTGTACGTATAGATCTTCAACTAAAGGTAGCAGATCATACATGAATATTATGGGTTGTTGCTTTTGAAGAACCTGCCACCAAACTTCTTGGTATCTCTGCAGATGATTTATATATGTTGCAATTCAATCATGAAAAAGAATTTGAAGCTGAAACCATCATCAAACAAGTCTTGTTCAAGCAATTTCTATTCTCCATAACAAATTCATACGATTCAAGTGGTGTTCAAGGACGGGTAAAATCAACAATCACAAAGGTTGATCAAATAGACTTTGTTGGAGAAAATTCCTTCATGTTGGGTGGAATAAATGATATGTGTAATAATAATAGTGGTTAAATATAGGTTCATTGCTTATGCAATATACATACAATTTTTTTATCATGTTATATAGTATACTCTGCATAGTTTTCTTTGAATGTATGTTTGTATAATTTTCAGTCAATATATACTTTTCTATACATAATTGAATATATTGTTATTATGGAAATAATGTGTTCCAAAGCTTCTATCAAATTATTTATTCATATAGTGCATTCTAGAATCATATCTCAAACAAAAAAAAATAGAATGCTTGTACAAGTCGTAAAATACACATACACTTGGCATTTGACCCCCACTCATGTGTATCTTCTTTAATTCTATATGATGTTTTAAATTGTACATATAATGATGGTAGTTTCTATTTCCTTTATAGATGACAAGCTCTAATCCTACAAACATTCAATCTCATAAAAGAATTCATGATTACTATATGAAACATAAAGAAGAAATAAGTATTCGCTGTTATAAGCAACACATACAAAAAAAATAATCCAATCTAACGAACCAATGTGTATTCAATCAAACCATCACAACAATGTAGTAGACCAATCTAGAACATCCCAAACTGAACACACTTCTATTGGTTGCTCATCAATAGATTCACAACAAATACCCCATAGTCTTCAAAATCAATCCACAAGCTTACCACAATCCAACAATAAATTTATAGCAGCTACGAGAGGATTTCGCTTTAGAATAGATCAACTTTCAAACTTGTCAACATGCATGATTTGCAATGAATCTTACCCTGGAATGTAGACCAATTCAACAAATAGTGGTCCAGTTTGTATTAGATGCTTTCATGAGAAAGGAAGAAATCGTTTCTCATCATCAAACTTGATGGACCCAGGAGTACAACCAAATGAGCTGAAAAAACTAACACAAGTGGAAGAGATGCTTATATCACGAGTTAGTCTGATAATACAAGTGACCCATGCACATGGAGGCCAATACAAATATAGTGGACACACAATTAGTTTCCCACAAGGTATCAAAACAATAGAAAAATACCTTCCACATAAAATTGAAAACTTGGATGTCTTGGTGATTCGAAGAAAGCATACAAATGGTAACCATTATGATTGCTACATAAGTAAAAGTCGTGTTTGAGCTGCATTAAAATATAAAATCACAAAGGACCCCTACTACAAAGATGTTGAGATAGATTTTGCATCACTAGAAGAGCTCCCTGATACAAATACAGACGTTTCAAATATGCTTCACACAATTAATGTTAACAATGAAAATATGGTGGCACCAAACATTGCATCTATGTTTTTAGATGAACAACCTAACAATGAAATAACTTACTCCTCCTCATTTATGGCTAAATTAGGAAATAAACACAATGAGCTAGAAATAATCAAAGAAACATTGCAAGTTAGAGATGCAAATGACAACATTATGGATTGGCCACAACTTGATTGCTCTCCAATAAATGAATATAATATTGAGGGCCTTTTAGACATGGCTTTTCCTTCACTCTTTCCAAAGGGTATTGCACTACCATTGCAACCTCATTATAGACATGTTTAAATGCATGAATATGTGTTGCAATTAATGAGGTATCATGATAATATATTTGGAAGCCATGCCAAGGTTTAGATATTTTGTTTTGAACCTTTTGATGCGCCACTGAAGCCACGGTATTGCCTCTATTTTTGTCAAAAAAAATGCAGAAGACTACATACCAACCACAATTGAAAGCCTTTGTCGCCATATACAACAATTGCCTAATACTCAACTAGCTGAACAGTTGATGCATTTTGGATCTAACTTTAGAGGTACTCAAGCATATTGGAATAAGTGTCGTGGTGAACTTTCAAACATGATCAACCAAATAGGTTCCCCCACACTATTCTTCACATTAAGTGTTGCAAATACAAAATGGCCTGATTTACACCAACTATTTTCAAACGACACAACATCGACAACAAGAACTAATAAATACCGCATAGATAACATTATCAATAATTCACATACCACATCCTTGTACATGCATCAACGATTCACAATATTTCGTGAAGAAGTCTTGGAGAAGTTTTTCAATGCAATTGACTATTGGTATAGATATGAATAGCAACATTGAGGGTCTACACATGTACATGGCTTCATTTGGATTGAAGGTGCACCAAACATGGACAAACTCAACTGGACCAATCATGCAAATGTAGAAATAGAAAAATTGTTCTTTGACAAATATGTCAGTGCAGGGAACCCTCGTAATCTACCAGATAGAAACAACACATGCCATCGATCTATACAAGATGATCCATGCTTACTAAAACCACATGAAATCTTCTCTACAAACACATTTCTTGACTATGAAGAGTTAATCAAGCGAGTCCAAAGACACACCAAATGCTCTGAAACAACATGCCTTCACAAAAAAGGAAAATACCTAGAGTGTCGTTATAGGGCTCCTTGGCCTGAATGTGCTACCTCTTCCTTGTCCTGTGATGAAAATGGGAAAAAAACATATGCCCCTACACGTAATGATGATTGGTTGAATATACATAGTCCTGAAATGATTTCCATATGGAGAGAAAATACGGATTGTCAACCTGTTGTCTCAAAAATGCTTGTTTTAAAATACATTGCAAAATATGCTTCCAAGGTAGAGCGAAAATCTAAAAGTTGCATTGATATGTTGACACGTATATGTAGAAATCAAGCATCAAAAGACCAAGCTCTTTGCAGCATACAGAAAATTCATGTTTGAGATTGTTGTAGACTGTGATATAGGTGCACAAGAAACATGCCATATGCTACAAAATTTATCACTTGTTGTTTGCAATCGTGAGTTTATGACTGTTAATGTTGGTCTAAAAGTGTTTCATCGAATTAGAACAAACCCAAATGAAAATACTTTGCAATTGAGTTATCTCCAATCGTACATGCAACACCCTCTTCAAATGGAGACAATGACACTAATTGAATCTGCATGCTCATTCTCATTTTCAGCCAAACGCAAAGGATGCAAGTGGAAAGAAATGAAACAAAAGGTAATTATCGGTGTCTTTCCTCAATTTATTACTATCCCAAAGGAGGATTCATAACATTTTGAGACATTTTGTTGGAGCGAACTCCTATACAAGCATTTTCATAATATTGTCATAGACATAGATGTCGAGAAAGTAAATATTATTGCAAATTGGAAGGAAATGAATAGACTTAAATATTGTGTGTGGCATATTCATCACATAATTGATACGGATGTTGATAATGAAGAAGAAGATGAAGATGAAAATGAAATACACAGGAAATATAATACAAATGAATGAATGGGAGTTGTTATCCCAAATGGGCCATGGTAGTGGTGCAAATATTAATTCCCTTGAAATGCTAGGAAGACGTGACTTTGATAATAGCAACAATTGGAATGAGCGAACAATACCTCAAAATTTAAATGACACCACAAAACATTTCATAAGCACAAACAAGATGTCCCAACAAGAAGACCAAACAACACTTGAGTTTAACAATCTCCCATATCCACTATCTCCCAAACAACAACTCGTGCTCACAATTGTTCAAAAACATTACACTGATAAATCATTCAATAAACCATTGCACATGATCATACAAGGAACATTAGGTACATGGAAATCATATCTTATTCATTGCATTAGACAATCCCTTTGCAATTTAGCATCGAAACAATATAACCCACTCCTTGTCATTGCTCCTACAAGAATCGAAACATTCAACATGAATCCATCTACTAGACACTCAACCCTTAAGATTCCAATAAAGGAAATGCAACCATTGAAGGGTCAATCACTTACACTTTTCCAACAAAACATGAAACACATAAAATACCTCCTTATAGATGAGATGAGCTTCATAGGCCCAAAATTACTCTTGAAAATAGATACTAGGCTACTAGAAGCTTTCCCCCACCAATAACACTTGTGCTTCGATGGGAATTCTATCATTCTTGTAGGTGACTTGGCACAACTACCCCCTGTAATGGACAAACCTATCTATGCATCACATTCAAATGTGAAAGACCTATGGGAACAATTCAAAATAATTGTTACACTATAAACAATATTCCGTCAACAAGGGGACACACAAGCTCAAATTGACTTTCGACGAGCTCTACAAAACATTCGTAACGCCGAACCAACTGAACAAGACTGGGAACTACTAATGAATCGCACAAACACATCTCTATCAAACAATGATAGAAAATATTTTTACCAATTAATGCACCTATTTCCTACAAATGAATTAGTTGAAACACAAAACCAAAAAAACTACAACTATTAAATATTCCTATTGCACTTAGTGTTGCAATAAAAAAAACACAAAATCAAACATTGATAATGGTGTTGACCAACTTCCCCAAGAAATCCTACTTTGTAGAGGCCAACACATCATGTTAACTACAAACCTCTGGATTAAAATAAGACTTGTCAATGGGTCTCTTGGAGAGGTCCTAGATATTATCTACACAGTTGGCTCTAAACCACCAGATTTACCATTGTATGTAGTAGTAAGATTTGATACATACAATGGGCCACCTTGGAACATAAATGACCCTACATCTATACCAATAACACCTATATCTCTAGGTACTCGTACACAAATACCACTACGCATGGCATGGGAAATTACCATACATAAATCACAAGGATTAACACTCAACAAAACAACAATTGATATAGGTAAAAAAGAAAGACAACGGTTAACTTTTACAGCTATATCTAGGGTGAAATCAATAAATCGTCTTAGGATAGATCCACCATTTTCCTTTGATCGATACTCACGAATGAAAAATAACCCATACACAATTATTAGGAAGAAGGAAGAGCTTCAACTACAACTTATCTCACTATGATGACTACAGGTACACATACAACTTCACCCTTCTATGCATACATTTTATTTTTCTTTATTTTCCTTACCATCTTTACATAATACAAATTAGTATTTGTATATTTACATAGAAATTA
This sequence comes from Sequoiadendron giganteum, assembly GCA_007115665.2. NCBI lineage: Eukaryota > Viridiplantae > Streptophyta > Pinopsida > Cupressales > Cupressaceae > Sequoiadendron > Sequoiadendron giganteum. The sequence goes on from CM021106.1 coordinate 408,151,407, forward strand.
TATGCATGCAGGTGGATGCTCAAAATTCGTACAATTCTACAACAACCGCAAATGATCAAGATCCATCTACCAATGATCACAATGAAGATGTTTCTATCTCTTCCATTCATCATCAACAGTCACATCTCAATAATGATCAAAACCACTCAACAATGTCTAATAATGATTCAACAATGATCATGTTATTGATGCCTCTACATTACCCAATGAGTTGAAGGACATATTTCAAGTATTTATTCCAAAGTATGATAAACATCTTACACCAATGTCTAGCAAATGTCCTTTCCAAGAAATATTCACATCCTTTGACCTCATCATTGCACATATTGAAGCTTGATCCAAATCCACTATAAGATCAAGATAATATTGAGCCAATTCCATTGCCTAATAAAGAAATCAAAAAACCCTTTGCAAATAATCCATCATTTGAAATTGATCCATGTCAAGAAAATCAACCAAAGGATATTGAAGATAACACAATGCAAACATTGTCCAATTCATACAAGATGTCAAAAATGATGACCATATCCATATATCACCTACTACTCCATCTACCCATGAGATGCTTACTCCTAATGGACACGTAGATGATCTTAAAAAAAAGACTCTCTTACTCTCAACATGATTATCAATGATCAAGAGTCTTCAACTCTTAAAATCATAACAATAGACCAAAGCAAAGAAGAATCAATGAAGCATCAAAATCAGAAAAAAACTTCCACGTAAATTGTAAACATTGAGTACGAGGATATTGACCATTATCAAAATAAAGGAGTATATTTACAAATCTTCAAGTCAACAAAAACAATAAGCAATCCTACACAAAGTCATTGTGTTACAATAGTCAAGGAATCCATGCATGACAATGATACAATACTCGGGGAAACTTTGTCTACTGCAAACACCAACATGGGGAGCATAAAGAGTCCTTATGATAAAACTGCTACCAATGCTATAACTATTCATATCATGAATCATCATCCATGCATTATCCCACCCACAAATTCTCACCAAACACAACACAAAAAGTTATATCAAAGAAAGGAAACAATTATTGAGGCAAAAGAATCATTGAAGCAAATCAACATCCATGATATCCAACTCTCGCATAAATTGTGTGTTGACAACAACTCTTTATCATAAGGACTCTAAGGGCACCCTATCACATTGTAAGCATTTAGATAAGAACCTCTCCGATATTGCAAAAGAAAACAAGAAAAAAAAATAAAAAAATCATCATCTAGTGAAAACCACTATGTTGGCGCATTGGGCAAGTACCATGATGAAAACCTGGCAAACAGGCATCATGTCTAGAATCGAGCATCTATGAAAGCCATTATAGGAGGAAGCATCTTATACCATCCATAATAAATCCACCACTACATACATCTTATCCATAACAAATCCACTCATTCATGAACCATCTATCCAATCCATGATCACCCATCAACATCCAAATTCCAAATCACCTTGATCTTAGTCAAAGTTTGCTATACAATTTACACTTGCTTATGGTAAATATATTGACATGGAACATTATCATTGATACTACACAACATTATTTGACCCATTAAGCATTATCAAAATGACCATCCTCTATCCAATTTGCTTATCTTATCACAAGATAAACCTTCACATTCTTTGCATGACTAACATATCCATTCATCCATTCATTTATCCATTCATCCACCCATGACATTCCAAACATTGCTAGACATTGGGAATAGATACTTACATCTTGCTTCAACAATAAATATTGTCCTATATCCTTCAACTCATAATACAATTTTTATTTGTATAATTAGGGGATACTGACATCTTCTGTACATATTATAGACATTTTGTATATAATTGAAACAAGATTGTATATATTTTACACTACACAAGATTTCAATGTTTACTTTTGTACATTTTCCATGTTCTAAATTCAAATACTAATATAGCATCAACTGCGGTCATCCAATCGATATATTTTTGTGTCAACAACAACTAATTTCAATTTTAATGCAACTTTTCCCATTACCATAAAACCACCTTTGCATTTATTTTGTGCATTTGCTAACTTTTTATCAGATTGTGTGGGAAAGAAAAAGAACAACAAAAAATATTGTGAAAGATTGTAACAATTCTTTAAATGTTTAATTCCATATATTTTCCTATAAACTGAAATCTTGGTCATCTGCTATGAGGCACCGGTTGTTATTTATTTCATTAAATATACTTGCGAGCATTTCAATAATCGTTCTTTACATGTTTAGATTTATATTACACTCAACTACTACAACAAACAATCTTTCAATGTTTATCTTTTAAAGCAAGCATATGAATGGGTAAATTATATGAAGTAATTTTGCAATTAACATTGACTACACCAATATTTTCATCTAAAAACAAATGATAAATGGAAACAAGAGATGATAAACACCAAAAAAAATAGTGTAAGATTGTAATGGCTCTTCTTTATGTTTAAACACATATATTTTCCTATCGGCGTAACCCTTACACCCTTTGATGCAAGTGCTAGTTTTTAATAAATTTAAAATACTATAATCAAAAGACTATAAAACAAATACTAACCACTATGTAACATTTATTTGAAGCTAACATCTAACTTACTATTTCACAACTAATTATCCACTAACTAACAAAATACAATTATTACAATGCTAAATCACAATTATGTGATTAATCAGTTTGTGTTCATTGATTTCTTCTATTTAATTAGCCCAGATTTATTTCTCACACAACTATATAAAAATGATGGCGGAGCATTAAGGCAGCACTCCTGCACACAATGGCTGGTTTTGTTCATCTCCCATATAAATTACGAATTTTCCCGACGCAGTCATTGGCCACTTACAAACCAGTGGCCTGCTGTGCCACATCTGGAGAACGCACTGGCAATGGCAATGGTTAGTATATTCACTATTAACATCATCACAGATTCCCAGCTTCGCTCTTCCAAAATTCAGCACTTCAAGTTGCCATATTCTTTGTCGTCGATTCTTACCTTCGGAGGCTATTCATTTTTGGGCCATAATATGTTTCTTTTTTAAAGACTTAGAATATCTGGCTATTACTATTTGGAGAATGTGAAGTGACAGTGTAATGAATATTTGCAGGGGCTGTAGTGAATTTGCAGAAAAGTAGGGGCCTTGTCATAGCCGAGATCGCAGTGGATAAAATAAGAAGGCCATTGTCAAGGACGAGGGCAAACGATCCAGACAAGGTCAAGGCCCTGATGGAGAGCATTGCACAAATTGGGCTTCAGGAGCCTGTATGCATTTTACTTTTATTCTCATTACTTTCCCTTATTTTATCTATTTAAATGGGGGGATTTTATGTCGCTGTTTACTACCTCAACCGTGTTCTTTATCCAGTACCCTCCGCTGGTACGAGGAAAGCGATTTTACACGTATTGTTCCTAATATTTCATAAGTTATTCCGTGGAGTTTTAACGTTCCTAATTATCCTTTTCTTGCCTTCATCATCCATGAATTCGACCTTTGAGTGCTGGGAAGATAGTACTGAGATTCTAGAACAGGGTTTTCCATGGCAGCTTCAGAAGCTTGGAGGAAGGCCGTGAATTTAGGTCATAACCTGTGCATTTGCCAATGGCGGTTATGAGATCCCTCAAAGGAGGCAGAGTAAAGAAAGCGTTGATCTTGCCACTTGAGCCTGACAGAATGGGACATGCATTTCCTCGAGTTTATCCATGAGTGGTTGGGGATTAGATACACCAGGGCCTGTTCAAAGTGCAAGAATAATTGCATATTTTTTAAACTCATTCATAGTTGTTAGGTAATATTGTTGCCATGGATACATGGTATTTCCCGATAGTGATATATCATACCCATTAAATTAGGTATTCTTCTTCAATTGGCCCATATATCATCTGGAATGAATGCATCACTACCACGGGGGTACTATTTCGTGGATGGCCGGAGAGAACCCCCAAATTGGGAGACAGTGCAGGGAATCAGAAGAGTATAAAGAAGACTGCTGTAGTAGAAATCAAAGCTAGAGAAAAGAGGATATATGGCATGACCAATGGATATTCCTTTTATATAAAATAACAGTGGGGAATTTCATAATTACTAGCAAGAAGATAAAGAGGGGAGTAACATAAATCAATGGTTGATGGAGAAGATCCTCATTACCAAGTTTGACAGGGTGAATGTTGGTATTAAGTGAAAGGCTTGTATTGGGAAGCTGGATAGGTTCTTCAGACGAAGCCCTCTAGAAGAATTACAAAGAATCAAAATCACCACATTACACCTCTAGGGACAAAAAATATATTGACTGAAAATGGTTGCTCAAGATTGAGGAATTATGTTGCAAATCAGCAAACGTCATAAGCAAAATGGTTGCATTTGACTGAGAATTGGTACAATTTGCCATATCATACAATCATTGGCATGTCACCACAAGGCCTTGCACGGTTATCATCTGACCATGACGATTAGTTGGTCCATTGAAGACATGTAAGCACCATATGTATGTATTTCCTTTTGGAAGAGAGCCAACAGATCTTCAAACAACTAAGAGGACCTCAATGTGGCCAAGGATGGAATAAAAACTGAAAAGGACCATGATTGAGGATTTGAGGCAAGTGATTGGGTTTTGATGGAACCTACGTAGGCCCAACATCGTAGTGAGAGGGATAATTGGGATGATTTCAAGCCCTCCTAGGCTCTGGGAAGAAATTTAGTCTTTTGATAAGGCATTAATTTGGCTTCTCTTTTGGGTTTTTTGTTTTCTTATCTTCTTTCTCCCACTTCCCATTTCTAGCATGTATAAATAGGAGCCTTTGACTTAGGGCTTGGGATGGATTTTTACAATTTGTGATTTGTATCAAGCCTTATATATAAAACTCTATCATTTGTTTTTTTCTCCTACTTGTGTTAAGTTTGGATATTTAGACCTTGTTTCATATTTCTAGGGCACTAAAGTCTTCTTATGTATACAAACTTTGTATCTTCATGAGCATTAATGCAAACAGTTGTGACTAATTTCTCTCTATCCTATATTTGTGTTACATGAATGAATGTTCTTTGATCTATATTTATGGTGATTTGCTTATACTCTACTTTGTGTTGATTATTTATTCATGTGTCTAATCTCATTCTGTTGATAGATTGAAGGAGAAAGATCCTTCGCTTGGTGCACTGCCTCTTTTAGAGTAGGATTTTCTTTCGTGCAATTATCTTTTTCCTTTTTGTCTTTTAAAGTAACCGTGAAGAACTTATTGCCTATCTTACAAGGAACCAACCTTTTCAATTCCAAAGGACATTCTATAGGTTAGTTCCACACTTGTAGAATTCCCTATTGTTGTGTTCTGCTTGTGATGTCGGTATTGATTGCACCTAATTATTGCAATAGGTGGTTGCATTATCTGAGCAATAATAGGAGGATGATAAATCCATACAATAAAGATAATATCATTGACAACCCCAGGAAAACAAATCCAAAATAATTGATCTAGATTAGCACAAGGTAAAATGATGAGGTTCAAGATGATTGCAATACAGATCAAGAGAATTCTAAGTATTTTCAAGGGAAGGATAAGAAATGCCAAGGTATGATGGTATCATGGAGGTTGACAATTTGTTGAAAAATACAAAGAGGTGATACCAAAAGAAGGAGAATGAAGTACGGTAATTGTCCATGTTTTGAAGGCAATGTTAGCACATAAGTGAGTGACATATAGGGAGAATCTATAGAGTTGGCGCTAGGTTGAAGAATCTACTAAAACAAGGTTTGGGAAAAGTTAAATAGATGAGAAATACATATATAATGGACAAACAATCTTGAGGGCTCATATTCAAAAATGTGAGGAACAATAGGTGTGTGGCTAGAGCCAAGTTGTGAAAGAATGTGGCTGCATGAATTCTGTTCAACACTTGGCATATGGCTGAGAATGGTATATCCACCAAGAGATGATGGTGAATGGAAAAAGATAAAATAAGACTTTTGTGGGACATCTACTTTTTCTAATAGTTGTGAATAGGTACATGGGCACTACAAGAAGTAAATAGGACAATTTTTGATGATGCTTTTGCTGAAGACGAGTTGCAATGAATAGGTCAAAAAGATTTGGCTCTCAAAGCCAAATTTGAAGTAGCAAAAGAGAGGATTAGTGAATGTTGAGGGGTGGGGAATAAGAACATGATGATCTAAGGAGATTGTCAAGAATCGTCGAAGATGGTAAAGGACAAGAGTAAGGTTGGAGAAGAAATTGGCAGCACAACAATAAGTAGAAAGAAAGTTTATGTAATGCCCCAACTAGATCAACCAATACATTAAGCGGGAATCTAGGATTTAATATATATTTTTTGGCATAGAGTGCACAACTAACTGAAACTTAGCTCATGCTACCATCAATTGTGACTTGTGTAACAAGGTTGGCTCACTTGGTAACCCATATGATAAGCATAATAGTTTGCTAGATCTTGCATAGCAAAAAGAGTGACTCTTGTGCAACACACATATACATTTAACTTGCACAACCACTTGTGTGCATAGGCTGCTTGGCACGGCCTCTTTTGCAACAATATGCTATTGTGGCTTGCATAGCCACCTAGAATCTAGTTTGTGCAATAGGCTTGCTAATCATCTTAATTAACACAAACCTCAAAGCAATTTATCTTGCAAATTGAGTTAAATGGCTTACATGGTCGCAACCTGCTAACATGACATTGACAACTTGTGCAATTGTACATTTTGCTTGCACAAGATGGGGGTTTCAACATAGCAACAAAACCTATCTATGCAGCAACATGCCAAGTGGCCTTTCCAATCTTTGGACACAGACTATACATTCACAAAGTGATCTATACAATGTTGTGTTGACATGCACAATGAGTATCTATAGGTTAGGTGTGTCAATCTACAACAACTTGCATGGCAAGGCAAGTTATGCAACATGTGAAGAATGAATTGTGCAACATTAGAAATAAGTTGCACAACAATACCCACAGTGTTGCTCACATGACAAGAAACTTAGGACTTGTGCAACCCAAGCCTTGCGCAACTCAAAAATTAGGGAAACAAGAGACTAGTTTTATTGCTAGAGTAGTAGTAATAAGAACTTAGTGGTGCATTGCAATCCATAGTCAATAGTGCAAGACTTGTTTAATCAACAAGAGGATGGGCCAACCTCTTAAAGGTATCTTTTAGGGTCAAATAGTCAAAGATTCTATCAACATACTAGCATGCCCATGCTTAGCTAGACTACATAGTCTAGCACATACCTACTAGGCACAACAAAATCAATTGTGGAAATCTAATGTGCAATTTGAAAATCTAATCATCCTTTAAAGTTGGAAGTGCTGATTTAATTAAACTAGTAACCTCATCCATCTGATAATAAATGAAAAAGATATTAGTTTGTTTATCTTTGTTGCATTCAAAATATACTTGTTACATAACATGATCTCACGCTAGAAGTCATCCAATACATTCAAATATACATAAGAATAAGATGCACATAGATCTGTTTGCCACATTGATGTCATTTCCATCTGAGCAACTTTTAACAAATCTTAACAAGAATATCAACAGATTTGATCACATTGAGTGTGCCTATAGCACTCTATTACAATTTCATTCTCTTACAGGTCACAAATTTCAGCATACATATAAGGTGTGCAAATTGTTGCCTCATGTTGTTTTGAAGACTTAGCTTCCTTGACATACATAGTCTTATTTTAGAGAAATACAATTTCTTGTCAATATAACATGCTTGATTTGCCTTGCATGGACTCTATGTAGATCACTAGTACACTAGATTCTCTCATAGACTTCCACATAATATCTTTACAACCTCAATCTTAAGGAGGGTATCAAACTAGATGAGTGCTCACTACCCATCCAATTGGCATCATTGAGCCTTATAGACTCTAGCATCCCCAAGCTTAGAGGATAACCATGTGCTACTAGGTATAGCATATCGACAATATAGGAAATTTCACAAGTAGAATACTTTGTGCAAACATCTATAGGTTTGTGTTATTGACTCACAATGTGAACCTTTGTCCAGGGTTCCATTCTAAGGGGAGAATCAAGGGACTTCCCTATTCCACTTTTTTCACCCTTATAGAACATTCACTTTTATACAATTGTTTCTTTCACCTATGCAAGGCACTCAAAACATTCTAGTAGTTACTTTCACTTGTTTGAGGCACCCAAAACTCTCAATAGTTCCTCCCACTTCTGCATAGGCACTTAGAACTCTCCATTGTTTTTTTTCACCTATGCATAGGCACTTAAACTCTCCATAGTTATTTTCACCCAGGCATAGGCACTCAAAACTTTCTTCACCACTCCATTATCCTTCAACACATCATGTGACTCATTTCACTTTGCAAAGAGCATTTTAGAATACTCAAAAACTAGATGAAACCCTATACTCCATGATTGTATTTCAATTTCATAAGCATGCATAAACACATCATTATTCAACTATTATCTCTCCAATTATAGAACACCATGGATGCCCTCTTCTCTCTCAACCCCCTTATTCACAAGCCTAGCTCATCTTCCATCTTGGAAGTGCCAATGCAAGGAACACACACTTACAAATTGACAATATACAGCTACAACACAATTTCCATAGGCTCTATATTTCACACAAAGTTTTAAACAACATTATATTAGATGCCATTTAGAAGGATAATTTTCTATTTTTTCATTTTCAGGTAGTGAAAATCTACTTGGTAGCTCTTCCCAACAATCACTTTCCTAAATGACAAAGAAGCTGGTTGTCCCTCTCTTGCCGCTTTACTTTCTTCATCCGACATTGCCCTAGGCACCTTTCAATACCTCATCCTTTTGTGCCCACACTTCAAATGGTGCACTTCACCTTTTTTCGCTCCCGAACATTTGAAGTTTGATGCTTTACTCACTTACCCAAAGCTTGAGCCTCAATGCTCATGCTGCCACAAATTTCTCTCTTGAATCTTCCATCCTCCTTCTCAATCTTCAAAGAAATGTACTAGCCAACCATCCCCTAAAGTCTTCTCAATTTTTTGCATAAATAGAGGCATAGATTTCTTGTCTGAGCCCAAAACCTTATGCAAACATCTTATCTACAATAATTTTCTGCCCAAACCAAATCTGATATTCCTCAAATAGTTTTCTCAGTAATTTAAATCTAATTTCTTCCTCACGTATCTTTTCTAAAAAATATTATTTTGTATCCATTTAATTCTTCTTGACATTTCTCTCTTTCACTCCATCACCTTTGACACATGGCATTCTATTTCTAATTGTTGAGAATTCATTTTATTAAGTTGTTGGACATTATAAAAGGTATTTGAATATTTTGATTTAATATAAGGCCTAACATTTACAAGCATTCAATCTTGCCTTAATACTATACACCACATAATAATTTACCATAACACAAACCCCCATGTAACACTTAAAGTATGCAACATTTTCAACCCGAAACATAAACCTCCATAAATATTTATGGCTATAAGGTATAGGGGAAACAATACTCTAACCACCATGTGGCTAGGTTTTGGTGGTGCTTATCTCATGGGTTACACAAGGTTAAGAGTTTCTCATTAGCATTTAAATAGGAACTATGTGGCTTGGCACACAAATTACTCAAAACCCGATCTGATTTAATCTATGGTCTATACACTCAAAGCACATATCAAATACATCCACAATAAAACATAGCCAAAGCATCATATAACGTCACCTCATAGAATATATGGTCTAAATAATTCATTTTCTTAAATATAAGGAATCACAATTAGACATGATGATATTCCCAAGCATGTGGTTCCATTAGAGTCAATTACACATTCATCAAATACTATATTGCAATTAAGTCATGATATTTTAATAATTTGAAATAGGAAAAATATAAAGTTTAAATGCTTCCAAAATATTTCTTTGAGCAAAGCTTTCATCAAAACATAGGTGTAAATACAAAATGGTCATCAAAAGGTTGGGCCTTGCATCCCCCTCCCCTAAGAGTAGACTTACTCTTGGGAGTCACTAGAAGAGATGACGATGAAGTGCACACAACTATATTGTGTCCTCTCAAGTAGTTGAAGTTAGATTAAAAAAGGTCCCATTGGACCTTAAGTTGGTCCAACTCTGAATGTTGAAGGCTTAACCTTTGATGTTCTAAAATGCAAATGGTCTCTAAAGCTTATTGGCTACCCACTTCTACCTCTAAAGCGGTCCAATCCAAAACATGAGTACTCCCATAAATCTATCTCTTCAAAATTGATACATGAAAAACATTGTGGATGTGAGACAAGTTGGGTAGCAAGGCAAAGCAATAAGCAAATGAACCTATTAGCTCTAGAATCTTAAATGGTCCTACAAATTAGGGCACAAGCTTAGAGCCTTTCCCATAATGGATCAAACTCTTATGAGGTTGTCGTCCCAAGAAAACTTTATTGCCAACAAAGAAGTGTCGATCCAATCTCTTAGCATTGGTATACTTCTTTTGGTGATCTTGTGCCTCTACAAGATGCCGTCGAATCAAGGCTGCCGACCTCTCCATGTCTTGCAACAAAGCAAATCCAATAGACACTTTGTCCACGATCCTATTCCAATTGAAGGGTATTCTACAAGGTTTTCTATACAATGGTTGAAAAGGAGCCCATACCCAAGGAATTGTGAAAATTGTTATAAGATGTAAACTCAACCAGATACAAGTAGTTCTCCCACTTGGACCATTGAGCCCTAGCACACATACAAAGCATATCCTTTAACACTTGATTCACTCACTTTGTCCATTTGTCTCCAAATCATATGCAACACTAAAATCAGTGCCCAACACCTTTTGCAAGGAAGTCCAAAAACATGAAGTGAACCTTGGGTCTCTATAAAAAATGATCCTTTGTGGGATGCCATGAAGTCAAACTACATCATCAAGGAAGACTCTTGCCATTGACATGGCATTATAAGTAGACTTCATAGGGGAGTAGTGGGCAACTTTGGTCAATTTGCGACCATTACCATGATGACATCATGGCGATAGGAAGGCAAGGGAAGACCTGCAATAAGATCTATAAAAATTTCCACTTAGGTATCTCATGAGGATAAAGAGGCAATATAAACTTTATAGGATACTTGCTTCCTCATGTTCTATGTAACGTCCTACTTTATTCCTCAAGTACGCTGTCATGCCTCACCAAATAAGATTACAACAATAAATATAAAAGCCCAAGCATTGAATACAATTAATAGTTTTTTATGAGGCTGACCTAGTTAAGACCTTCAGTGATAGAATAAAGGTGGCCGACCTAGGAAAAAGAATAATATAAATTGAATGGTAGTAGTGGTGGTCGACTTAGAATAATTAAAAGATGATTAGGGGCAGCAATCACCCAACAACAGGTAAATAAATAAGTTACAAACCATAAAAAAGGCAACGCTTGAAAGAGGGGTGCATCCTTTGTTAGGGATGCAATGATTATAAGAGTGTGACTATTCAACCCCCACTCCATGAAGGATATATAAAGGAGGTTGGATCATTTGTGAGGGGAATGAATTGGAGATCAATCAAGCAACAGATTGGAAGGGAGGAATAAAAATTGGAAACTCATTGGAGTAAATATTATTTACTAGCAAGAGGATTATTGTGAGTTCTTAATTTATTTGAAATATATATATATAATGCTTGCAACAATTATTGATCCTTGTAATTAATTATGATTCTTCCTTTTTTATAAATATGGATAATAGATTCTTATATTAATCTAGTTTGAATTTAGAGAAGTGATTGCAAAACAGGAAGGCCGATCAAAATTTTGAGTTCACGAGAGGTGGAGGCTCGACAGACCCGCCATCAAGTACACCACCCCCGAGATGGAGTGCTCGTGGGTCAAGAGGCAAATGTGTGCTCCTCGAGATTGGTGGAAGGGAGGTAGTCTTCACGCTCTTATCAAGCACACCACCCCGAGATGTAGTGCTCGTGGGTTGGGAGGCGAATGAGTGCTCCTGTGCTTGATCAAGGAGGATGGAGTGCCTCCAAGGTGGACTAAGGGATGGAAGGGCGACCCACCTTCCATGCTCTCACAGTACAAGGGTGACCAACCTTGACACTGCGGTTTGCAAGCATTTCAACGAATTTCTAATAAGATTATTATGAGAATCCACATTGGAATGGCTATTGCCTTAATTTGCATTGATTTGAATAATGTACATGGATATCATGATGTTAACTAATGATTAATGATAAATATATGTTATCATGGCTTATGATCTAATATCAATTTCTAGTGACTAGTATTGTGTGTAGGACCTAAACTGGGATTTATAAAGGGCATTTCAATTGGTAAATTTACAATCTTAAATGCATTAAATTTCTCATTTGGATTCTAATTGTGCTTTTAGGGCAAAATCTAGGAATGTCCCAAATAGGGGACATTACATTCTACAACCAAGTAGAGCCAATAGCCACTTTATACTCTATCATATCTCAACTCAAGGGTGTCCTACAAGGTCTACCATACAATGCTTGGAAAAGAGCCATACATATCCAATGAACTTTGAAAAACTATTATTAGATGCAAACACTACCAGATACAAGCAATCCTCCTACTTGAATTATTGGTCCCTAACATACATACGAAGCATATCCTCTAACACTTGATTCACTCACTCTGTTTGTTTGTCTATCTCCAAATGATATGCAGTACTAAAATTAAGTTGTGTACACAATGCCTTTTGCAAAGATGTCCAAAAACTTGAAGTGATTACTAAATCTGTATTAGAAATGATCCTCTGTGGGATACCATGAACTACATTGTCAAGGAATAATTTTACCATTGTTGTGGCATTATAAGTGGTCCTCATAGGGGAGAAATGGGCAACTTCTATCAACTTGTTGATCATTACCATGATGACATCATGGCGATAGGAAGACATAAGAAGACCTCTACTAAAATCCATAGAAATTGTTTCCCATTTCCACTTAGGTATCTCATGAGGATAAAGAAGATATGTGAGATGTTGATACTCAACCTTGGCTCTCTAACACCGAAGGCAACATGCGACAAACTTTACAATATTTCACCTCATGCCATTCCAAGGATAAAATTGTTGAAGGTCTGCATGCATTTTATTCACTCCAAGGTACATTGCATAAGGAGTTTGATGCCCCTTCTCTAAGATCATTTGGTGAAGGCCACTTGTCTTGAGTATGTAGATGCATCTATGGTGTCAACAATGCATTAAGCTCTAACACACATCTTGTATTATTCCTTGAATGTTCAATTTTCTTGGACAACTTTTGCCGAATCTCTTGGTAAAAACCATTCAAAGGAAGATGGATGAGAATGCAATCTTTCAAATGTTTACCTAAGCTCATTGTAGCAACCACATGATGCCACCTACTCAAGGCATTTGCCACAATATTTTCCTTTACTTTGATATATGGGACCTCAAAATCATACTTGCACAAAAATTCCATCCAACGTTGCTAGCAGGAATTGAGATTAGATTAAGTAAAAATATGCTAAATATTGCAATAATCAGTTTGAAGCTCAAATCGCTTGCCAAGAAGGAAATGATGCCAATGTGCAAGAGCATGACCCATTGTAGCAAGCAGTAATTCATAAGTGGGTTAGTTAAGCTCATGATCTGATTTTTTGTGACTCAAAAGCTACAACATTGTTGTTCTACATAAGAACCATGCCCAGGCTTTTTGACAAAGCATCCATGCATACTATAAAATCATCTATTGGGTCTAGCACTACTATGATGGGTGCACTTGTAAAACATTCCTTAAGGATTTGGAAGGCCTTCTCACACTTCTTTGTCCACTCAACCTTCTTCCCTTACCATAGGAAGGAAATGATGGGATGTGCTATCTATGGGAGATCTTGTACAAACTTGCTCTAGTATCCTACTAATCCTATAAAATTTCTCACCTTTTCCACACAGTACACTAGAAGGTACTAGCCATCCCACTATAACTTTGATCTTTGAGGGATCTATTGAGATAACCTCATTAACATGGCTCATATATTGTAGTTCGGTTCAAAAGAACCTACAATTTGCCAAATTATCAAATAGCTGATTTTCCTTTAGACATTGCAAAACCTGATGATGTTATGTACCCAGGGATATAATATTACAAGGCATATAGGTTGATGGAGATGTCGACATGTGACATATATCCCTTAACTTAGTTATATCGCTTGCATATGCTTTGTAAGTAATAGTAATCTCACTAGCTAATTAGAATGAAAATATTTATCTCATGCCTAGAGAAGTGGTAGATGCAGGTAGTTGACTGTTGTATATTGTGGTGGTTATGTAAGAGAGAGTAATGTGAAGAGTATTGTATATATTGGAATCCCAATATGGAGATATAGAATGAGTGGCTTCTTGCATAAGGAGATGATGATGTAAAGTTGACTCTGCAATTCAGATTTTGGATGAATTTCTTTCATGCAAAATTAGGGCAAATTTTTCATATCTTGGAAGCTAGGTGAAGAAATTGAATTATTTTTTTGTAAGTGTTAGATCTACTTTTCTATATTAATTTATTTCAGATCTATTGTAGAAAAGGCGATCAATCAATTTTTTTTTTGAAATTTCCTTTTTTTCATCAGGTTTCCCAAGTTTGATGGAAGTGCTAATGGCTAATGCTATAGAATGCCAAAATGGAACAAGTTTTCTAAGATAGATGCCTAGCAGAAGAAAAGTAAAGATAATGATAAGGAAGAGGATGATGCTGATTTAATAGAGAAGATGAAGATGAGATGGAGGATAAGAATACATACAATTTAGCTCCAAGGAAAATTCAATATTCAAATTTCATGGATGCATTCAAAAGAAAAAAAAAGTTGTTTTCGTATACCCTAGCAACAAGTAAAACTTCATTGTATGACTATGGACTTAGCCAAGCTACTATAGGATTAGAAAACGAAAATCAAGGAGACTCAAATAGATGGTTTGAAGCTCAATATGGACAAATATGTTTGCATTAGAATTTTAAAGTTTTGGATATTGTTCTTGGATATCTTTGGTTAGATACTTTGGGAACAATTAATATTAATGTGCAAAAGTTCGTAAAGCTTTGGTATAGGAAGGAAAAAAGTAACTTTGCAGCATATTGCATATAATATGGACATAAGCAAGTACAAGGTAATGTATAGAAGGTTTGGAAGAATGCAAGTAAAATGAAGAGAATGATTAAGAGGAAAGGAGTACTTCCACTCAAAATTAAAAAGAATGAGTGGCTCAACAAGTTGAAGAATCAAATATATCAAAGAAGGTTCATGAACTAATAGAAGAAGGTGCACTGCATAGACATCCACATCATTGTGATAGGCTTCAGTCATGGAGGCATGGTACTATGCATTAAATAAGCACTAGTTATGGGCACAAATGGAATGAAAGGAACAAGTATGGACATACATTGAGTAAGAACAACCAATATGGATTTACATGGAATCAAAGAAACAACTATAAGAATTTTTGGCATCTAAGAAGCAAGGGTTATTTGTTGAAGCAAAGGAGGAATTACTTTGATGGGGAATGGAATAAGAATGGCACAAAAAAATATGGAACAAGGTCGAGAGCTAGGTACAAAAGCAAAAGTCTCCATGAAGATCAAGTATGGATGGTTGGATGATAGGGCGTTGCATCATGTTTGTAATGACTTGTACCAGTCTTACTATTTGGCTTCTCATGTTTTTTTAATGAAACAAGTCAAGGAGGATTGGTACCTAAGGATATAATATTATAAGGTATATATGTTGATGGAGATGTCAACATGTGGCACATATCCCTTAAATTAGTTATATTGGGTGCATATGCTTTGTAAGTTATCCCGCTAGCTAATTAGAATAGAAGTATTTATCCCTAATGTGGGGAAATGGTAGTTGTAGGTAGTTGAGTGTTAAATATTGTGGTGTGTAGGCAAGAGAGTAAAGTGAAGGGTATTATATATATTGGGAACTTAATATAGAGATATAACTTGGAGTGGCTTTCTACCTAAGGAGGATTGCCTGGTGTTACCCTACCTGAAGGGTTTATCCTTTTTTTATTATTCAATATCTTATTGATCTAATCTTGCATATTTTAAATATTACATGTAAGGATTGTAACATATAAAGATGCTCTATATGATCCTCCTTTGACTTAGAGTAAATCAATATGTCATCTAAGAAGACTAGCACAAATTGATCCAAGAAGGTATGAAACATTCCATTTGTAACACTCATGAACACTGTAGGGTTATTGTTAAGGCCAAAAGTTTCCATTGTGAACTCATAAGGCCCATAGTGAGTTCTAAATTTAGTCTTGTGGATATCGACCTCCACTATCTTCAACTCGTGGTAACTAGATTTAAGGGTCTATTTTAGAGAACACTCTTGCTCCTTTTGAATGATCAAATAGGTCTTCGATTCTTGGTAGGGGGTAATGTTTTTTTACCAGTACCTTATTTAACTATCTATAATCTATACAAAAGTGAAGGGAATTGTCCTTTTTCTTTACAAAATTCGATGAATAAGGCCCTTCTCAAGAAGCTCTTTTGACTAAAGCTTGAGCTAAAAAGCTTTGGGGTGTGTTAGAATTTTAATTTGCATCTTTTAGTGCAACACATAATAGAACATGTGTTGTAGAATTATTCTTTGAATTAGAAGGGGAAGCTCCTTGTAAAATCAAAACTAACCTACTATGAACAATATGTATCTGCAATTTACAATCTTTATAATGTTTTTTAGGGTCCTTTAGAGCATGCGATACAAACAAAGTAAGTAAACCTTCTTTTTGCTTTCTAAATCTAGAGCACAAGGCAATTCAACACATCAACACTAGATAAGAGATTTTTGGGCTTTTTGATTGCAAGAAATCCCCATACCTACACGCTTGCATTGTTGAGCTAAATTCAGAGTTTGAACAAGACAAGTACACATTCAGATTGAACAAACTAATGCATAAAAACATGATGGCTTTGTTAAAGTAAATGAAGAGCTTGGTACAAAACCACAATATCCAAGTTTGAAAAGATTTATCATACAAAGTCTGTAAATTTGGTAGAAGTTATTTAATACATCTTAGCACACAACAAAACATCTCAATAAACATTTGGAAGCAAGATAGGTGTAGTAAATTCTATTGAGGGAATAAACATTGAATTTTGAATTAGCAATCACAAATATTTGGTGAACAATAATTTGACCAAATGTAGGCTTGGCAATAACCATTAGGAATCTAAGTGCAAAATAACACTTTTTAAATTGTTTTACAAAGCTATTGCATGAAAATAAATAAAAAGCTAATTGCTACTTCTACTCTAAGAATAATTGATGCACAAAATGTAATTTTTATTACAAAATCTTATCTTCTAATACTAAAACTAAAACCATGCAATGTTTAGTTAAGTTGTAGATTGAATATATTACAAATGATGATTTAATGCTCACATCTCTCGCATGACAAGATATTTAAAAATAGATGATGTAAAAATAGTTGACTCTAGGCTAAAAATAGCATGTGCTTCTTGTGGTAAAAACATAGATCGTTTAAAAGAGCATAGGTTATAAATAACTCTTGCTAAAAATATGAAATCCTTGAATGTGCTCATCTCTTTGAAAATGGCGATGGCACTATTTTTAGCATGGGCTAAAGATAGACTTTGTATAGACAACTTTGGATGACTTTGATGATTTTGTAGCTTTTTCTTTGATCATGGCTAACTCTTTGAAAAACCTTGAAAATTTACTTTGACATTTCGAATCCCCTTTATAGGTGTGCACTTTTGCTTTACACATGCACTAATACACTATAAAATGGACTTTGAACTTGTCTTTTGATTTCCTTTGTATACATGTGCACTTCATCAATAGGTGGACACATGATAATTTAGATATTTTTAATATCTATGTTTTCCTTTATAAAGGCGTGCCTCTCTACCCAAGTGCACAAATGACAACGGGATTTTCAAAATTTGATGTGAGCTAAAAATTATCTTTGTTGAGGTGCACACTTGCACCATAGACACACATTTGACAATGGGTTTGGACTTGTTTTGAATTTTTCCGTTATTGAGGTGTGCTCCTCACCCTAGGCACACCCCTGACAATGGTTTTTTGCAAACCAATCCTTTTTTCCCTTTAGAGGTGCACCTTCAGTCTCAAGTGTGCACTTATGAATGGACGTTATTGGATGCTTGATTTTCCTTCATTGAGGTGTGTCTTTGTGCCTAGTTGCACATGTATACATTGGAATGTGATCACGACTTGCACTAATTTCCTTAAGATAGACATGTCCATATTATCCCACACATGCCTATGCATTGATCTCCTTCTAAAGTGTGAATTTGCTTCTCTAGCTGAGGTGTGCCTCTACATTTCCTCACATGCTTGTGAACCATCCAAGCCTTGTATAGGCATTTCTTTGATCCTTAATGTGTGCCATTGAATTGAAGGCAATTTTTTGAAGACTTGAAATATTTCCTTTGTATAGGCACAACACCATCTCTAGGCATGAGCCTAAATACTAGCATTCATCTTTGCAAACAATTTTTTCATTATGGTGCCCATCTTTGAAAACAAAATACCACTATAAAGTGTGCACTTAGTTTGGACTATGTATATAGGTGCACATTTACACTTAAGGTGTGCCCCTGAAACTAAACTAGTGAATCTCGCTTTGAAAACAAATTGATCACCTTTACGAGGCGTGTGTTAGAGGTCAAGTGAATGCTACTATCTATACCTTGCTCATTTTTAATATCTAGCTTTCATTGTTTGGTGCGCATTTCTATCATGGGGTGCACCTACATGAGCAATATCTTGGTCTCCAATTCCATCTATCAATCATGGCCTTCACTAGACACAAGCACCTAAAACAACTTTCAACTATTGAATTTCCACATTATGAAATGCATGTTCATCTGATTTCAACCTACTTGTATCCAAGTGCACTCTTAATCTTAATCTTAACAAAATCTTCTTCCCTACTCCATGAAGAAAACTTTTGCACAATCTTGCAAAGGTTAGAAAAGGACAAAGGATGACAGACATTGCAAACAAGATGAGTTTTGAAAGCCTTTTGCACTTAAGATTACTCTAGACAATGGCTTCAACTTGAAACTCTGATGCAATACAAAGTTTTTGTATGGGTACAATAGAGTGCTCATCCTAAATGGCGCCTCAGAAATAGGTTTAGGTGCATGTACCAAGTCAATCACACTTTGAGGGGGTAAACTTGGAAAATCACTAGGAAACACATCTGCAAACTTTAGAGGATGGGGTGATCATCCAAAGAAGGTTTATACTCCTTTGATTTATCACTAATATAGTGTTGGCAAACTTCTAACATCCTCATCGTATATACTATCTAAGTTGAATTGTAGAAATTGAACCATAGAGCTTTGACTCTATTTTGTTTCAATGACTTTTTGGTTTTATAGCACTAGGTTTTGGTTTTCCTTCTAATCTTTTATTGTTGATTGACACATTGTGATAGGCCAAAACTGAGGTAAATGATGAGAGATTTAATGTTTAATAACTAAAATTTTAGTTCAATCTATGTGTCAATCCGAGGCGTAAACTTGTGAAAGGTGTTTTAGCTATATGTGCAAGGGTTGCAGGTAGTGAGGTGAGTAAATTGAAATGCAGCTAGAAAGTAAATTCACTCTTTAAAACTGCTATAGGAACTGTGCAAATTATTAGATTGTAATTTGCTACAAAAACTGTACATAGGTGATAGGAACTGTAGCCTTCATGCTGAGAAACAAAATACAACAAGAAATAATAATTACAAGCTCATAATAAATAATGAAAATAATATGTCCTTTAACTTTTTCACAGCTTAAACATTATAACAAAACTTAAAATCACACAATAGCATGAATACAAATACACAAGATCATCTCCAACGCTTCCTAAGAGTGGGACCTCCTCTCTATCCATGTAGGAATGATTTGTTTCACTTTCTATGCTTGTCTCAAAACGTGATAACTATATTATATATCTTTTCAACAAATTATTACATTGCCTTATTTTTCTGCGTTGTTCCCTTTTGCACTATTCCTATGTTATTCTCTATGTTTCCTCCTATTCTCCTCTCACACCATTTCTTATGCCTTTATAGGAAATAAGGTGAATAACAGTTTATGGCTTATGGTTTACAATTGTCACAAATATAGGGAGTTGTTGGCCTATGGCCAACAAATTGACTTGAAATAGAGAGGTTTGTTTGCCATGAATACAGGAGCTATTTTGTCCTGTAGCCACCACAACTTATTAGTTGCAACAACAAATAATACACATTATTTTTAGCTTGTGGCATTCTACACCATACGAGTACAAAACTAAATCATCATATGTTTGTAACAAAAGATTTCATATCTAACTTAAGCAGATAATAAACAGTTGGAATTAATTTTGTTGACAAATGCTCCATGGGCTACAAGAAGTCTGCGATCTCCACCTTCATTAGCATGTTGCATGATCCATTTTTCCAAGGCTAAAATGACAATGGTTATTAGTAAATACAATAATTAATTTTCATATTGTATCTCAAAATTTTATTAAATATCACTTATTTATAATCTAATCATATGTAGCAAAAGGTGTTAAAAATATTTGATATAATATGAAAATGGAGCATGAAGGTGGGAACTTTGGGATAGGAAAAGACTAAAATATGGAATAAATTGAACATAAATGAAGCTCATCACATTGTTCCTTTGTTTTTTGGATGTGGGGATTTTGATCTCACGGAGAATTATGTTTTCCTTTGTTTTCCAAGTCTAATGTTTTGTGCGTTTCTAGGAAGTGTTGAAATGTTATTGTTAGCATGTGGGAAGGGATGATAACCATTTATCAAGTTTTGATCTAACAATCCATGCATCATAGAGAAGTTGTGAATTTAACATTGAAATTGTGTTGTGCTATCGACCAAGGATTCCATGTCATCTGATGGTGGGCCCACTTTCGATTTTGCTTAAATAATATTAAGCTCGTGGGATAATGACATAAACAAGGACAGGATTGAAAAGTATTAGCATGGGCCAATCCTCCAATAATTTCCACATCCAATAGCTAACACATCTCCAAAGGTAGCAAGTGTTGGCAGTGTTTTTTGTTGGACCATTGGTTGGTGGTATGTATAGGTTGCCAATAATGGTGGGTCCCTTTGCTTTTGTTTGTGGGGCTCTATAGGAAATAAAGGAAATAAAATATGACATCACTATGAACACATGGCACATTTGTGCAATCCTAAACAATTGTCAGTTTGACATTTCTTTTGTGTTTCCTTGTTGGCCAAATTCTCCACATCATCAAGTGATGGGGTGGGTCCATGATCTCCTATTAATTTCTTCTCTGTGCCATTCTTCATAGCGAGCTGCATACTATGGGACAAGAACAAATAGTCACTATCCGTGGCCCCTGGTCACCATGTGTTGAAGTCAAACACTCTCTTAGTGATTGTGCTACAAGATTTAACATGCATTGAAGGCACGTGCTACTCCACTTTGAGTCAAATCAACAGGATTTCTTGTGCCAATTGGAGTTATTTGATGCAAATAGTTACAAGTATATCTCACACATGATTGAGGCATTGATTGCGCACTTTGCTTTTAGGTTTTTAGAATAGATGTTCTCTTTTTGTATAAATAAGAGTTTCGGGCTTGATGATAGGTCAAAATGTACTAGGTAAGCTCATACGTATAAGCTCTGCTGACTTATTATTTTCTCATATATTTGTTAGCTGTAGTAAGACTTCATATTTCTAGATTGTTCTTGTGATTTATAAAATTGTAATTGTGCACTATCATATGATTTATATAAAAGCTGTGATCTATTCTTCCCTCACTTGTTTTTCATATGGAGAGCCTCTTAGCTGTTTTACAAATGCTTAAGTTACATCTCGATTGATTATTGTTGTGTAATCACTGTAGTTGAGAAATATTTCATATTATCCAGTGAATGATCATATTGTTCACTTAGATTACGTTTGAGTTTTGTATTTTCTTTGGGTTCTTTCTCTACCCTTTTCATTGCAAATTGATTGGTTTGAACTTCTCAATCCTAGTTGTCTTGCAAGCTAGGTCCTATGCTTGTAGGCTTCCCATGCTAGTAATGAGCATGCTTAGAGTATGCCATGTTTATGAGATGGTTTTGTGTCAAATATGCCTTGTTTGCATGAGTTTGTTTGACTGCCCTATTAATTGGCTTCTAGTCTAGAGGGGTGGACCTTAGGGCCCCACATGGCTGGGTGGTAGATGCTCACCATTTGGGCTATTTTGGATCCTTGGCAACCATTTAGATCCTTGGTGGTGCTTTGGAGAATGCGCAAAGGTACTCACGATTCTTGTGTTGTAGCTTTTCATTGTTGCATTATTGGAAAGTTGTTAATTGAGATCTCTGTAATCCTTGTGTAAGTTGCATTGAGAATTCTAGATCTATCTATGTAATTGATTATCATCCATCCATGTTTGGGATATGAGCCCTACAGTGTAAACGTGTATTGATTGTCATTTGAGTCAAATTTGTATCTTGTTTCACAACAAGTCCTCATGATGTGTAAGGTCTTGATTAGATGTTGTTTAATATTATTTTTCATTTGAAGTTGAAAAGGGACTTATTGATCATATATGCTTTCATCATGATGCTATGAATAAGTTGAATTCATTCGTAGATTGTTGTTACACTCAACCCTATTGATTTAGAAGTTCTACTTGTTGACATGTTTCCTTTATTGCTTCATGAGAAAAGGATGTTGTATGTGAATGGTAGTATTTTGGTAAGATCGAAATGTGTACTTTTGTGAATTTTAAACATGGTATAATTGTAACTTAGACATGATGAAATTCAATGTTTCAAATTGTTCTAAAACAACACTTAAGGTGTAGATGTTATGGCTTGTGGTAGGTTTGGTTGTTTTGGCTTGCTTGGGCATGTTACTATATTTTCCCTTTGCTGTTTGGCTCTTGTTATGTTTAGGTTGATGAAATCTTAGTCCTAGGGGTTAAATGTGGTTTTAGATGTATTGAGAATCCCTTTGTCATGTTTGGTGTCCATTTTAGAGTCAAATGGGGCCTCACTGGATTCGTTTTGCTCTTCCCTTGTTCAATTTGCTTGTTTATTAGAAAGGGGTGAACTGCTGTTTTCCATGGGGTGAACAACACTTACAGGTGAAGGTGTTATGGCTCGTTGTAGGCTCTCGATTGTTTTGGCTTGGTTGGGCTTGTCAATTTAGCACCCCTTTGATTTTTGGCTCTTGTTATGTTTTGGTTGATGGAATCTTAGTCCCAAGGGTTAAATGTTTTCATAGATGCACCAAGAATCCCTTTTCCATTGTTGGTGACAATTTGAGTCAAATGGGACCTTGTTGGGTTCATTTTTCTCTTCCTTGCTTAGTTTGCTTGTTTACTAGAAAAGGTATGAATTGTTTTCTGCTATGGGGTGAACACTTGTTTGCTAGGGTGAATGCTTGTTTCCCGAGGTGAACACATTGTGAGTAAAAGGGCAAATGCTTTCCAAAAGGGGTTAACAACAAAAATGGATGGTTGTCAACCTTTTTTTGAAAATTTTCTCAAACAAAGTTTGATCCTTGGGGTTGCCTTAGCTTCCTATCAATTTGGTTTGGTGAGTGTTGGCACTTTGTGTCACCCCCCATTTTTTGCATGATCCATCAGCTAAAACTGATTTGAGAGATTTCAAATGGTTATCATGCTCAAATACCTCTGTTAGTTGCCTTTCACCCTTGCAAGGTTGTAGTCTAAAACCTCTCTAAAACCCTAGGTCTGAGCATACCCTTGCGCTTTTGTTCTAAACTCATGTTGACCTTCTATTCTAGTTGCCAAACATTTAAGTAATAACTTATGTGCTTCAATCTCATGTATTGAATGTCCCCGTTGACCTAGGAACACTTGTTGATCCATCCCCCTTTTTTTCGGTCAAAATATTATATATCCTAAGTCTGAATGCTTCATGATCCTAGGCCCCCTCATTTCCTAGTCATATTTAAAAACAATTTTACCACGTGCTTAATTGAATCACTTAAGCGCTAGAGGCCTAGCTCGCTTGAGACACATGTTGCATTCCCATTGCATCACAGAGCGGCTTTGCATCACATTTCTATGTTCCCAGCGCATAGCAAGAATGCACTAAGCGGTAAAAGGCAGATGGTGGACGTGTCTCATCTTGTCATTGCATCACGGTGCTTCTTTGCATCACAATTTCGTAAGGCAAGTGCAAAGCAAAAATGTGCTAGGCAAGATCCAGTTCCAGGATGATATTTGGCAGTTCCCCATTCAAGCGCGCTCCCTCTTCGGAGCACATTTTTCATAAAATGAGCACATAGCAAGAATTTGCTATGCGGTAAAGGATTTGAATGGTGGATG
Organism: Sequoiadendron giganteum; assembly: GCA_007115665.2. Classification (NCBI taxonomy): domain Eukaryota; kingdom Viridiplantae; phylum Streptophyta; class Pinopsida; order Cupressales; family Cupressaceae; genus Sequoiadendron; species Sequoiadendron giganteum. Next base: position 408,175,759 of record CM021106.1, read on the forward strand.
CGTGTCGTCTTCCTATTGCAGTGCGTTGCTCCTTTGCATCACATTCTTATGAAGAGAGCCAATAGCTAAATTGCGCTAGGCCAAGGTTAAACCAAAAACTGACATCTATCGGCATTTCGTTGCATTGCGATGTTTCTTTTCATTGTAATTTCCTAGTGAAAGTGCATGGTGAAAATGCGCAAGGCTGCGGTAAATAGGGGAGGGACAAGTGGCATCTTCCTATTTCATCGCATGACTCCTTCTGAGATCATTTTCATGCTCTCGATGCATAATGAAACTACGCTAGGCGATGGCCTATAACTTGAAGATAGGTGTTCAATTTACATTGCAATGCTTAAGTCTTTCACAACACATTTTATATTCAACGACACAGATATAAAAGGAGAGGGAGAATGACGTCATGAAGACACGTGCTTACATCTCATTGCATCGCAAGGCTTCTTCGTAGTGCGTTCTCTCCAAAGGGTACCTCAGGGTGTTTTGCGCTGGTTTGAAGGAACGCACAGGCTATTGATCTTATAACTTGCAGATTTGATGGTCACGTTTTAAACCTTTCAAAAGCTCGAATCAGGGCCTTCCATCTCAAAATCCAATGGTCCAAATTCAAATCTGGCAATGACTAAACACACCATTTCACGGGAGCGCTTGTAGTGGCTGAGCAACAGTTTGAGCTACCAGGACCAAATTTTCTCGCCACAGAGCTTATTCTTCGTGGATTTCCACGCTGTATTCAATGTAGAAGCAGCGCCCATACTCCTTTATGTATGGCAGAGACATCCTTTTTGTTGCAGAATGGATTTCATGGCGAATTTTGAGGGAGTCCTCAACTTTGCAGTTATAGAGCATTCATTACAGAGGCATGGCGTGCACATCAGGGCTTTTAGGCTTATCTTCAGTGCGGGATTCGATGGCCCTATCATCCATGTCTGATTTGATCGGATTTCTACTGACTACTAACCCTAGTAGGGTTAGGGTTTGGTCCGAAGTCAATCTAAGTTATGCCTGCACTATAAAGGCAACAATTGTATTCATTCTAAGGGTTCTTCCTTTGGCTCCTCTAGGATTTTTCGTTTGTAGACACTGCATTTTGCATTTTGAAACTGTAAAGATTGCTTCTTATGCCTTATGTTAATGAAATCTAGCCATTATTTCTCTTATCTCTTGCATGTTCAAGTAAATTTCATTTACCTTCATGCTTTAGTGAGTTTCCTGGTCATTTCATTGATTTATGGTGTTCTTTGAAGCAGGAAGAATCAAATTTCTATCTTAGTGTCTCACCTCCTTTCCCCTTTTATGCATTCCTTCTATCCCTTTTCCTCAGTGAGTTGATTAAAGTAGGGTAGTGATAGGGTTTCATGTGTTGGGTTGGACTAACACATCTGCACTTAAATCAGAAGAGGAAGTCGGCCTTCTCCGGAGACTTGACCTCAATTTGCAAGGTCCCACACGTTGAGGTCATTTCAATTGTGTCATTAGAACACCAAGCCTATGTTCAATAGGGTGTAGTTGTATGTGACAACAGTTTTTGGCATGCTTGGTGGGACTAGTTCAAGTTTCATGAACTTTATTTCATCTTGTTGAGGAAGTGGTGTTGTTCTCAACATTTTAGCCTTTGGAGGCATCCAACAAAGTACCTGGCGACTTTGCATTAAAGGGACAACTTTGCAAATTCATTTTGAGTGATTTTACTAGGATGTACCCAAAATTCTTTGGTTGAGTAGACCTTTTCTCTTGTTTGAAATATATTAAGAATTTCCTACCTTTCCTTAATGCTAAAAAATGTCAAGCTATTATGGAAATCCTATGTCTACCTCTCCATTTCATGAAAATGCAAATTTTATGCCTCCCTATCAGCAATATTAGAATAGAAATGCCTCTACTTTTGCTTCTTAGAGCCATGTTGTGGTGGGCTATCAATCCTTTCCAAATGCTTACCACCCCTCCCCCCCTGCTCAATTTTCTTGGCAATCGGCCTATGCTCAAGTTCAACCTCAAGAGGCTCATTATTTTGCAAATCAACCTTGTTACTCTCCAAGTCAGCCCCAAAATATTGATAATATGGGGGTGAGTGAACTCAAAAGCCTTATGATGGATCTCCATAGGCAGCTGGTTGAGATAAGAGAGGAAGTAGAGTATCAGGAGCAATAAAGGGAGTTGGCTCATCAAGCCTATCAAGGACAGCATGGATATTTCCCACAACAAGATGAGCTTACCCATCAAACTTACTATCCACAACAAAAGATAGAAGCCCAGTGGAGATATGAACAACAGTTGGAGATCCAAAGAAGGCAGCAGCAAGAAGAATGTCTTGCAAGGCAAACTACTGCCACAGAGGAGCAAATGAAGATTGCACTCACACTTGCTCTAGCACAAAGGTTAGAGGCTCAATCAGCCTCTTGTGTCCCTAGTTTTAGGTAAACTCCTCTAGCAGCCCCAGAGCAACTTGCTAAGAAGGAGGTATGTAAATACAAATTTGTGAGTTTCAGGAACTGTAACAAGCCTCTTGAAACTTCCCTTAAACCTCCTGAACCACCAATCACATCTCCTCCCATGTTGGAGATTTCAAGTTTTGAGAGCCTTCATTCTCCATATGAACCTATTCCCGTGGAGGCTCAGCCTATTGTTTCTGATGAGCAGTCCTCTCTAGAACCCCAACAAGATTTTCAATGTCTTTCTGACTGTTTTGCTCCCCCCATTGCTATTTCACTTTTCAAAGGTGGATCGGTTGTATGGGACCCTAGTTGGTCAAAAGAACAAAAGAGGGAGAGATTCCGGGCTAGGAGTGAATAAGCTTTTGCTAATGAAACTTCATGTGCTCTAGAGCATGAGTGTCTTGGCCTACTGCAAGAAAAAAATGAAGATGACTAGTTGCAGAAGCAAGAGACTAAACAAGTAAAGAAGGATGATGAAGAAGAGGATTTGATCCCCTCGTTTGATGAGCTCCCTGATTTTATTGAAAATGAGGAGGAGAGCTCACCTGTACTTACATCAAGAAAAGCCTTTGAGCAACTTGAGTCCAGCTTGATGAGTGAGGATGACTCCAAAGTTTTGGGTCAGTAGCAACAAACTTGCTTAGCCTTTGGTATAGTGGAGGAAGATCCCCAATTTGTTGAGGTATGCAATTTTATAGAGGAGGACCTCTTTTGGGATGATTTAGAAACTTTTTGTTCAAACTTGAATATCAAACCATCATCCCTAGAAGAGGAAAATTGTGAGCAGCATAAGAGTGAGGAGGTAGCAAAGGACGTGATGGCCATTTCATGCCAGGAGCTTGCTCTTGTTGTAGTCAATTGCCAAGAAGAAGAAATAAACACAGAGAGACAACCTGAAGAATTAAATTCTTCACTTGAAGTGTCTCACAAATCTGAGGTATGTGTTGGTGAAGTGTGCATCAATACAAGTGATTATGATGTATGCTGTTTTTTTTTGCTATCCTTGAATGTACCAATGTTGAAATGAGGCCTTCATGCAAGATGAAGATGTGACCTTTGACATTAGGGATAATGTGACTAAGTTAGAATGCTTCACATGGGACCAACATACAAAAAATCCCACCATTGAACAACCACACATCTATCAGGAGAGTGATGCTCCCATTGCTCAATTTGATAGTATGCCAAAATTTGAGAGCTTTTCATCTGAAGTGCAGGAAAAAGAACTTTCCTACGCAGATCAACAAACAGGTTTGGCATACTGTGTATCACCATTTGAGCTGGAAACTTTCTCTCTTTTTTTTTAGTTCATGTAATGAAAAGGTCAATAGTTCTAGTAACAACCTATCCTTTTGTGTGGAGAGTTCTCTTCCCCTTGCAGAAGGTTTATTCCTTGATATTGACCTTTCTTTAAAAAAGTTCATCCTTGCGACTGTATGTTCACTTGAGGCACCAGTGTCAGATGAATTTGACACTTACATCATATGGTTTCCTTGCAGTGACAAAGTTTATAGTGAAATTATTCTTCACTATGCAGGAATTTTGTGCAGCTCCTTGCATACAAGTAGGTGTTTCAGTGGTTGCAGCTAGGTGAAGTTTGCAACAATGGTCTGAGGGGGATCAGCTCCTTCAGAAGGTTTGTCTTTGACAAAGGCAGATTTTTGTAATTTGCATCTTGGATAAAGCCATGTACGTATTAGTTTAGTTGTTTATTTTCCAAGAAATGTGCTTGCACACCTTGCATTCTTCTTAAGGGAATGTATGTTAGGTTTTTGTGCTTTCCTCCAAGTGCAGTTTGCACATGTTTTGTTTTGCTTTTTGGAGGCCCAGTTGTTGAAAAATTCCCTCATGACTATGCCCAATGGATTGATAAGGCCTCTAAATTCTATGATTAGCAGGCAATCATCCCACAGAGGTTGCCAAAAATATTGACACTTTGTGTCACCCCCTTTGTTTTGCATGATCCATCAACTAAAACCGATCTGAGAGATTTCAAATGGTCTGTTAGTTGCCTTTCACCCTTGCAGGGTTGCAGTCTAAAACCCCTCTAAAACCCTAGGTCTGAGCATACCCTTGCACTTTTGTTCTAAACTCATGTTGACCTTCTATTCCGGTTGCTGGTCATTTAAGTAATAACTTATATGCTTCAATCTCATGTATTGACCAGCCCCATCGACCTAGGAACACTCGTTGATCCGTTCCCCTTTTTAATATTCAGTCAAATATTATATATCCTAAGTTCGAATGCTACGTGATCCCAGGCCCCCTCATTTCCTAGGCATCTTTAAAAACAACTTTACTGCATGTGCTTAATTGAATCACTTAAGCGCTAGAGGCCTAGCTCGCCTGAGACATGTGTCGCATTCCCATTGCATCGCAGAGCATCTTCGCATCGCATTTATGTGTTCCTAGTGCATGGCAAGAATGTGCTAAGTGGTAAAGGGAAAATGGTGGACGTGTGCCATCTTGTCATTACATTGGGGTGCTTCTTTGCATCGCATTTTCATAAGGCAAGTGCAAAGCAAAAATGTGCTAGGCAAGATTTAGTTCCACGATGACATTTGGCGGTTTCCCATTGCAATGTGCTCCCCCTTCAAAGCACATTTTTCATAAAAGGAGTGCATAGCAATAATGCGCTAAGCGGTAAAGGGTTTGAATGGTGGACGCATGTCCTCATCCTATTGCAGTGTGTTGCTCCTTTACATAGCTAAATTGTGCTAGGCCAAGGTTAAACCAAAAAATGACATTTGGCGGCATTTCGTTGCATCGTGGTGTTTCTTTGCATCACATTTTCCTAGTGAAAGTGCATAGTGAAAATGTGCAAGGGTAAACAGGGAAGGGATAGGTGGCATCTTCCTATTTCATCGCATGATTCCTTTAGAGCGCATTTTCATGCTCTTGACGCATAATGAAACTGCGCTAGGCGATGGCCTATAACTTGAAGATAGGTGTTCAATTTACATTGCAGCGCTTAAATCTTTCACAACACATTTTATCTTCAACGACACAGATAGAAAAGGAGAGGGAGAATGACATGATGAGGACACGTGCTTATATCTCATTGCATCACAAGGCTTCTTTGTAGTGCGTTCTCTCCAAAGGGTGCCTCAAGGTGTTTTGCGTTGGTTTGAAGGAATGCACAGGCTATTGATCTTATAACTTGTAGATTTGACGGTCATGTTTTAAACCTTTCAAAAGCTCGAATTGGGGCCCTCCATCTCAAAATCCAATGTCCAAATTCAAATCTGACAACGGCTAAACACGTCATTTCATGGGAGCGCTTGCAGTAATGGCCGAGTGACAATTTTATCTACCAGGATCAAATTTTCTCACTGCAGTATTCACAAATTTCCATGCCACATTCAATGCAGAAGCCGCGTCCATACTCCTTTATGTATGGTAGTGACATCCTTTCTGTTGTAGAACAGATTTCATGGCGAATTTCAAGGGAGTCCTCAACTCTATAGTTACAGAGCATTCATTGCAGAGGCATGGCGTGCACATCAGAGCTTACAGGTTTATCTTCAGTGCGGGATTCGATGGCCCTATCATCCATGTCTGATTTGATTGGATTTCTGCTAACTGCTAACCCTAGTAGAGTTAAGGTTTGGTTTGAAGTCAATCTAAGTCATGCTTGCACTATGAAGGCAACAATTGTATTCATTCTAATGGTTATTTCTTTGGCTCCTCTAGGATTTTTCGTCTGCAGACACCACATTTTGCATTCTGCAACTATAAAGATTGCTTCTTATGCCTTATGTTAATGAAATCTAACCATTATTTCACTTATCTTTTGCATGTTCGAGTAAATTTCATTTACCTTCATGTTTTAGTGAGTTTCCTAGTCATTTCATTGATTTATGTTCTTTGAAGCAAGAAGAAACAAATTTCTATCTTGGTGTATCACCTCCTTTTCCCTTTTATGCATTCCTTCTATCCCTTTTCCTCTGCGAGTTGATTAAAGTAGGATAGTGATAAGGTTTCATGTGTTGGGTTGGACTAACACATTTGCACTTAGATCAGAAGAGGAAGCTAACCTTCTCTGGAGACTTGACCTCAATTTGCAAGGTTCCACACCTTGAGGTCATTTCAATTGTGTCATTAGAATGTTGAGCCGATGTTCAATAGGCTGCAGTTTTATGTGACAATAGTGAGATTTAGTGTTCTTTTTCTCTTATTAAACGTTTTGTGTTGGAAGTTATGCCTTGTGAGGAAACAATTAGTCTCTTTCTAGAATATGTTGAAATAGTGAATCTCGCTACTGTGAGACCTCCTAGTTAAGTATTCCTTGTAGTTTGTTTGATGTTTCTCTTTCAATTGTGATTGAAAGTATATCTTGGTTTGGGTTAGAGGATGAAACATTGTACTATCTTATTCCTTCTTTACCCATTTGTGAGAGATGGGGATTGTGGGCAAGCACCCTTCCATTGTGGTTATAAGGTACTTTATCCTTTTGTATGGTCGTCACAATATGGTCATCATGTGACAATGTTAAGACTTACACTGCTCATGTTTGGTGCATTGACATTGCATTCTATGAGTGTTGTTATCTTATGTCATATCATCTCTAGTGCATTAGTGTGCATTGTGACATGTTTATGTTACAATTGTATCATGAAAAATTTGTTTGTTTATTCATTAATTGTTAATGTCTTGGGTGCAAGCTTAGGGTATTACAAGGGAAGAGTTCAATGACACATACTAAAGAATATCTTTACAATAGACACACGAAGGGATCTATATGCTTTAGGGTTAGTATGTATTTAGAATATATGCACAAATGTTTAGAGGAACTGTCATCGTCCCCTTGATTACAAAACTACAATCACAAAAGTAGTACGACAAATAGAGAGTACAACATAGTTTCAATCTGGGTCAATATGCTTTGATAGAGAGAAGCCAAATGCTTTGCATCATCCCTAAATAAACAAAAAAGAAACACATATTACCTGATCTTTTTTTAAATTTCTTTGGGTTAGCATGAATGAGATTGTGATGCTTCATTGCTTTGTATTGTCCCCAAAATGTACCAAGACAAATAGAAATGCACATATGAAGAATAATATTGACAAATAGAAGAATGGCACACCATGGCATTCTTATTATATCCATGGAATTATGGGAGTAACATGGGTCGTCTAGGTTGAACGAACAATCACATAAGACAATTGAGCCCCATAACTCAATATCCTTTAGCTAGTAAATTGTCATTTCCCCAAGGATTGTAGTGAATTTTTTCCATGGTGTCGAGGAATCTTGAGGTTTAATTGGGGTGAATAGAGGAGGCAAATAAGGAATATTGGTTAGTGCTTCAAAATCATTAAGGAATAAATACAGTCCTTGGATGTGTTGGCACATGACCTAGAATGACTTTCTTTAGTGGTACCAATCATTGAAATGAAAGGCCTAGATGGAGGAGGATTGAGAAGTGTAGAAAATGGTGGAGGGTCAAGTGCTAGGGTCAAGAACGTCTCACTAGGGAAGTGAGGTGCCATCTTTGGCGTAGAAGAGGCAACAAGCCTAGGATAGTCCAAGATCTGGAGGTTGTTGTGAGGCAACCATTGCATCCAAAGAAGGCAATGTAGGTGGTGTTAAAATGTTAAGTCATGTGCTTGGGTTTGGGTCGACGATGAGGGATGGGGTAGGGTTTAGGTTTGCATTTAGGTTTGAGAAGGGGAGAAACAATCTCAAGGCTATAAGGGTAGAGAATGTTGGGGAAAGACAAATGTCGTGGCTTATTAGTGAAAGGCATGGGCTGGGACAAGTAGGGCGAAGAGGTTTAGGTTGAGAGCTAGGTGTTTTGGGAATAGATGGGAGATTGAGAAATTGGGAAGAGTTGTCAAGTATAGTGCAAGGGTGAGGAGGTGAAATTGGAGGATAAAAAACCTCAATAGCTTGAGGTTGTTGTCACTATTGTCTAGTATGTGTGCAACACCCAAGTAGTAGTTGCAAAAGAAATTGGGTTTGAGATGGAGAGGAAGGAAGAGGTGCGTAGGTGGCTAGAATGGGCTTGGGCTAAGTTTGTGGGATGGGTTGGGGTTGAGGTTGAGATTTGGGTTTAGGTAGAGGTTTGGGTTGAGGATGGCTTTGGGTTGTTGGTTGAGGGCGATTGTGTAATGTCCTCGTTTTCAGAGTGATCACCCAACAGAGTCCAATTTAATTAATTAAATATTAAATCGTCCTAAGTGACATTTTGGACATATATTTAATTAATTAATTTTTAATTAAAGTGACTTTATTAAATGCATTGTGAAAATATTAAATAAAGTCTCTTTAGAAAGGCAAAATATATGGAAAATATACAAGGTGGTGAAAAGGGATTTCATTATCATCTTTTTGGAAATTATTATCAGGAGAAATTGGAGAGCTTGGTTTACAGGTTCCAAGAAGCTTGAGGATGGAAACCCTTGAGTTTTAGGGTGGATTTGGACGAAAACACAACTCCATCGGAGGGCGGATTCACTTAGGATTCGTATTATGCTTCAATGATTGGTTGAACGATTGTGGGAAATTTGTGAAGTCTTTTTCCAAAGACAAATTTCTAGGATATGGGAAGTCAGTATTTGCAGAGGTAAATATTATAATTTAAAATTGGTTGGAGACATCTTTGATATTCTATTGTTGTTAAATCTAGTACCAGTCGTACCTTTCTAGCGAAGGAGTCGTACGTTTTATAACCTTTAAGGAATCACAGCCATAACAATAATGCATGAAGTATTATTCAAATACTTAAGTCATAGCAGTGAGGTGTTAGAATGAATGTGGGAAGTTAGCGCCGCCAAGGTTTGTGAGAAGTTTAGGGAGAAATGGGGTCCAAGTGACATGTCAAGGTAGCCGCTAGCATTAAAGAAGTAGTCGTAGCTTTCAAAGCTCTTGATCCATGAATTGGAGGGGGGCTTTAAAAGTGGCGATACCATAGGATTTCATTATCGTAGTTGGAAGAATGGTATCCAAACATAATAACCCGGCCAAAATAACCATGGACACAATAACCCCGTCATAATAACCCAAGGACAAAATAACCTAGGGTCATAATAACCCATGGACAGAATAACCCATGGACAAAATAACCCGTGGATAGAATAACCTGTGGACAGAATAACTCGTGGTCATTCTATAAATTTTGTTTTCCTTTCTCTATATTCTTATGGGGATATTTTGTCCATGGGTTATTCTGACCATGGGTTATTATGACCCTGGGTTATTTTGTCCTTAGGTTATTGTGACCAGGTTATTCTGTCCAGGGTTATTTTGGTCGGGTTATTATGTACTACACTCTTCGGACATAATAACCCGGCCAAAATAACCCTGGACACAATAACCTCGTCATAATAGCCCAAGGACAAAATAACCTAGGGTCATAATAACCCATGGACAAAATAACTCGTGGTCATTTTATAAATTTTGTTTTCCTTTCTCTATATTCTTACGGGGATATTGTGTCCATGGGTTATTCTGACCATTGGTTATTTTGGCATGGGTTATTTTGTCCTTGGGTTATTGTGACCGGGTTATTTTGTCCAAGGTTATTTTGGCCGGGTTATTATGTCCTACAATCGGAAGAATTATTTAAATTGGAAACATTCTTATATACATAAGACATTACAGTTTTTGAAATTGCCCTTTCTAGTTTGAGTAGAATAGTTGATGAGATTCCTCTAAATATTCTAGAATTGCACTCTTTCCATAGATGCTAGAAAAGGAGGGAATCATTTTCCATAAACATGTATATGTGGATTCTTTATATAAAATGGGCCAGCTCATAAACAATTGGAAATTTGGAATAATGAATTTGAGAAAACACCTTCCCAACAAAGTCTATTACACACCCATTTCTAAGACTTGTTACTAATGTTGATTAAGAAGAACGTGATCAGTGTCTTCTATTTCTTCTTCATGTAGAACACACTTAAATGAAATAGAGATCCTCAATTTTTCTGATCTTTTGCTCACAACGATTTTATTGTGGAGAGCTAACCAAGCAAAAGCCTCTTTAAGCACTTTTTGTGGAGACTTCAAACTAGTCTTTAACTTTTTGACCACATGCTTAAGTCAAAAACTGCTTTGCTTCTACTAAATATGGTCTGCTATTTAAGGGCTTTTGGCCATTCCAAGAATCGGCCCAAAAGAGGGCTTTCTCACCAATGTGAATTACCCAAGAAAGATGAGGTGTGATTACATCTCTACACAAAATTATAAAATTCCAAAATTTTGAATGAGTAGGAGGTTTGGCAACGGGGAATATTCTATGTTCATCTTGTGTATCAAGATATTTTGACTGCATTATTTACACCACTTAGAACTTGGCTTTGTATACTTGTACCAGGCTAGTTTTGTCCCAAGAGCCAGATTCTGAGTTGATATATTGCACTCCAACCCCAACAGAATACTTAACCCTACAGACCTTATCCAAGCTAGCAGAGCCACCTTTCTTTTCTCATTATTCCCTTTTCATAGAAAGTTTCTGAATTGTTTTTCAATTTTTGAGACAATACTAATTGGAAGTTTTAAGGCAGAATTTATGTAGATAGGTATTATAGATAGTACATTTTTAATCAATGTTAATCTCCCAGCCAAAGATAACCATCTTACTTTCCAAGACACCAGTTTGTTTTGGATAGTAGAAACAACAGTATTTCAAATTGCATTCTTGATTCCACCCCAAAATAGAAGAATACCTAGACATTTGCATGGAAGATCTTGTATTCTGAAACCCAATAGGTTTGAAATTCTTCTTGTGGGGAAGAATTTAAAAAGAAAATCTTAGACTTATAGTAATTTATTATTTGTCTTGAAACTGAATAATACTTTGTGATAACTTTCTTAATGGATTTAGCCTCATCAAAGTTGGAAAAACCAAATAAAAGTGTATCATCTGCAAATAAGGGATAGGTTATTGGTTCATAAACTCTTGGAATTCAAATATCCTTACGATTCCCAAATGAATTTTTAGTCAATATTGATCTGCTTAAGGCTTCTACCATTAGAATAAACAAAAAAGGTGAAGTTAGATCCCTTTGTCTTAAACCTTGAGTAGATTTGAAGAAACCTGCCAGGCTAGCATTAAGAAGCACTGAAAATCTTGCACTTGAAAGAGTAAATCCACTTACACCACTACATTGGAAAAGTCAAATTTCTATAATACTCACATTAGAACTTCTCAATTTACCTTGTCATATGCTTTCGTTGTATCCAATTTTACTGGCATTGCTGAAATTGTGTCCTCCTGAATGGAATGGATAACCTCATGTGCTATGAGAACACCTTCAGATATGATCTCATCAATGTTATTTGCAAAGACACCATAAAAAAATGTTTTTGTGACCCTCTCTCCTTTTGTCTTTTTCAAAAAAGAAAATCCCACAATTGTTGGCTCACAAACATCTGTTTCAAAGGTGTTATCGTGCTATAAATGCTTTGTAAGTTGAGGAAGTTAATTGCAAACTATGTGGCACTAGCTCACACAAGCTCATTCCCCTTGGTGTGATCTCTCATCAAGCTAATATCCAAGGGTTATTGGAGATGTATATGGTAGTTTTTTGGTGTCTTCCACCATGAATTTCACCCAATCATGTTTCCCTATTTCCTTCAAAAGAAGATTAAGGTAGTGGACAGTGCAAATGGTCCACGAAAGTGGTGGGTGCCTCTCCTCAAATAATATCTTTTCTGCTACATATGCTGTTGCATTATTTGTCACATGGACCACAATCTGTAAACTGACCTCTACCACAATCTCCTCCAATATTTAAATTCTCTACATTTGCGTCTGTTTCTAGCATTGATGGACCTCAAGAAGACTTTCTCACCATTTGAAGCTACAAGAAAGTTGATGAGTGTGCAATTGCTTCCATCTATCTACCCATTGGATAGTATGGTGTATCCATACTTGGGCCAACACTTCCTTTGCTCTTCCACTATTGTCTCTACATTTGCCACTGTTTTATGGAATAATGACCCACTTATGCCATGCTGGGTATTCTTGCCATGATGAAAGAAAGGTGGTTGTAAAACCAAACATTTGGACATGCTGTTTGCTTCCTCATGCTTGTCCTAATTCCAAATTGTACCTTCAAGGGAAGGCTATGATCCTGGTGTATTTTGTGGAACAAAAAAACCCTATGATTGGACTCTGTTGGAGCTTGATGAAATCTATGTGCTGCGAATTGTGGACCACAACTACAGCTCATAATCTCTATCATATCTACCTCTATTTTCCATGTCATGTTGGGATTCATCATTGCTAAAATGGCTGCAGATGTCTTCATCCTATCCTTTTTTTTGGTTTGTCAATGAAAGGGCCCCATTCATCTCCCGTGACCCGACTCAATACTCTGTAACAACACCCCCTGATCCTTTTTTTTTTTGAAAGTTTGCCAATTTATTTCCAAACAAAGGCTCAAACAAAGCATATGTATTAAAAGATAATATGAACTTGATGAATGAGAACAACTGCTGCACTAAACTCATTAAGAAGATTATGTACTAGTTCATCAGCTGATTCAAACTTGATAGGGAAAGACACTTTCATTACATTGCACATTAATCAATGGGTCATATCCTTGGCATTGCCAAATAATGATTACCTCAAAATGGAACAGAACTGATACAAAGGAGCTGTTTTGAACTGAAGAAGCTACAGCAGGTCTATAATTTAATTTGCAGGTCATAACACACTCATTTACTGTGAATAGTACCCCTGGGAATTGCAAATGACATCTCTAAAACACTCCAGACAGCTTATAAATCAGCCAGCAACTGGTATCACCACTGAAATATGCAAGCAACATGCCCAACAGGTCTTCAAATGCAAGGAATCCCACATCCACATCAAATATATTGGCTAAACTGAGTGTTACAGGTCTGAAACAGAGTAGGGAAATTGTTGCAGGTCTTCTGTTCACTTCCAGAAGGTCGTGGCAGCCATTATGCATAAATTTCCATCACCCATCATGCATAAAATCATCCCACATTGACTCAGCACCACTCCACACTAACCCAGAAACACCAAACAGCCTTCAAAACATCAGTGATAGCTAGAAATCGGACCTGTTTGCATTTCAGTCATAACTGGAGCTGTACGGTATCTTTTGGGCATTTCCAGCTCACCAAAAACAACACCAAACTGCTATCCACAGTCTTCCAAGGTCAAACCACCTCCAAAATTCGTACTTCATAATACTTCGAAAATCTTCATTTTCTTGAAACCCTAAATCTGCAACCATGAAAAACAATGGTGATTCCTAAGGTAGAATCACTCCAACCAGCTAGGGTGGATATTTCACCACCGAAATCAGCAACCGGGAAGAGGGTTTTCATTCTCAACCAGCAAAGAACTCCATGAGCTCATTCTAGCAACATCTCCTTAAGTTGTCAAATCATCCTTAACCAAATGAGAGCTCAAACTCATATTTATAAAGTGAGGGACAGATTAGGGCAACTCTCATTTCATTTCCCTCCATTTCACCTTTTTAAAAATGACATGAAATTACCCCAAGAGGGGTGTTTTGCCTCCAAAAATTTCACTTTTAATTAAAAAAAAACAAAAATCATTCAAGTCCCAACTAGGCATCCCATTTTATGAGGCATAACATTAGCCTTAAAAAATGATAAATAACCTCCCTTTTAGGTGCCACACAAGGAGAAACATTGGCCCTCTTTTAAAAACGTCACCTTACTAGGGCAAAAGGTACACTTTATGAACACATGCTCCCCTCACTTAAGTTATAAAGCAACATTATAAAACTTAAGTGATAATAAATCAAATGTTAATCTCACCACCATAAAGACTCACCCTGTCATAAATAGAAAGCATTGCACTGAGCTGCTGGAGGAATTGAGCCAAGACCAAGTACTAAAAATAGTAAGTGAGTCAAATCTCCAAACTGGCCCAATCAGAGCCCAACTGAAACTTACTAAAAATAGCAACTCTGCTGGAAAAGACCTAGAAAAACTCACAAAGCTCACTAGTAACAACAATTTACTCCTCTGAAAATGCCGACACAAACCAAAAAAGTTAGTGCTAATTGCAAAGCAAGAGAACCCCCAAAAGGGGACATTACATGTCCTCCACTCATCTTCAACCCATGGTAGTTGCAAATCACCCTTCTTGCTGTTGGTCTTGGTATGCCATGCTTCCAAATGGCATCCTTTCCACCTACGCATAAGCTTCCACTTCTTGATGTCATTGAATGCAAAGTGCAAACCTTGGCATTGCAAAAAGAAGAAAAACAAATATAATTGCTACAAATTTAGCTTTGAAAAAAATTAAAAAATTGCAGAATTGTGGCTTTGAAAATATTAAAAAATAAAATTTTAAATGCATAAATCCCATATCAATTCAAATGCATAAATCCCATATCAATTCAAATGCATGTGAACACAAATAAACACATAAGGAAAGAATTTTGAAAGGTAAATGAAATCTAGAAAAGCTTGAAATAAAAAAGGAAAATCCCATTCTTGTAACCTTGAAAATTGCAGAAAAAATGTTACCACAGTTGCCTTCAATCTCTCAAAGAAGAGATGAAATGCGGCACAAGATCAAATCTGGGTCATTCAGGGTTTTTATAGGCAAAAAAAAAACACATTTCTTTGTATTCTGAGTGTCTTGGCCGCATTTTGGATTTTGTGCTGTGTTGGTTAGTCTGGGTCATGGACTCACTAGGTTCTCACAGCAAGTCCACAGCTCAGACTCTTGCCAACTCAGGGGCAAGTAGGTTCATGAGTTGCTCATTTTTTGACTCACAAGAACTTGCAGGTTAAGTGAGTATTCTGCGATTTTTTGAACTATGACAGAAACTATTGCTGGCATAGATGATATTTTGTATGATGGAGAGCAACTTTTGAATGAAGATACTTTCCAAGTTATAAGAGGTCACTAGAAATCTGGTAAGAGGTATTTGGTTACTAAGATTGAGTTAGAGTGCAAGTATGATAAGGTTGAACTAGATAGGCAAACAGTGAACAATCCTTCTGATCCAGTCGGCAGTGCTGCTCCCAATGTTCCTTCTTCTGAAGATTCCGCCATCATTATTTATTTACCAAGTTAAACTAAAAAAGGATTCACAAAAATGATTTGAGTCTAGGATTATTTCAAATTGGAAATCCTTTATTGTTTTTAAACTTTTGATTGAAGATCAGATGGTATATGGCTGGCTGTCTCCAGCATGACATTGAATTTCTATATTTGGCTTGTTGCGTCCAGCATATGTTTTAAATATCTTGATCCAGTTTGTTGTCTTTAGTTTTATGTTACTAGCTTAGAAATGTTTTGGTAGTTTTGGAATAGAAACTCAATGACGATGTTTCTCTAAGGGCATATATTTTGTATGTTTTTAATTAAGGTAAAAAACAGGTTTTGAAGGGACCCAAAACCCTTTACAATCAGATTTTGAATGGATCTGGAACCCTCAACCAGAAATTTGTCTTAACATAAGGACCATGAAAGCACAAACAACCATGGGTAAAAAAGGCACCCAAAGCCAAAGAACATGGGTTTTTAAAAAATAAGCTCCCACAACCTAAAACAAAGCTGCAAAAAGAACAGCCTGCAGCCAGCCAAAAACCAGCCCCCAACCAAGAACCATCAAGATTTAAATTTAGAGCTACTCTTGTGGGAGCGGAGAGTTATGTCAAAAGAAGGTTTAGAGAACTTAGCATTCTTGCCCTTAACAGAAATCCAGCCCTCTTCCACTTGCGCTGCCTTATTATGCCATGCCAGTGCACCATTATTTTGAGAATGAAAGCCTGCAGTCACTATCTCAGAGACTTCATTAGTTTTCCTCCCTGCAGGCGTGGCCATATCAGAAAAGCCACCAGAATAGATAGCCGGAATGCTATCACCAGAAATGGCAACAACCTGAGGCTCAATCTCTCTCTCATCAGGGGTTTCAACATGATTATCTTGCATAGCATCAACAACCCCACCATTTGTGACATCCGGAGAGGATGCCCCTAGATCTTGTGATTCTAACGCAACCACCTCAGAAAAGCTCCTATGTTGCTCAGATTTCTTCTCAACCGTATAATGCTGTTGAGAAGCAGCATATATTTTGTATGTTGTTCTATTTCAGTAGAAAAAAAAAAAGAGATCTAAAATGGAGATTCTTTTTTTTTATTAACTACACTAATATGCACAACACTAAAATTCATGTCAACCATTTCATGAGTATAGTTCCTGTTTTTATACTATCATATTCTGGGAAATTTATCTTTATATTGTGCTTATGTTTTTACGTGATGATTCCTTCAAGGGAGGCTTGTGGTTGTGCTGCCCCAGATTTTTCACTTTCAGCAATTGCTGCTAAATAGGTCCATTTTTCTGGATTCGGGTGGGCTTCAGTCTGTTCTCATTTTAATTATTTTTTCTTTCAACTGCAACTATGACCCAGTTTTGTTCATCTATGGAGTTCCTGCATTTTTGTCAGAGTTTGTATGGAATTGCATAAATGTGCGCCATTGGTTGCCTTAAGCCATGGGATCCATTTCCCATATGTTCAAAAAACACTTTCACAGCTTTGATACCACTTTTCATGATTTATTTTTCACTGTGAGTTTAATAATCTGGGCATGAATGAATACCTATGTTTTGTATTCTTTATCCAGAAGATGGTCAAAAGGTATTTGTAGGGAAAATGGTAATGATATGGTTAGTGAATCTTTCCACAAAGAACTACTAATGGCTGGAGGCACAGGCCTGGGCATGCAGATGATTACACCATTTTGCTATAATGTTGAAGGCATGAGATGTCAACCTTAGTGTCTTTGAGCTTCTCACCACTAAAGGGGCAGGGAGTGAGGTATTTGCATGGTGGCAGAATTTAGCGCTACCCAAACATAAGGATGAAAATTATGGTCAATATGAAAGTTGAAATTTTGTCGAAAAAGATGTCGATATTGAGAAGTCATTTGATAAAATTTAGCAATGTACTAATTATCATTATAGCTAATAATCTAGTAATTCTTAACCGTCTTTTGATTGTAGACGTTGCATATACAAAGTAGGATCAGGAATATTAAAGAGTTTGAACTCTGTAGCTGAAGAGTTAGACATGATAAAAGATTACTAAACAGCATTACCAGTAATCGCTGTAGATCGCTTGGCAAATGTCATGATATTCATCACCACTCCCCTTTGTATTTCTTTCTGGACACATTGTGTTAAGACAATCGTTGAGGAGCTACTTTTACACTGCAAGCTCAAAAGCATAATCAGAGAGATGCTGACACCTTTTAAACTTATTCATGAAAAGTGTATGATATTTATTATATTAAGATCTTCTTGTAACAATTTTCTATTTGAATTGGAACCATATCGATGAGTCCTGCTAACTTGATTAATAAAATCTCTACTTTTATCTTATTCTATATTTAGCATAGATAGTAGTTTCATTTTCACTGATGAGCCATCAGAGATTTGTTTTATTTTGCAGATAGATGTCCTTGAGGTTGATGGAGTATACTATGGTATGTACCATGTGCTATACTATCCATTCATTCTCTTTTTGCACCTAATGTCTAAATGATTTGAGTCTAATGGATCTCAAGTCATATCAATGATGTAGACTAGAGCTTATGCAGGTCAAAATTTTGAAAAAGATTTGTCAGATATGGATCTTTATAGTTTTATTCACCTAGATGATGAAATCACTTCAGGTTTTTCTGGCTGTCATCGATTTGAAGCACATAAGCGACTAGGACTTCCAACTGTTCGTTGCAGAATACGACGAGGAACAAAAGAAACTCTTAGGCAAGTACATGTTTAGTCTGTATGCATGTATGCACATGTAAATGCAAGAATGCTTTGGTATATTTAAAAAACGGTGGTCTTTTTAACTGCCATTCTTTGCTCTAGAAATAGCCTCCTTGTGGCATGTAAGTGTAAAAGTAACCAAGTTTACTAGCTGCATTCCATCACTCTGCCTGACATTTAAGTGGAAAAAATATCTAAGCATCTTCGTTGTATGTGAGTCTGGATATTTTGACCTTTTCTTTTTGTTTAATTAGATTGATGATATAATACTTTTCTTAATGAATGCTGATTAATCATTTTTTAATGTGTAAACACTAGATCTGCAGTGCTATAAAGCCAACGTGGAAGTCTTCATGCGTTTGAAAGACTGCAATGAAATTGAGCTCTAAAATTACCAAGTTGATCAAGTAATGTATTTTTGGCTTGTGTAGGCATCATATGCGCTGAGAAAATTCCTGAGAGATGAAGGCATAATGATGACCAGTTAACCACTTATAGCAAGATTTCTTCAGAAGACGAGAACTTCTCCTGATATATTGAGTTCTCTAGTAGTTCAGTTTGTATCTATACCTGTCTACTATTATATTTTATGGCAAACCTTTGTGGGTGCCTTCGTAATCCACTATCATGGCTTATGAGTATCAAAATGACATTAACAATCTGTTTATGTAAACTTCTGTATTGCGATTAGAACACGCATGTAAAGAAGTTTCTCCACCCTGTAAATTTATATTTGCCATTGGCAAAACTTAAAGTGGGTGCTTGTATGACATGTTTTGAACAATAAAATTATGAAGGGACTGGGGGCATGTGATAACTTAAAACAGAGCTTCACACTCAAAACAAATATTAATGATATGCATGTCAATAATGATAAGATAAATTTGTAAGAGGTTTTTTAACATTTTTAGATTAGTGTGTATTTCATAACTGCAGCACATTACATTAATACAACTCAAGAAAAAATTACGTGATACAAAGTGTTTCAAAATGTGCAGAAAATAATTTGCTACAAGTTAAGTAAGGTATGATATTTGGTGTATGATGCACCTTGAAGGAAGTCACTATTTTTGAAATATGATTATATTCTTATTATTCTTTTTTCTACCATCATGGGATTCAAGGACAATGTCATGAATAGCTAATTTACATAGTGCGTAGGGGAGAAGACCCAGTATCCGCTAGGGCTAACTTCGTGCAACCATAAAAATCTAAACTGTGCGTCGAATCAAATTTTTTTTTTATGGGTTTTTTTCGCCCACGAGTTAAGAGCTTATAACTAAGCTTTTGGCCTTTGGGCAATTTGGTAGAGTGCGGGAGCATTGGATATGTGCGCGGAGGTCAAAAAGACACCTTTTAGAGGTGCTGTCCGGTTGCCGCCGCCTAATGTCCCAGTATTCGCCCACTCTAATTTTCATCAATTATAATTGTTTATGCCTTAAATCCACTCTAAAACATGCACTTTAACACTTAATGAGCAGCCATTAGTGTTTTTGTAATTATAATGAGTAGCCATTGGTGTTTTTGTAATTATTTATTCAATCAAATAAAGTTTTTTAATGGATCAAAGTGAATTTTTTTTTTTGGGGGTTAAGTGAGCATGGAGGTGGCGGTTATTCAATGGGGGGCATTAACTGGGTCTTCTCCCCTAGTTCTATTATTTCTAATGGTAGAAATGGATACCTTATGACTTGAGATCTTCTAAGTTGAATGAGTCATGGACAAACTCTCAATTTTCATGATTGTGGTACTTTGTTGAATTTGGTACACAATATGCAATATTTAAATGTTCTTTCAATAAATAAATGATTATTTGTAAGTGCATTTGTGTCAATATATCATCATTAGTGATAGTGTTAAAAAATAGAATCATGAGTCGTGTTTAAAATAGTTTGTAAAATATTTTTTTTTGGGGTCACTATGAAAGTGTAAAAGAATCGTGACATTAAAGAATAACACGTTGTTGATATGAGCTTTTCCTCAAAATTTACTCAATTTTTTTTAATCAAGATTATAGTGAGCGAGGAGCACAAGTAATAGTGAAGGTGTTTATAGCAGCAGTGGTAGGAAATTATGCAGATCGGCTTTGGCAGGGTTGCAAGATGGTGGCAAAGCTTCAAGGGAGGGTGACAAATGCTTTCCAATAGCCAATTCAAGGTAAAATAATTGGATTTAAACTTTTCACAGCTTTTATGATAGTGGTCAGAAATTATTCCAAGTTCAAATGTCCTATACCTTAATCGTATAGTGTACACTGGGTTATGAGTAGTTGACTTGTGTCTACCTTAACTTCTAAGTAAGTTATAATCATTATTATATTCTTATTTTGATATTTAGATTGATTGGGGTGTTAGTTTAATAACAAGGTATATAAAAGAGCAAGTAGTTAGTTTGTTATTATCATATTGCAAATTGTGTTCTTAGAGAATTTTGGAGGTTTGCCCCCATTGAAGTGGCTTATTATTTTTAATTATTATCAAGCATTTGCAACATATCTCCTCTTTTGTGCAATTTGTTTCATTACATGTAGCATTAGAGCATGATCTTGGCAATTGGAGGGCAAGAAAGAAAATCTTTTAAATTTTGGAAGGTGAATTGTGAGTGCACATCTCCATCAAGATTTTTCAGCAAGACAAGGCATAGGCCTAAGCAAGTTATAATAATTTTTAAAAATCATTTGGATTTGTTTCGTGTGATTTATTGCAATTTTTTTTTTCCATCATGGTAGGGTCTCAACAATGGGGAAAAAGATTTTTTTCACACCTAGAAAATCTCCATGCAATGATGATGTGAAGATTGAGGAGATTGCTCTAGAGATAATGAATCAATATGGAAACAAATTTGGGAAGAAACTTAATAATGTTATGGATGAAATCTTGTCAATGATGAATGAGTGAATGCAAGTGGTAGATAAGTTAAGTGATATTAGAGGAATAATTGAAAAAATAGTTTCTAGTTAAGGTTCTAGATATTCCAAACATGTGGAGCCACACAAGTATTGTGAAGAATATGATGCTTTTAAGGGACAAGATGCTTGTGGGTTTGACTCAAATCTCAAGATGAACTATCAGTCAAATAACTCTATGGCTAGGCACTTCACACCAAAGATGGATATGCAAAAGTTTGATGGAAAAAATCTAACCAATTGGCTTTGCAAAATGGAGCAATTCTTTGATCTTCTTCATGTTCCTTGTCAACAAAGGGTTGTGATGTTATCCTTATGCTTGAATCTTGACCAACTCATTTGGTATTGTTGATTAATACATGAAGAGAAGAGAAAAAAGGGATGTGTTATTACATTGTCTATTTTCTAAGAGGATCTAACTATACATTATGGTGACAATCTTACATATAGCTACTTTAACCAACTTACAAAGTTAAAAACAAATAGATATGGTCAAAGATTACATTCATTAATTCCAAACTTTGTCTCTGGAGTGTTGCAAAGAAAAATTAGAAGGAATCATTTGTAGGGGGTTTAAAGGACCACATCAAATATGAGGTATGCATGTTCCATCTATATTCTATATCACAAGCAATGATTATGGCAAGATAGTTAGAAGAAAATTTTGTGGCCAATAGAAGACAAGTTTTGGTGAACATAAGAGATTAAAGATCTCCATAGTCACTTCCTTAGTCTACTATGTTGACTCCACAACAAGTTGAAGAGAAGAGAACAAAAGGGTTATGTTTTAATTATGATAGCAAATAGAATCGATGACATAAATGTATTGAAAATAAGTTGTTTTATATTGAAGGGTCAATGAGGAAGAAGAGGAGGAACCAATATTAGAGGGTGACAATGTTAGATGAGGAATTAGGAGATACTCAACTAACTATTTCTTATCACACACTTACTTGAGTTAGCACTCCATAAACTTTCAAGGTGGTGGATTTCTTGAAGAAAAAAAGAGTTACAATATTGATAGATTTAGGAAGCACTCACAATTTCATTAGCAATAAGTTAGCTACTTGCATGAATTGTTTTATATTTCCTGCTCCAAAATTTTGGGTCCAAATTGCAAATGGGGGGATATTAGTTGTTCAAAAAAAATATTATAGCATTAGATTGACCATGGGACATTATCTTGACTACCTAATGTTTGTTATTCCCATGGGTGCAATAGATATAGTCCTGGGATTAGAGTGGTTCACTACATTAGGAACAATTGGATGAACTTCTAGTAGTTCATGATATTTCACTCAAAAGATAGGATGGTCAAACTAAGATGGTTGCGTGCAAATTCCACAAATAATAACTTCTCATCAAATGCAAAATACACTTAACAAAGGGGCTAATAGATTGTGGCCCAAATCTTTTCATTAGTAGCCTATTAGTCAAATGCTTCTACCTAGCCAAATCTGTTAGTAATTGTAGATCATCACTCAACATTTTTGGAGATACCCCTGAAAGACTACCTTCTAAAAGGGATTAGAATTGTGCCATTTTGTTAGCACCAGAGAGCCAACCACCCAAATCGATTCCCACAAGTACCCATTTATACAAAAAAGTGAGATTGGGAATATGGTTTTAGAGATGCTAAAGGAAAGTATCATCAAACATAGCTAGAGTGCTTACTCCTCTCCCATGATGATGATGTGTAAGAAGGATGACACTTGGTTCTTGTGTTTGGATTATAGAGAGCTCAACAAGTTCCTCATCAAAGATAAATTTCTTATTCTAGTCATTGATGATTTACTATATGAATGGAGCTATACTTTTACAAAACTTGATCTCAAATTAGGTTATCACCAAATTATAATTAAGAGGATATTCCCAAGAAACCATTTAAGACTCATGAGTTTCTAGTGATGCCATTTTGTCTTACTAATGATCCATCTATATTTCAAAGCTTGATGAATTCCATCTTTAATCAATTTTGGAGGAAGTTTATTTTAGCATTCTTTGATGATATACTAATTTATAACAAGACATTAGAAGATTGTTTGCATCATGTAGAGCATGCATTATAAATTCTCAAACAACATGATCTTTATGCTAAACCTTCCAAGTGTGCTTTTGGTTTCAAAAAGGTGGAGCACTTGGGTCCCTAACTATCTCATGAAGGAGTAAAGGTTGATCCTAATAAAATCAAGGCTATGATGGAGTGGCCTATTCAAAAAACCATTGAGAACTTGAGGGGTTTCCTAGGATTTACTGGATACTATAGAAGACTTGTTAAGAATTATGGTTGTATAACAATTCCCTCACAACTCTATTCAAGGACAATCTTCAATGGAATAAGTTAGCCAATACAACATATGGGAGATTGAAGGAGGCTATGTATCCCACTCCAATTTTAATCACTTCAAACTTCACCAAGGATTTTATTGTGGAGTGCGATGCTTCTAAAAATGGCATAGGTGTAGTTTTTGTGTAAGAACGTAGGTCCATTGCTTTTGAAAGTCATCAATAGAAGGGTAAGAATAAACTCAAACCCATTTATGAGAAGGAAATGATAGCTATTCTTCATGCATTGAATGATGGAGATCATATTTAATGGGTAGACACTTCAAAGTTAAGGCCGATCATGATAGCCTAAAATACTTTCTAGAGCAATGCTTATTTTTTGAAGAGCGAGAAAAATGGGCCACTAAGATGTTGGGTTATTGCTTTGAGATTATCTATAAGAAAGGGAAGGATAATATAGTAGTTGACACACTATCATGGAAGGCTAAGAAGAACAAGTATTTATTGTAGGTAATTTCAATTTTACAAGCATATTGGGTTGAAGAAGCCAAAGTAGAGTGGAAAAATGATGTTGCTACAAGGAATCTCATTTAATAGTTGAAAAATGATCCTAGTAGTTCAAATAAGTTTTGTTGGAAGGGGGAATCTTTGTAGTATAAAAGATATTGTACATATTCAAGGGTGGTCATTTATCATTTTTGAAGACACACAATCAAATCAAGCATGATCTCTTTTGGGAAGGGCATTCAGTTCACAAATTTGTGGCATAATGTTTGACATGTTAAAGAAATAAAAGAGATGAATAAAACACATGGTTTTTTGCAATCCTTAGTTATTCATAAAAAATAGTGGGAAGAGGTCTCCATGCATTTCATCACATGTCTTTCAAGATCTAAATGTAAGAGTGTCATCATGGTAGTTATTGATTGTCTCATCAAATATTCCCATTTATTGTATTATCCCATCCTTTTACAAAAAAGTATTATGGTAAAAAAAGTTATGGAGAATGCACAAAACTTACATGGAACCCCAAGGGTTATTGTAAGTGATTGTGATATTCTCTTTACTAGTAATTTTTGAACATATTTATTATATTGTTTGGGTACTCAATTGGCTGACAACTCTTCATACCATCCTTAGTTTAGATGGGAAAACTGAGGTAGTCAATAAGTTCTTGGATAGGTATCTATGTTGTTTCACTTAAGATAAGTAGTATGATTGGGTGGATTGGCTACCACTTGTTGGAAAATGTGCCTCAACTTACCAGTTTGGCGAATTAATGCCTTATTGCTTTATCGCGGAGTTCTCATTTGGTCGGCTTGACCCTTTGGTCACCGAGACTTAGTTTGATTGGCGTGACTCCGAGGGTTGTCATAGCGATGGGACGACGGGTGTGGAGTTGGCGGATTGTTAGCTGGCCTCGACTTTATCGGTAGAGCAGTCATCTATCGACGGAAGGAAATGCTTTGTCTCGCCGATGTGCCGATGCCTTGCATCAATGGCTGCTATCGGCTTCATTTGACGGTGCTGGATGCTTTCCGCAGCATCCGAAGGCAAGTATCGCTGTTAACCTTTTCGCCGAGCGGAATTGCTTGTGCGCATGACGCGTGGCGGCTTGTCAAAGTGGTGAGCACAGCGAAGAGATGGTAGACCCCGAGCTGCTTTATGCGAAGGGTTGTTCGGCTGTGGACACTTGTCTGCGCCTTGGGAGTTCCCTAGGGAATCTAGCGGATGTTGCTAGAGATTCCCCGAAGGAGCTCCAGCAGCTTCCACATAGGCCAAGCGGAGTGCGCAAGCGGTGGACACGTGGCAGCCTCAGAAGCTCATTTTAGGTGGGCTCATGGGAATCTTGGAGATTCCCTCTTGGATACCCCAAAACCTCCTGAGTGGCAGATGCGTGGCTTGTGGGACCCGATAGAGTTGGCGGTTAGTGTTTTGGCGATAGCGGATTATTGCCGGCTCAGAATGTGATGAAAGAGTTAGCGATGGCGAACGGTTTTCGGAGCTCGATGACAATTGACAGATCACTGCTCGGTCAAGTGGCAGAATGAATAGCAGTGCGGCATGTGGTGATTTCTCATCGGTTGTTTTTTGCACCGTTGTTGCAAAAACATTTATTGCCGGAAGCTGGATTGGTGAAAAGCGAATTATTATGCAGTCTTTTGTGATCGGATTTTGGCGATTGGCAGAGCTTGAATTGTATTATCTCTACAACGAATTTATTATGAGGGTGGCTCGATGCAGGATTGCAGGTGGATCCGATCTAAGATCGATTTGGCGTGTTAGTGAAGAACTAAATTTAATGCACCCTAATTGGTAGTTGGAAGAAGACTTGAAATTGTCGGTCTTGACAAGAAGTTGATTAATTTGAGAGAGATTAGAACAAGCAGAATACTGTGAAAGAGGTGGTCGAGTTTTGTGTTCACTGTATGTCGAAAGAGCATTGTAACAGTGAGTGTATGAAAAATCAAGTGTTGCTCCAAGCTAACTATTAGAGAGTGAAGACTGTAACTTTGTATGTAATCTTTTGCTTACTGTAATACAAAGTGTTTTTCTCTTGGTGTGGTGGGTTTTTTCCCGAAAGCGTTTTCCCACGTAAATCTGGTGTTATCTCTGAAATCATTTTATTCCTGTTACTCTTGTTACCCTGCATGTGTTCATCTTAAGTGTTTTAATGTTTTAAAACTGGTCTTTGCTTGTCTCTTCTGTGGTTTTAGTGTTAGGAAAGCGTTTCTGCATTGTTGCTTTTCCTTTCAAGTGGTATCAGAGCCTGGCCAGTTGTGTTATCCTTGTTAGTAGGGTTGGTTTTTTGTGCTAATACTGTTCTAGTGGCAATCTTGCAAAGTTAGAACCTAGTTTTGTCTAAGATGGCGAGTACATCAAGAAGAGTTGATATTGATAAATTCAATGGCGACAACTTGGAGTGTTGGAAAATCAAAGTGGATGACCTGTTAGTGGATAGAGACCTTCGGGTAGCAATGTCTGGAACTATGCCATAAGGTATGAAGCAAGAAGAATGGGACCTTGCAGATAGAAAATCGAGAGGTCTGATAAGACTTTGTCTAGCCGATTTTGTACTCCTGAATGTCCATGAGGAGAAGTCTGCAACTTCGTTATGGAAGAAGTTTGGCGATATTTATCAAAGAAAGTCTCTGGTAAATAAGTTATTCCTGAGGAAGAAGTTGTACTCCTTGAAGATGGAAGAAGGTGCATCTGTTGTAGACCATCTGAACTTGTTTAATATGAGTGTTGCTCAGTTGGCATCTATGGGTGTAAAGATTGAGGAGGAGGATCGTTGTATGCTCCTATTATGTTCGTTACCTGGCACTTGGGATCATCTGGTGATGATTATTGGAAGTACGACTGCTACTTTCAAGATGAAAGATGTGGTTGCTTTGCTGCTATCTGAAGAGATGCGAAGGAAGTCTTCAGAGATGGCCAAAGAGGCCCTTGTTGTTCGAGGTAGATCGAAGGAGAAAGGCAAGAAGAAGGACAAGAAGTCCAAATCTAAATGTGTAGGGAGATCAATGTCTCCTTGTAAAAAGTCCAAGGTGAAATGCTGGAATTGTGGGTAGTCTGGTCATATCCGAAAGGATTGTAAGGAGAAGAAGAAGAAGAAGAGTAACTCTTCAGACAGTGACTCTTCTTAGAGTGATGTAGATGCCTTCATTGCAACTTTGGCAACTCAGGTATCAGATGATGTTTGGATGGTTCACTAAGTACGACAAGTATGATGGTGGAAAGGTGTACCTGGCGAGTGATTCAACATTGGAGATCATTGACCGTGGAATAGTCAAAATACAGTTCCCTAATGGTAGAGTCAAAGGGATTGGTGGTGTACTGCACCTACTAGGTTTGGCTTGTAACCTACTTTATGTCAGTAAGCTGAACGATGATGGTGTAGAAGTTTATTTCTTGAGTAAAGGATGTAAGATGGCTAGAGGTGCAATGGTGCTAGCTAAGGGTGTACATATTGACACTCTGCACAAGCTGGATGCACGTCCTGTTCAATGCAACGACGCCTCTGTAAAGTCAAGCAAAGCTGTTCTTGTAGAGGAAGATGAAGATGCTTCTCTGGCTGCAAATGCGATGGAGGTGAAATTCCCAATAGAGAAGACCATTTTGTGGCATCATAGAATCAGTCACATAGGTGAGAAAGGTTTAAAAACCATGAAGAATAAAAATCTTGTAGAAGGGCTTGTAGATTGTAATCTTGAGTTTGATTTTTGCGAACACTGCATTTATGGAAAGCAACAATGTGTTTCTTTTTCTTTGAGTTCTCATAAATCTTTTGGTGTACTGGACTATGTTCATTCTAATGTGTTTTGTCCAGTGAATGTTCCTTCGTTATCGAAGTATAGGTATTATTTTTCTTTTATTGATGAATTTTCAAGAAGGGCATTTATATTCTTTCTTAAAAGTAAATCAAAAGTGTTCAATCATTTTAAAGAGTTTAAAAACTTGGTAGAGAATTAGACTGGAAGGAAAATAAAATGTTTGAGGACAGATAATGGTGGTGAGTTTTGTTCTGCAAATTTCGATAGATACTGTAAAGACCATGGGATTAAAAGGCATAAAACTACACCTTATAATCCACAACAGAATGGAGTTGCTAAAAGGTTGAACAAGACGCTAATGGAAAAGGCAAGGAGTATGTTGAGCAGTGCTGGTCTGGAGCAGAAGTTCTGGGCTGAGGCCGTGGCTACAACGTGTTACCTGGTAAATCGTTCTCGTTGCTCTGCTCTTGTTGATAAGACACCTTTGGAAGAGTGGTCTGGTAAGAATCCCTCTCTGAGACATGTTCGTGTCTTTGGCTATGAGGCATATGCATATGTTCCAAATGAGAAAAGATCTAAGTTGGGGAACAAGGTTGTTAAATGTATCTTCATCGGCTATGGCATTGGTGTGAAGGGATACAAGCTTTGGAACCCCGTCACTGAGAAGGTTATGTACAACAAAAGTGTAATATTTTGTGAGTTGAAACCTTCAGAAACTGATCCATAACTAGAGACAGATTAGAGACAAAAGAAGAATGATGCAGTTGAGATTCATCAAACTCCAGAAAAAGGGAGAACTGCATGGTGTACTTGAAACTGAGGAGAGCTCTAGTAGCTCTAAGAGTTCTGAAGATGAAGAACCACAACCTTAGCCAGTGAGAAAGTCTACACGTCAAAAACAACAACCTGATAGGTATGGTTTCTCCATTTTGGATTCGAACTGTGCCTATGCTTTAATTACTAGCATTGAGGAGCCTAGGTCTGTTAAAGAGGCAATTAATATGCCCAATGCAAATTCCTAGTTGGAAGCCATGAATGAAGAAATGAAATCATTGGAAAAGAATGAAACCTGGGATTTGGTACCTTTTCCTGAAGGAAGAAAGTCTGTTGGCTGTAAATGGGTATTTAAGAAGAAGACTGGTCTTGAGGGCAGTGCTGAGAAGTATAAAGGAAGGTTGGTTGCAAAGGGGTATTCCCAAGTAGAGGGAATTGATTATGGAGAAATATTTTCCCTTGTAGCTAAGCTGGCACCTATCAGATTTCTGCTATCACTTACAGCTGCGTATGACTTAGAGATCGAGCAGATGGATGTGAAAACAAAGATTCTCCATGAAGAGCTAGAAGAAATTTTTTACATGTCCCAGCTTGAGCACTTCGTTGAAAAAGGTAAAGAGAGCTTGGTCTACAAATTAAAGAAATCTTTGTATTGTTTGAAGTAGTCTCCTAGAATCTGGTACTAGAAGTTTGACACTTTTGTGTTGTCCATGAGATTTGTGAGATCAAAATCTGATCATTGTGTGTATTATAAATCTGAAAATGATCATGTGCTTATTATTACCCTGTACGTGGATGATATGTTGTTCATAGGAAATAGTAAGACTGTGATTTCTGATCTTAAGTCTCAGTTGTCTGCAAAGTTCGAAATGAAAGATCTGGGTGCAACAAGATATATTTTGGGGATGGAGTTAACCAAGGACAAAACGAGCAAAAATCTTTGGGTCAGCCAGAGTAAGTACATCAACACTGTTCTAGAGAGATTTGATATAAGTGATTGCAAGCAACTAGTTGTCCCAGTCTTGCAAGGAACGAAACTATCTGTTGAAGATTGTCCAAAATCATCTACTGAGATGGAAGACATGACCAGGGTGCCTTATGCGAGTGTTGTCGATAGTTTAATGTATGTGATGGTCTGTACAAGGCCAGACATTGCCCAAGCAGTGGGAGTACTCAGCCGATTTATGGCAAATCCAGGAAGGATGCATTGGGATGCTTTAAAGAGAGTGTTTAGATATTTGAGAGGTACGTCAGAATGTGCTCTGTGTTACCATGGAAATTTGGTTGGATCATAGAGAACTCTTAGCATTCGTGGATATGTGGACTCTGATTGGGTAGGGGACATTGAAAGCAGAAGATCCACCAGTGGATATACTTTCATGTTAAATGGTGGTGCAATTAGTTGGATTAGCAAGCGATAGGCTATAGTCGCTTTGTCCATGACAGAGGCAGAATACATGGCAGCGACTCACACCTGCAAAGAAGTTGTTTGGCTCAACCGATTGTGCTCTGATATTGGTTTTGATGCAGGGCATATCACTATTTTTTGCAACAGTTAGAGTGCCATTTTTTGGGTGAAAAATCCAACTTTCCATGTTAGGACAAAGCATATCGATGTGCAGTATCACTTTGTGAGAGATATGGTGGAGGATGGAAAGGTTTCTTTAGAGAAGGTGGATACTCTGAAGAATGTTGTTGATGCATTGACAAAGCCAGTGAGCACAAAAAAGTTCAGATGGTGTGCAAGTTCGATGGGCCTTGGGGCCCATGATCGTCAATAAATTTGAAGTTTGGAGGAAGCTTGTAAGTCTTTGTCGAGTGGGAGCTTGTTGGAAAATGTGCCTCAACTTATCAACTTGGACCTCAAAGAAAGGCTTGGCGAATTTATGCTTTATTGCTTTACTGCAGAGTTCTCATTTGGTCAGTTTGACCCTTTGGTCACCGAGACTTAGTCTGATCAACGTGACTCCGAGAGTTGTCACAGCAATGGGCCGACGTGCATGGAGTCGGCGGATTGTTTGCTGGCCTCGACTTTATTGGTAGAGCAGTTGTCTATCGGCGAAAGGAAATGCTCTATCTCGTCGATGTGTTGATGCCTTGCGTCAATGACTACTATCAGCTTCATCTGACGGTGCTAGCTAATTTCCGCGGCATCCGAAGGCAAGTACCGCTGTTAACCTTTTCGCCAAGTGAAATTGCCTATGCACATGACATGTGGCGGCTTGTCAAAGTGGTGAGTGCAGCGAAGAGATGGTGGGCCCCGAGCTGCTTTATGCGAAGGGTTGTCCAATAGTGGACACTTATCTGTGCCTCGGGAGTTCCCTAGGGAATCTAGCAGATGTTGCTAGAGATTCCTTGAAGGAGCTCCAATGGCTTCCACATAGGCCAAGCGAAGTGCAAGAGCGGTGGACATGTGGCAGCCTCGAAAGCTCGTTCTAGGCGGGCTCATGGGAATCTTGGAGATTCCCTCCTGGATGCCCTGAAACCTCCTAAGTGGCGGACACGTGGCTTGTGGGACCCGATAGAGTTGGCGGTCGGTGTTTTGGCGATAACAGATTATTGCTGGCTCGGAATGTGATGAAAGAGTTAGTGATGGCGAAGGGTTTTCAGAGCCCGATGACAATTGACCGATCACTGCTCGATCAAGCAGTAGAATGAATAGCAGTGCAACATGTGGTGATTTCGCATTGGTTGTTTTTTGCACCGTTGTTGCAAAAATAACATTTATTGCCAGAAGCTAGATTGGTGAAAAATGAATTATTATGCAATCTTTTGTGATCGGATTTTGGTGATTGGTAGAGCTCGAATTGCATTTTCTTTGCAACGAATTTATTGTGGGGGTGGCTCGATGCAGGATTGCAGGTGGATCTGATTTGAGATCGATTTGGCGTGTTAGTGAAGAACTGAATTTAATGCACCCTAATTGGTAGTTGGAAGAAGACTTGAAATTGTCGGTCTTGACAAGAAGTCAATTAATCTGAGAGAGATTAGAACAAATTGAATATTGTGAAAGAGGCGGTCGAGTTTTGTATTCGCTGTATGTTGAAAGAGCATTGTAAGTGAGTGCATGAAAACTCAAGTGCTATTGTGAGCTAACTATCAGAGAGTGAGGACTGTAACTTTGTATGTAATCTTTTGCTTATTCTAATACAAAGTGCTTTTCTCTTGGTGTGGTGGGTTTTTCCCGAAAGGCTTTTCCATGTAAATCTGGTGTTATTTCTGAGATCATTTTATTTCTGTTACTGTTGTTACCCTGCATGTGTTCATCTTAAGTGTTTTAATGTTTTAAAACTAGTCTTTGCACGTCTCCTCTATGGTTTTAGTGTTAGAAAAGCGTTTCCGCACTGTTGCTTTTCCTTTCACCACTATCATAAAGGTGGTATAACAATTCCTTCCATATTTCAAAAATTTCCCCAGTTATGGTATTATAAGGATAGTATCTGCTACACCCTTAAATATTAGAGTACATAGGGTTATGAATAGTTAGTTTGTAGCTATTTTAGCTCTTAATTAAGTCATATTATTATTATTATAGTGTTATTTAATTAGTTAGGTTGGGCTAAGGCTTATATATGGTTTTGATTAGAGGTGAAAGATGAGTTTTGAAGGGGCTTGAAACCCTTTACAAAAAAGAGTAGTTGAACCAAAATATACAAATGACTAGAACATGTAGACACCTAAAAATGACTTAGGTTTGCGACCACTATTTTACCACCTCTCGTCATAACATGATTATAACTTTGTAATTATGTTTCTAACCCACATTCAACTATTAATTAAAGAATTTATAATTATTTAATTAATTCATGATCTTTCATTTTTCATGATTATTAAATAAATAAATCTTATTTATTTATTTAATGTGTCACTAATTATCAAAGTCTTCTTACAATTAAATAAAGTCTCATTTATTTAATTAACCCTTATCATTAATGTTCTCCGGATTATTAAATAAGTATATTTTAATATATTTATTTAATGTCACTAATTCCTAAATCCTCTCATAATTAAATAGATTCATTAATTTATTTAATTAATTATCTCTTCTAAATTAAATAATAATTATTAATTATTTAATTGCCTTATGTGACATTTCCCTCTTTTTAAATAAAATAATCTATTTAAAAATAACTTCACATTTGTTAACTGATTCTTCTCTGAGTAATTGATCTCAAAAATCAATTGCTCATTATCTCACAAATCCATATTTTTGAATTAATTTAATTCAAAATGGAATTATTTTTCTACAAATCAAGTAATTGCTAAAATTATTGATTTTCTAAAATCTCATTTCCTTATCTCTTGATTTTTACTAATTTCATCTCAAGGTCACGTTTATTCTCCACCATTGATTTAATTTATCAAATTAAATCTTGTCCACACATTTGGGGATTGTTGCCCTAACCCTAATTGAGAGTTGTCACTTTGAATCTTAACCATTGATTTTAGGGCATTTCTCAATCTCTCATCTTGTCCATCCATTCAAGATTGCATTTTCTATAAAATGACAATCTTGATCTCATTTTTGGGATCGATTATTATTATCTCTTGTCATATCATCTTAGGCTTATTTAATAACTTGCATAATAGAATTAAATTTCTAGTTTGCATAGAGTTTTCAACAAAAATACTTCAAAGCTTTGTCTAGGGCTAGATATTTACAGTTTGCTCGCATATACAATCTAAGGGTATCCATTATCACAGCAAAGCCAAGGAGGTGCAATGGAAATTAGTCATGGAGCATAGGAATGGGTGAGATCTTTCCAGTTTTCTTCATTTCTTGTTATTTTCTCCTTTGCATTCGATTGCTTGATGTT
The DNA here is from genome assembly GCA_007115665.2 of Sequoiadendron giganteum. Lineage (NCBI taxonomy): Eukaryota > Viridiplantae > Streptophyta > Pinopsida > Cupressales > Cupressaceae > Sequoiadendron > Sequoiadendron giganteum. Next base: position 408,209,001 of record CM021106.1, read on the forward strand.
TTTATTAATTTGCATGTGTTACTAATCCAGTTTTGACCTTGCAGAAAATATATGTCATTACATTTGTGAACCTGACCCACTAACACATTTTGTAGGTTCTCGTATGGCCTCAGATTTTATTTTGCAGGTACAAGAGTACGAAAGGACGCAACTGCAGGCCTATGCAACGTAAGTGCTCTGTCGCACTGCATTTGCGATCGTGAACGACGCATACGCCCTGTCGCGATGCATACAAGATCTCAAACGATGCATTCGACAAGATACAATGCATTTGACAGACATCGCACCGCATCCACTCTGATGAGCCACAAATGATTGGTTGTTTTCCTTTTTAAAAATTTGTTATCTGGATCCGACGCAACCACGACCAGTTACTGTTTTTTGATGGGATTAAAATGAACCAACCCTAGGATAGACATTTTAATTTGAAAATTATCAATCCTAGGATAGTCACCAAATTTTTTATTTTTGTTTGGTTAAAATGAACTCCATGCTTGTGGTGAAGCAACATCTTCACTTAGTATAGAAAATATTCATTTGGGTTTAAAGCTGAACAAATTTTCTGCTGTGTTTGATTGGGTAATAGGTATATGCTCTCCCCTTTACTGGGTGACCAAAAAACCAGACTTACCCATTTATCTTTATGCATTTTAATGCTTTTCTTAAATCCTTTAGAAGACCTGTCGTAGTGGGAAAAAGTACTCACCCTACGGGAACAACCAAAGCCAGGTAGGCAAGATAACCATCTCCAAAGTCTTTGTTCTAAAGATTGGGAGGTCTCATGAGGGATTTTATCTATTGCCACGCCGAATGGAAACCTTTACTAAGAACCATAGTGTAGAAGCCAGCCGTGTGAGTATCTAGACATTGTTTCAATCACGGTGCAAGGGGAGGGAAGAATCTGCCCCCAAGACACTCACCATATAATCGCCATAGATTGTTTGCTCAGGGGATTCGATATCCACTTCCGTCACCTTGAGTATGCACCTAGAAAAGATAAAAACACGAGCGCCCTCTAGGAGGTGATATGACTGTGTGAGTTGACGCGATTTTAAGATGTGGGCTGTGATTGTTATGATGACCCTTTGACTATTAAGAGTGAGTTTGTTTGAAGTGACTTTTTGTTCAAATACTAGTGAAAACAAAAAAGGGTCATGCTTGATCCTTGAACATACACTTAATATTTTAGTTTCTATGTGTTTGCCTACTATTTTCAAACAAACTTCAACAAATTGAACATCAACAATCTGGGTCCAAACTTGTCAAAACTGCAAAACGGTTTTTTTTTTCCAAAAATTTGTCTCTTGCGACGCAATCGCTCTATTAAATCGCAATCGCCATATCTTGAGCCGCATTCGCTCTGATGGGCCACATTTGAATTGTCTTGAGCCGCATTTGCTATGATGAGCCGCAATTGAAACACACTAAGCCGCATTCGATATACTGCACCGCATTTGCCAGTATCAAACTGCATTAAGTATCTTGAGTCGCATTTGAGAGATATCAAACCGCATTCGCCAGATTGTGTCACAATCGACACTTTCTGAACCGCATTCGCGTTTGTGAGCCACATTTTCTCTATCGTACCACATTCGCTGCGATGCATTTGCAAAGAATTTCAAATCACCTTCTCACTGTCAAAACTGAAAGTCCACAACTTGTCTTAAATTCAATCCAGTCTTCCTTCACTGTTACAGTTCGAAAACCAGACACTGAACTGCTCAACTTCCCTTAAAACATTGCATTTTAGGTACCATCTTAGGATCACAATAGGAGTCTATTTCCATTCCTAGTCCATTAGATTGCATTGGTAACTTCATCATCTCTTCAGACACTTACTTTTGGAGATTTTAGGAGTTGACTCTTACCATTCATTGTCAAAACTTTGCATTCAATAATTCACAACTGGCATGGATTCATTCCCTAATGCCACAAACAATCCTTGTTTTGACATGGGTAATTCCAACATCAATCCTTTCAGTGAAATGAACATTCCACCATCTCCATCACATATTTTTGAACCATTTATCCGACGGGATCAAAATGGGGAAGTCTTTGAAGAAGACTTATTAGCTGCTGCCCAACATCCAAAAGTTGCTGCTTTTGTGGAAGAAGTAGTTTTAAATGACTCTTCTAGATTCCTAGCTATGGTCCTTGACCAAGGGGCTAAGTTACCAAAGGGATTTGATCTCAACACTCTTAGAGCAACTTCTCCCACTCCACCATCACACAATTCTTCCATGGGAGCCTCTTCACAAAATGTCATCAACACCATCAATGCTACCTCCCTTGGTCATACTACCACCACAACCAGCACAACATCTATTGGGGGATCATCTTCCCAAACAAACACCACATCACAATCCATCCCCCAACAAACATCCACCATACCTTCACAAAAAATAGGGGCAACCACCTCAAATCTCCTTGGAACTACATCTAGTTCCATGAGTACATCAACAAACCTATTATTAGGTTCTTCAAATACTATGGCAACCAACTCATCCAACCCTTTTGGGAGAAATAAACAAAGAGTTGTCATACAAGGCACCCAACCCACTTCCTCATAGGTTAATACCATCATTCCTGTGACCCAAAACACCAACATTCCTCAAGGCCACAATATTTTATTTGGGCAAAGCAATCAAGGCGCTCAATCCTTCACTCCATTTGGGCATCAACAAGCTCAAAATCAACAAGGCCCTCAATCTTTCACTCCATTTGGACATCAACAAAATCAAAACCAACAAGGTCCTCAAATTCAGTCCAACATGGCAGGATCTCACATCCCCACTTATGCCTCTCAAGTCCATACACAACAACACATTCCTCATCAAAACACTCATTTCCAACAACCGCCTAATCAAAACACTCATTTTTCTCATCTACAACCCTTTCCAAATAAACACATCTCATCACAACAACTAGGGACTCAAGCTACCCCTATCACCAACATGAGTGATGCTACCAACCATCCCATGGTGGAAGCACTCACACTCCAACTCGCTGCTCTTCAAACACAGGTGGAGACCTTGCAACAATCCAACAAAAAGTCATGCATGTCACATGACTTGTGTCCATATCCATTTGAAACAACCTTGTATATGCCACCCTTTCCTCATGGATATGTGGTACCTCATTTTCCCAAATACAAAGGCAAAACGAACCCCATTGAACACATAAGAGAGTTCACCACTAGTTGCATGGACATTGCATATGAGAAAACTTATCTCATGAGACTCTTTTCTAGAAGTCTCATAGGTCATGCACTAGAATGGTTCTCGCTATTGCCTAAGGGAATCAAAACATGGGATGAATTGGCAAACAAGTTTGTTGAAAACTATACCTATAACATTGACACAAATATCGATATTGCCTCCTTATGAAGACTTACCCAAGAGGATGCAGGAGAGACTTTTATTCCATTCTTTCAAAGATGGAGAACCTTAGCAAGCAGATGTCCGGTAGAAATACCTGAAAAGGAGAAAGTCACCATGTTTGCACAAACTCTCCTAGGACCACTAAGGTATGGCTCACAAGTCCATTGTTGCACCACCTTTGTTGACCTTGTTGAAAAGGGTGTTCAACTTGAGAAATCCTTGATCGCCAAAGGTGAATTAAAATATGGTGGAAAAACCATCAACACCACCACAAATAATAACCCAAGTAGCTCAAATGACAAGACTAAATACTGGGTTAAGAACAAGCATATCACAAACGATAATGTAATTGATGCAAAAACTGTCAATGCAACAGGTCATGTACTCACAATCAAAGGAGTACATACACCTCTTTGGGTGAACCTATTGAAATTGTCTTGAAGAAACTTCTTCAAAACGACATCATAATGCTAGAAGAGCCAAATCCATATGACACTGGTCAGTTCAAGCCGTCATGGTGGGATGATAGTGCACTTTGTGATTACCACCGTGCCAAAGGACACAAAACTTCCTCTTGTCGTCAATTGCGAAATTTGGTACAAGACCTCATTGAGAACCACACCATTGAGTTAGGTGGTCAATCATTTACATCTAATGTGGACCATACTATTCACAAAAACCAACTACAGGATCATGGTAAAGCTTCCTCATCTGGCACAAAGAACACCAACAATCAAGCCAACCACATCCATCCAGCCTATAATATTGTTCGTCCTACATACAATTATCCCTGTGGTACCATCATTAACAATCTTCACTGCTGATGAAGATAAATGTGTTAATACCATTACCATTAAAAAATCCCTAGAATGCAATGTCACCACACATAAAGGCAAGGTCACCATCCCAGGTCCTTCTATATGTCAACCGAAAATCACCATACCTGGTCCGTCCGCCACAACCAAACACAAAACTAGAGTTCAACATTATTGAGCAATTGAATAAAACACCTTCTCAAATATCCATTCTCGAACTGCTATGTATCTCACCTGCACATAAGGCCATCCTCGATAAAGTCTTGCAAGAGTCGTCCATCCCAACCAACATTGATGTCAACCACTGTGAGACTATGGTCGAATATCTGAATTCGCCTCATCACATCACCTTTTCAGATAGTGACTATTCCTCGCCCAAACCATCTCATAATGATGTTCTTCACATCGAGGTTTTTGTCCACAAGCATAAGGTTAGATGAGTCCTAGTAGATGGCAGAGCAGGATTGAACATCTTCTCTCTAAAATTGGTTAAAGCTCTTGGTTTCTCTGATGCATGTGTAGATGCTAGCAAGAGCATCATCATCAAGGCATATAATGATTAAGAACACGCTTCTAAAGGCGTCATTACAATTCCACTCCGGGTAGGACTAGTTATCATAGATACAACATGCCAGGTCCTGGATCGCGACATACACTATAATATCTTACTTGGTCACCCCTGGATTCATGCCCTAAAGGCCATTCCATGAACATACCACCAATGCTTGAAATTCCCTTTTGATGGTACTGAGATCACTATCCCAGGAGATCCCGATCCATTTCAATACTGTACCAACCTGCGAGCCACTGCTGAGCACCAGGTACCCATCAATCAGGAGGCCTCATCTTCCACCTCATCTAAATATATTGACCCATCGACACTTACCAAATTATCCATTCCATTACCTTCTACCACACCATCTTCATCGGCCTCCATCTCGAGTAAAGACCTTCAGATCCGGGACCTTGGTTGTGGAGAGTTCAAATTGAATACGGCTTACTGTATCACCACAATACTGAAGCTGCCTAAAGTCTATGGTAGACCATGTTTTGCAGTTGAGTCCAAAACAAATTTCAAGCTTCCACCGAAAAGTGTTTTCACACTATGGGGCGATATGGGTAATGAAGTCATCGACGACATAGCTAACTAGATCTACAAAGATCCGGAGGAGTTACCTCCTTTACTAGTGTACCTCTATGGAAAAGGCTATGATATATGTAAAGCCTTAGGTTTTGATGGCACAAGCGGTCTTGGAAAGGACGGAAATGGAAGGAGGGAACCTATCATTATGATTGCAAGACCATGATACATAGGGCTAGGGTTTGACCAATTCGAAACTGATGATCAACGTACCCATGAACTTTCAAGTAAGGCTGTAACAGCTACAAAAAGTGTTGAGACATGTGAAGAATCCCTTACCGAAACTGACTCAAATGACTGGGAATGGGGATCTGAAAAAACCCTAAGTGACTATGACATTGACGAACTATTTCTGGAACCTAGCCAACTTCCCTTTGAAGAAAGATTCTGACAAGAGTATAACATAGACCCTATTGAGTGACATTCCAAAAATAAGGAATGGGTAAGCATTCCTTGGATTCCAGAAGAGCATAAGGTGTCATCGGCAACACCTGAATCATCCCACCCCATTCTTGAGCCCACCCATGAGCCTAACTTATCTGAGCCCACTATCCATACTTTTGAAATGCCAACCACTAGTCACGATGTTGATACTTTTATCCCATATTATGATTTTGAATTTGATTCATCTGACTCAGAGTATGGGCCATCCATTGCATCTGACACGAAAGTTGAAATTGACAACTTTGCCTTTACACTCGAGGCATCAATTTGCACACTTTCTGCATCCTCCCCATCTTTTACCAACACTGACGATGGGATCCCCCTTGTTTACCCACAACTGATCGACTGGGACCAACAAGATCCACTAGTGATGGACATTTTTTAGAATGATGATGTAATCACAGAATTCATGGGACTCCGAGAAGGTATTCCATGGGGTGATCACAAAATAGGGTTCTCCATTGATCTAGATTGTGCATCTTACTTCAGGGAGACTGTGCAATCCTCCAGTCGTAAAAATAAAAAAGAATAAAAAAGAAAAAGAAATGTCTTTAGGTGAAAACCACAAGGCACCTTCTGACAGTAAAATAGTAAAAACAAAGGACATATCCAAAGGTGAAAACGTCTCTGAGGCGCCTAAGGATGGAGGATTGGACTTTCTTCTCATGACACAGGAAAAATCAGCTATGCTCATTGAGAACACAATGGAAGTTAACATACCCACACCAGAGAATCCCAAAATGATTCTCTTGGCCGCATCATTATCAGAAGAAGAAAAACTCGAATTTCAACAATTCTTCACAGACAGGAAAGTTAACTTCGCATGGTCATATGCTGACATGCCAGGCCTTGATCCAGAATCGGTTTTACATCATCTTCCTTGAATCCCAGGAATCAAGCCAGTCAAACAAAATTTGCGCAAAATGCATCCATAGATTGCACTACTCATCAAGGCTAAATTAAAGAAGTTACTGGATGCTAAGTTCATAAGGTCAATAGACTATGCTGATTGGATATCCAACATTGTCCCTGTTACAAAGCCAAATGGACAAATCCATATCTGCACAAATTTTAGAGATTTGAATAAGGCTTGCCCAAAGGATGACTTCCCCTTACCAAATATAGACATGATTGTTGACCTCACAACAGGGTACGAGATGCTATCCCTCATGGATGGTTTCTCGGGATATAAGCAAATCCGAATTGCAATAGAAGATCAACATAAAACGGCATTCACCTGCCCATGGGGAACATACTGTTGGAATGTCATGCCTTTTGGCCTAAAGAATGCAGGCGCCACATACCAGAGGGCTATGACAACAATATTCCATGACATGATGCATATCCTAATGGAAGATTATGTGGATGACCTATTGGAAAAATATTTGACAAGGAAAGAACATCTCAAAGTCTTGGACAAAATTTTTAGACGGCTTGAGGATTACAAGGTTCGATTGAACCCAAATAAATGTGTATTTGGAGTCACTTCGGGCAAGTTGTTGGGATACATAGTTTCACGACGAGGCATTGAGGTTGAACCAACAAAAGTAAAAGCAATTCTAGGCATGCCTCCGCCAAAAGGGATCAGTGAGTTGCGAACACTTCAGGGCAAATTGCAGTCTATCCGTCGCTTCATCACACAGTTGGCAGATAAGTGTCAACCATTTCAATATTTGTTATGCAAAATAATTCCTTTTGTATGGATGGATAAATTCCACATAGCCTTTGAACAAATTAAAGAATATATATTGACACCACCAGTGTTGATGCCGCCTATTGAGGGCAAGCCGTTGATCCTGTATGTCTCCACAATGACAAATGCACTAGGGGAATTATTGGCACAAAATGACCATGAAGAAAAAGAAAGATCCATATACTACATCAGTCGCACACTAATTGGATATGAGCTCAACTACACAACCATTGAATGGGCATGCCTTGCAGTTGTCTTTGTTGCGTAGAAACTAAGACACCATATGTTGAGCCATCAAACACATTTGGTAGCAAAGATTGACCCATTAAAATATCTCCTAGGTCGAGCAGCATTGACAGGCCGTTTGGCGAAGCGGGTCATGATATTAAGTGAGTATGACATACAATATGTGGAGTGCAAGGAAATAAAAGGTCAAGTAATAGCAGACCAACTGGCAGATGCACCAATCCAAGCCACTCATCTGCTGATAATTGATTTTCTTGATGTGTCTATTTTTCACGCAGAACCAACTTTACCATGGAAACTATACTTTGATGGGTCCCACACTAGTCATGGCTCGGGAGCTGGCATATTATTTATCACACCACGAGGGGATTCAATTTCTAAATCATTTCAGATTGCCTTCCCTTGTACAAATAAAATTGCAGAATACGAGGCATTGGTCACAGGTCTCATGCTAGCAATTGAATGGAAAATTCAGACATTGCTCGTATTCGGGGATTCTCAGTTAGTCATCAATCAAGTGAATGATGACTATGACACAAAAGATGAGAAGTTGCTTCCCTACAAATGAATGGTGGATATTTTCCTGATATTTCAAAATGATTGCATTTGAACAAATCCCAAGGACACAGAATAAGGCTAGTTTCTCAAGGATGTCCTAATATTAGGATTTAGAGAAGCAGTGACGTCTCATGATTGGTTTGGTTTTTTCTAACGGTTGGTCATGACAAAGTGACTAGGGGCAATTGTGTTCCTTGCATGAGTCATGATCATCCTTTTTTTGTGACTATTGATCTACGTGATGGTTCGACCTTGCACACTATTGATCTACATCATATCATAGTGTTTGTCGGCCATCATGAGATTTTCGCCCAATGACGATTAAAGAGCAACAACTACAATAGTACTATAGAAAAGCTTTGAAGGAGTTTAATTTCCGCACTAACATTCATGTCTTTCTTTGCACTAGCATCCATCTTCGCCTTCTCTTCTCTCGATCCCTGATAATATCCTGTGACATACAAAAACAAAGTTGCATGCATAATGGCATAGGCATTTCATATTTCACATCTGCATAAATCAAATACCATAATTTACATTTCATAACACTATAATTTCCATTTATCTCACATCATAAAACCATCATTTGCATCAACATATAAGCATCATCAATAAACATTTGCATTAGCATATAAGAATCATGTCATCATTACATTACACAATGCATGCATACATAACCACATCCATAATTGCATTCATAAATATAAAGCATAATATCCATACACCTCATAGAATCATAAAAGCATCACATAAACATATGATAAAGCATTAGAATACCATAACAAAGAACATCATATAGGCCACATCAAAACTGCATCACATATATATAAAAAATCTCAAAAACATGTCATGTCATGGGATAGAGTCATATGGTATCCCAAAAATGGAGCTCGCAAGCTCAAATATCAAAATATACAAGTGTCTAAAAGCAAGTCCTAGGATGGCCCTCCTCCGTCCTATGGAGGTGAACTGCGAGGTAGCCGTGGCTGACCCATCAAGTGAAATGTGACCTGAATAGGCATCTTGTCCTGTGTTTGACTCTGAGAGCCCGAAGCCTCGGTAACATGAGGCTGGCTCTGCTCTATCTGGTGTCCTAATGATATTGATCTGTGCCCATGCTCTGACCTGTGACTATGGCCTGATGAATGCCTATGAGAGTTGTGTAACCTGTGGCTTGATGACTGACTTGATGCAATAGACCCCCCAACACTGGTATGACTACTGCTATGTGATCTGCTGCTGCTGTGTGTTTGGTTGCCATTGCTTGTCCTACTGTAGGATCAAAAAATCTTGGATCCCATCTCTCTAGGGGAACCTCCTACTCATATAGCAACCTGTACGACCCCCTACTCTCTACCATTCTGACCAACTCCCTGGCCATGTCTCCTGTTGGCCTTGAGCATATCTCTGCAAACTCTGTTACCCACCGATCTGACTCCTACCGTTGGAGGACAACCTGATCTCTCTCCACCCGGGTGACCTCTAACTCTGCTGCCAAGGCCTTGTTCTGAGACAAGGCCACATCAAGTCTGCTTTGTAAATCTACGATTTGTTGATCAATGGTGGCATCAACAGGCAAAATGGGTGATCTGTCACCCTCATCATCCCCAGAAATCATACGCTCCCGTAGTCTCTGGTCTGCCTCATCCTCCTCCTCCTCCTCCTCGTCTCTCTCCTCCTCGGCCCAGACCTCCTCCACATCTATATCAAGAGGGTGTCCCCCAACAAAAGGATCCTCCTTTTCCCTCTCCTCTTCCCTCACCTCTCTCTCCTCATCTCCACCCCTCACCTCCTCCTCAACCCTCACCTCCACCTCCTCCTCACCCCCTTTGATATCCTCCTCTGCCTCCTGCTCGGTAGACACATCTCTCTCCTCACCCTCCTCTCGGATGGGTGACAACGATACACCTCCCACTCTCCTCCTAACTCTCCTAGGCTGCCTCCGCCCTCCACCATCCCTCCTCCTCCTCGCACCCCTCCCATATCCTCCATCCCCTCCCCCTCCACCACCCCCATCATCTTCCCCACCTCGGCCTTCATCTCCTCTGCCTCCATCTCTCTCCCTGGCCCCTCTGCCATCTCTGCCTCCATCCCTGCCACCCCGACCTCTCCTCGGCCCTCGTGGAATAACTGACCTCCGATCTATAGGTGGCGGACCATCTGGATCTATCAAAGGGATAGGCCTATGAATCTACCACCAGGTGTCAAACTCAACATATGTACCTGCATCTACTGGACCACCCCTCCACATCCACTAAGCTGCAACTAAACCAACAACTTGTTGCTCAACCATTGTCACTGATATGGGCGACCCCCACATGGTCTCCTTGGAAGACCGAGCATACTCTACCATGCCTACTAACACATCCTGCTACTCTCTGAACTGCCGTAGTACCTGCTGGGGTAGGTACATCTCAATAATCCGCTGGGTCTATACCGTGCGGCCTATCAAATACTGGAACTATCTACAAAAGGATAAATGGCCATCCTCATCTGGCCACTGGGCACGATCTCTGTAAGGCCTCCAAACAAAATTGATCATTGTATCAATCCGATGATGCTAGTACCCGGTATCTCCCACACAAGTCTGACTAACTGAACCCGCATATAGGTAGACGTATGACATCCCATCACCCAGCTGCTGCATCTGTACTGGTGGTCGAAAGATGGGAATGCGCTCCCATACTCAGATCATCAGAAGGGTAGTGCTACAACTGATAGTGTGGCCTTGATGATAGACGACCTCATGCAGCTGATGATATAACATGGCCAACAAACAAGGCCCCCAAAGAAAAATAGTCCTCTATCCTCGCATATGAACAAGTACATCCCCCCATCCAATGGGAAATTTGTGACCATGGTGATCTGGGATCAGTAATCCTACAATCAAGGTCATCAACATTGTTGATGGTGTTTTTATGCACTTTTCAACATAGGTAATGTGCAGGTGCATCACCTCTCTTGAAAGACAATCTTCCACAATCAAATTGTAGAACACTATCCCAAGGTCTCTCGGATGTCATGTCTTGACAGTGCTTGGAATATCTCAGTTGTTTGATGTGATTTTTCTGGAATCACAAGGTGGTCCTACATGGTTTAAAGCTATGGGAGAATCGGGTCAATGAATGGAGTTCTTTGAATATGAAATTACTGCACTTCACTGTAGGTTCGGACAATAGTCTTGGAATCCATTGTTTCGTCAGATTTGGCTTTACAATGTGCAATGAACCTTAACACAAATTGTTTCTAAAAAAAAGGAAAAAAGGGCGAGGAAGAAGGATGGTTCCTGGACCTGTAACTATTGATGAACAATGATCATGGAGGTTCCTGCTATGGACAGTTTCCTTAAACAAAATTTCACTTAATCTGAATTCTCACAATGTCATGAAATCTATGCTGTCTTCTAAGGACTGCAAATTTTCATCATTCATTCGCCATGTAATGTGAACAAAGACAAAGTTTAATGAGCAACTATGAAATTATAGTCCAGACTAACTTTACATAGTCATTTGCCAGCAACAAGTGACCAAAAGTATGGACAAGGAAAGCATACACACAACATGAATCTTCAAAACCAAAGACAACATACTAAATCCACTACAACTAACTAAGGAAACTAGAGCAACAAAGTAATTTGAAGCAAAGTTTTAACTAAAGGGAGAAGAATCATGAAACATGTAGAGAAACCTAGAAATACACCAAAAAATGACTGTATTTTCTATTATAATTTCTGTAACATGCTTTTACAACAACTCAACTCTCTTAAAATGAGAAGAGGAGAGCCCTATTTATAGTTTTCAAAAATAAAAATGAGTGGCCAAGATTTGATTCTATTGTGTGGCCAAGATTCACTTTACACTAGGGTTTCAGCTACCCCCAAATACATTTCATTTATAAGACCTTTCTTGTCTTTTCCCTATTTTTCATCTAGTGGCAGCACTGTAGCAATTTCATCCTTTTGCTGTTTTCCCTTTGCTGCAGCTATTCCTTGAGGAATTCTTCATCGATGATAGGGTTTCCTTCGCATTTCTTTAATGTTGCATACTCCACAAAGTTCAAGATCATATTTGGCAGCATTATCTCTGAAAAGTTCTGACTGTGCAAAGGCTCGAGTAGCAAAACTCATGCATTCTATGGTGATTTCAGCTGACATCCCATCTTCCATGCTCTTCAAGAAGTGTGGCTTTATGCTCTCTGGATTTATTTCAGCAACAACTAGCTCATACCCCATCATTAACTTGAGGTACCGAGTGTACTCTTCTCTTGAATCCTTGGCCCATTCGATATCCAGCGCTATATGCCCTAGGATCTGCTCCAACCTTTTCTTTCGGTGATTGAAATATCGCCTCCATGTATCCACTAGCCAGTGATCATCATCCTTGAGGGAAAGGTCCTTCTCCCAGACCTCACTTGGCAATGCGAGTATGGCCTCAATCTTCGGGTAGGCCGCTCTGTATTTCCTTGGGAACTCCTCACAGACCTGCCTCGTGCCCTCAAGGGTTCTTTGTACTTCCAAGAACTTATTCGCTGTCCGGACAGCCAAGTTGATACCTGTGTTCCCAATGTCCAAGATCTGCCGGAACCAGTTTTCCATAGTCTTATCCAAGTTCCTTCTCTTTTCTAATTTATTGATCTATTCTTGGGACAACAACTGAGGTGGGGTAGATGACATCATGGGCTGCTCATCCGGGGACGACCATTGCTGAATATAGACCGTTAGATCAGCCACTTGTGCTTTGAGTTCTTCCTTAGAGACCTTATCCTGTTGGATAAGATGCACTATCGTGGCAACCGAATGTTGGAGGTAATCAACCTTTTTCTCCCTTATGGCCACTCCTAAGTTGATGGTGGAGACGTTATAATTTATTCCTTGTTCTCCAACCATCGGTGTCGCTATTTGCACTCCCCTAGATCTTGAGGCATCCATAATCATCTTTGATCTGATCTTTGGCTTCTTCTCTTTCTTGGTACTTATTTGTGCTCTGGCCAGAATGGATTCCAGCCTTGCCTTGGGATCTTTCAGGGTGAGAGTCTTTTGTTTCAACTGCTTTTCTAGCCAATCGGGCATTTGAGGCTCTTCCCTAGGTGGTTCACTTTGAATCCCGTTGTCCTCCTTCTCAAGCTCAATGGCTCGAACAACAAGAGCGCTCTTCTCAGTTTCTATATCCCCCTTCTCCTCATCAGAGTCCTATTCAAGCGTTACATACTTAGCAGGAGACTTGGCGTGCAACTGCTCATTGGAGGGATCCTCTATTTCAGCACCCTTTTCTTCTTCATCTTGGCCTTGTTCATGCTCCTCGGGCTTCCCCTCTTGCTCAGATCCATGGAGGGATGCTTCTTCATCGTGTTCCAGGGTTTGTTGATGCCCTTCAGTCGGAGACTTTCTGCCTTCAGTCTCTTGAGTAGCAATTTCTTCCTCTCGTGCAAGCCGATCCTCGGCTTCCTTATCTTCAATCTCCCTGAGTTGCTTGCCCCACTCTTCATTGAGTTCAGGATCATTTGTTTCTCTTATCAGTTCAGTTTCCAACTCCTCACTACTCTCACTAGAGGACTCATAGGCTACCTCATCTATCTCCCGGCGTTCAAATAGTGGATGTTCGTGGTACTCAAATTCTTCATCCTCTGGCCTCGTCGTAGCCTCTAGCTTCCGTCGCTCAAGTTCATCAAATATTTATATTTTCGCCTCCATTCTTGGTGGTTCGGAAGGTGGAGGAAGAGCTAGAGCATGGGCCATAGCCTGAGCTATTGTAGCTTGAACCACCGAATTGGTAAGCATCCCCGAAAGCTCAGATGACACATTCTGCATGTATTTCACAAAAGATTCTGGGAGGCTGAGGGCAGGCATTGTAGCAGCGAAAACAGAGGGAAGGGAAGGAGACATAGAGGAAGAGGAGATCAGTGAGGTCATGGTAGAGGAAGAATCCACATGAATAATTTGCATGATCAGAGAGGTGGAAGCAAGGTGAACAGAGATGTCCACCGCAGGCGGGGAAGAAGCGGAAACTACAAGCGAAGCATGCGAGGTGGTGGCAGCAGCAACAACAATAGCAATAAGTGTAGTAGACAGAGACCTAGGCGAGTTAGATCCCCCTCCCTGGTCCCACGGGGTGGACCTTTGGGTGTCATAGATGTCTCTGTGCCTCTGGTTGTTTTCCTTTTCTTTTGGGAAGGTTCGCCCTCTGATGCCTTGCGGGCATAAACCTTTGGTTTGGGTAGTTGCCCACTGGCCTCTTTTCTCTTCTTGGTTTTGGTTGATGGTGGGGTTTTGGATGCTTCCCCAGTTGCAACAGTAGCTACCCCTCCATCGGAGCCACTTGGGTTCACTTTCTAGTCCCTTAAATGTTAAGGCGACTCCTTGTTGCTTCAATCAGGCTACCTATTGGTCGATCCATGCCCTTGTTCAGATCTCGACGGGTTTAGTGAGCATGTCGATGTCATCAAGTTCTCGCTCATCCCAGTCAATTACAGGCAGTGGTAGATTGGCGACGACATCATATCCTGGATCAATCACCGTATCCTCATCCTCTTCGAGCTGATCAAGAACCAAGCACAAATTTATTCTTCGCACATAAATGGCAGTCATGCACATGTAGTGCCGCAACCACACCTCAAGATCATGTTTGCAGTTGGCCAAAAAATCTTCGACATTGTGGAGGTGGGCATACTCCCATCCCAATGCCTTTCTGATATGCCCGTATGGGTCCATTCGAGGCCGAGCTATATATTGGCGGAAGTGGGATTTGACCAACTCCCTTTTTGAGTACCCCGCACACTGGGAGGTATGAATCTTGTACATCCCTTGGCCAAGCCCAATGGGGTAAGGTGTGCCCACCAGATGCTTGTTGCTCAGGATGTTATGAATGTGCCTCAGTTGCCAAGCCAGCTCCAAGAGTATAATCTGGTCATTGGGGTACCGGGGTAGCTCGTTTGGTCTTTCTGTAAATCCCTGGGCACGGATGTAAGTGAACTTCAAAAATTGAATATACAAGAAGGCATATTGCCTAAGGAGGGCTCTGGAACTATGTGAAACTCTTCTCTGAAAATCGCCTCCTAGGGATCGAATGATGTGGGCGATGAATGCATCATTCACCCTGCAATAATCTTTTTTGAAATTTTGGAACTGTAGCTAAGGGTACTTATCATAGGGCTTGAGCTCTACCCCTAATGCCTCACTGGGCACCACATTTAATCCTTGATAGTGTCATTGGTCTGCAAGGGTGTACACCAGGTAGGAGGTCATGAAGAACTTGGAGGTCTTCTTCACGGTTGTAAACTGTTCATGGAAGCAATCATTGATTATCTCCCCCAGTAGAAGGTGACGTCGTCACCGCGGAGAATCTGCTCCACAAGAACATCCATTCCTTGAAGAAGGCCGCAGCAGGAAGACCCATTACTTGGCTTAGCAAGGTCACGAGGTCGTGGTAATCCTCGAAGAAGTCATTGTAGAAGAGCTCCTGAGGGAGTTTTCCCGCACTACCTCGCTTTTCCTTCAACAAATATTGATTGATTAACTTATTACACCTCAGCAGATCTTGTTCCCACAATTCTTTGTATTCCTCCATGGTGGGGGTCTCCATGCTCTTAAAGGCAGGGATGTGGAAAGTTGCTGTTATACCTGATGGGGACATGTCTGAAATGATATTCCCATCCCGGTCCTCTATTGTTTGGGTCTTAGGTTGGTATGCCTCAATGCATGCCATTACCAGCTCTGGGGCCACCAAGGTTGGCAGCAAGCCTATAGCCTTGGCAATTTCGCTGCTCCTTATCAATCTTGCATTCTCTATCTTGAGATTCACCCTGACCCTCTGTATAAATTCATCGACATCGACCTAGACGATGTTCGTATCTGTGACATCTCTCTAGAGAGTGGTGACTCTAGATTGTAGGGGGACCCCTTGAAACTTGTACTTCATTAGGTATTTATCCTCCTTGCCTCGAGGTGTCTTGGCAATTCCCTTCCCCTTCTACTTGGAGGCACTAGAAGTTTTTGCACTGGATTCCATAAATCCTGCACAAAAGACACGAATTAGTAACATTGAACATGAGATAATGGTCTCGAACGAGTCCCTGCACATCAAATTTAGCTCTGCAATCATCATTCATACTCAATAATCACATAACATTTGATACTTCATCATTAGAGAGCAAGGCAGATAACTCGGGTTCCTAGGGCCGGAATTCCCTTGGCAGAATGCTGTTTGGAAGGGAAAATTAGGCATGGAACTCCCAAAGGTGTTTCTCGGTGTTGGATTTGGTCAATTGAAGGTTGTCGTGAAGGAAGACCTAATTTTAGCAAGCGGGTTGAAATCTGTTTTGGATTTGGGGGTCATTTGATCCTTTATTTGGGAGTTCGGGCTTCAACTGTAGGAAAACCGTTGGAAACGACATAGAGGACACAGAATTTCGGGCGCCAAAATCTGGAGCTCGGACCGCTGTCATAGGGAAGCGATTGCGGTTTAGCCATTCACAATGGAAAAATGGAGGTGGCAATCTGGGTATGGAATTCCAGAGGGCAATCTCCGGAGATGGTTTGAGGATTTGGGAAAGCCAGGCGGCAAACAACAGGTTGGGACCTGGAGGTCGAAAATTCGCATTGAATTCGTCGTTCAAAATGGTGACAGTGGAATGGAATTTCGGGGTTCGGGACCCAAAAGAGGCTAGGGCTTCAAATGTTTACTTAGATTTTGGTTTCGGTGAGAAGCGGATCGGGGTTCGGGAGTCGGGAAGTCGCTTCAGAATGACCGTTCAAAACGGCGAAAGCAACACGTAATTCCCCGGAAAGAATTCCGGAGGTCGGGGTCTGGAGACACTTCGAATTTTGGTAAGTTTGAAATGGAGGGTGTATAGTCAGGACCCATGAGTTGGGAAGTCATCTAGCCATTGCCGTTTAGAGCGACGAAGTCCAAACGGAATCCCGAGGATAGATTTCTGGATAGTGGAGTTCGGATTGATTTTGGACATTGGTTTCTCTTTTGTCGATTTTTGATTTTCGGCAAGTTTCAACGTGGAATTCATGCGGTTGGGGCCCGGAGGTCAGAAAGACGATTGGGGTAGGCCATTTAGAACGGCGGGGACAGAACGAAGACCCACGAGGGGAAATCTGAATCCTAAGGTCTGAGAAGAATTTGGCTGCATGAATTTTTTGAAGTTCAGTTTGGAGTTTTGCGGACGGCCGCTGGAAGGTCCGGTTCTGGGAGATGCCAATGACTGTTCCGAAGAACAGCTACAGAAAGGTTAAGCTTTGGTTTGAACTTCGAGGCCTCAAACAATCGATTTTTCATATTTTAACTTATGGGTTTTTAGGGGAGGGTGCCAATTTACTTGTTTTAAACCCAATTTTACATTTTACATTGCTTTAACATTTAGAATTTTGCAAAATAAAGGACAAGGTGCGCGGGTGGTGGGTGTACCTCAAGATCCTGAAGAAATAAGTTGTTGGCTGCATGCAGGACGTCGGGAAAAGAACTCGGACCGTGGGGCTGAAAATGCCGGACACCTTGGAGCTCTGCAAATTTCTCTATCACTCGGTCGGTTTGACAATGACAGTTGAAAAATCCATTTAAATAGCCAAAATGGCCATTAATGCAACAAAT
Source organism: Sequoiadendron giganteum (assembly GCA_007115665.2). Lineage (NCBI taxonomy): Eukaryota > Viridiplantae > Streptophyta > Pinopsida > Cupressales > Cupressaceae > Sequoiadendron > Sequoiadendron giganteum. The sequence goes on from CM021106.1 coordinate 408,226,871, forward strand.
AAATTCCTTCGTACGACGGCTGAAGAGTTGGTGAGTTTCAATCTCACAGGTGGCGGCGGGCGACCCGGAGTCCGATGGCCAGAAAGACGTCTAACCACGGCCGTGAGAAATGGCAAAGCGTAAGTGGAATTTCGGAAGGGGAAATCCGGGATCTGGTGTCCAGGGTTTGGAAGGACATCGGGCGTCGGATGCCAACAACATAAAACCTGCAATGGAAATCTGGAGAAGGAAACACGAGGGTCTGGGCCTGGAAGGGGCCGCAGACGTGAGAAAGGGCATTCTGAAAAGGGAAACCCAAACTGACTTTTGACTTAGCATTTTTCAAAGGGGGTGAAGTTCGGTCAAACCTAGTATGTGACTTTGAAGGGTGAGTTGACCTATTAGGGCACAAAAATGGACATACAAAACGAGGTGAACCAAAAAGGGGCCGACAATTAAGAGGAGGGAAGAGAGGGTCTCTGTTTTGAACGGGGCGTGTGTGCAACAGGCACAACAAGCATGGCATCAAACTTGGGAAACCAGTCAGCTACAACATCCCAACCGATCTCATAACCATCCATGCCCAATTGGGCACTATTGACACCCTCATACATCTCTGATAGGGGCTATCGCCCTTGGTGCGGATCATAGATAACTCTCTCTCCGCTAATCGGAATGCAGAGAATACAGTAGACATCCTCCAAGGTCACTATTGCCTCTCCAATAGGCAGGTGAAATGAGCAGATCTCTGAGTGCCACCTCTCACAAAGAGCTATCAACAAACCCCTATTTGCCCGAATAATGGGCATATAGGTGACATGATACAAACCTAGTGCCATCAGTCGCTATCTCTGTCTATCACTCAGGTGATCTCTAAAGGCATATGTCGCCGGTCGGAACGCTCTGGTGTAAATCGACACAAGCCGACTTTGCACAAGCAAGGCCAAGGATTAGCACATATTGGACAAAATTGTTCAAATGTTATTACTACTGGGAAGTCAAGGGTGCATCCAAACTAATCTCGGCACAGGGTCAACAAAAGTCAACTCTGGTCAACTACAATTGCGTCACATTGACTACAAATGCACCATAATTAGTCAATTGCAACTATGCACATAATATTTGTGTCTCAATTTATCAAATGCGTTGTTCTAGCCAACAAATGCGCAACCTAACAATGAATGCATCGTTATAGCTAGCAAATACGCAACCTAACAACAAATGCATCGTTTGGCTTGACAATTGCATTGCGATTTGGAAAATGCGTCATTTGGCTTGGTAATTGCATCAAAAAATGGCATATGCATCACACAAGCCTCACTTGCGTCGCAACCTGGCAATTGCGTTGTTTCCCCTTGCGGATGTGCAATCAAACAAAAAACCCTAACCTACCCATCGCACTTGCATCGTGACGCAAACAAATGCGTTAAAGGTGAAGGCATTTGCGGTTTACGCGACATCATTTGCATCACAATGCATGTGTTTACCCCTCCTAAAACCCTAATAAATGCATTAAATTCAAAAATTGACAAGGGGGAATAGGGTACTTATCGGTGCCTCTGCGCCCTCGGGTCGTCAGAATGTTCATACACGGTATCCATGGTGGGTAGTCACTGGAATCACCATCGCCTCTTTGGGCTCTAATTTTTGAAATTTCTATTTAACAAATGAGCAAATGACACTTGGATTGACCTTATCAACCTATTTATAGGCTGAAAATTAGCGTTTTGACCTAGTAGGTTGTACAGGAAGCTCATTTGACCACCTTTGACCAACATTTTGGCTAGCTCAACATCCTCCATTTTTGAATCAGATCGCCCCATCACTTTTCTAGTCATTATTTGAATTAGTCAGGATATTTTCCAAATTTTTTGGACCGCGGGTCGAAATTCAAAAATTTTCTCGATGGGGCATAGGCACTCCGTACCTTCACTGGGGCATATTCTGGACTTGTTTTCTTTTCCACAATGTGACAAGCTGCATTATGACAAAGAGGGGCAAATGTAGACACCTAAAAATTAGGCCTACGACCACTATTTTACCACCTCTCGTCATAACATGATTATAACTTTGTAATTATGTTTCTAACCCACATTCAACTATTAATTAAATAATTTATAATTATTTAATTAATTCATGATCTTTCATTTTTCATGATTATTAAATAAATAAATCTTATTTATTTATTTAATGTGTCACTAATTATCAAAGTCTTCTTACAACTAATAAAGTTTCATTTATTTAATTAAACCTTATCATTAATGTCCTTCGGATTATTAAATAAGTATATTTTAATATATTTATTTAATATGTCACTAATTCCTAGATCCTCTCGTAATTAAATAGATTCATTAATTTATTTAATTAATTAACTATCTCTTCTAAATTAAATAATTATTATTAATTATTTAATTGCCTTATGTGACATTTCCCTCTTTTTAAATAAAATAATCTATTTAAAAATAACTTCACATTTGTTAACTGATTCTTCTTTTAGTAATTGATCTCAAAAATCAATTGGTCATTATCTCACAAATCCATATTTTTGAATTAATTTAATTCAAAATGGAATTATTCTTCTACAAATCAAGTAATTGCTAAAATTATTAATTTTTTAAAATCTCATCTCCTTATCTCTTGATTTTTACTAATTTCATCTCAAGGTCACGTTTATTCTCCACCATTGATTTAATTTATCAAATTAAATCTTGTCCACACATTTGGGGATTGTTGCCCTAACCTTAATTGAGAGTTGTCACTTTGAATCTTAACCATTGATTTTAGGGCATTTCTCAATCTCTCATCTCGTCCGTCTGTTCAAGATTGCATTTTCTATAAAATGACAATCTTGATCTCATTCTTGGGATCGATTATTATTATCTCTTGTCATATCATCTTAGGCTTATTTAATAACTTGCATAATAGAATTAAATTTCTAGTTTGCATAGAGTTTTCAACACAAATCCTTCAAAGCTTTGTCTAGGGCTAGATATTTACAGTTTGCTCACATATACAATCTGAGGGCATCCATTATCATAGCAAAGCCAAGGAGGTGCAATGGAAATCAATCATGGAGCTTAGGAATGGGTGAGATCTTTCTAGTTTTCTTCATTTCTTGTTATTTTCTCCTTTTCATTCGATTGCTTGATGTTTTTATTAATTTGCATGTGTTACTAATCCAATTTTGACCTTGTAGAAAATATACGTCATTACAGAACATATTAGCCTAACCACAACAAACCATCAGCAAAATGTTAGCAAAAAAGGAGGAACCCAACCAACAACATTACATATTTTTTAGAATATCAACAACCCCCTCATCACATGCCACATTCTTCAAGCCCTCATCCCAAGCAACAAAAAAATCTTTAACAGGAGCTCCTGCCTAAGCTTTGGTCTTGTTATGGGTTCTAGCCCTAGGACCACCCGATTTAACCTCACTAATCAAAATATTACCCTTATCACCAAGCACCTCCCCTTCCATCAACATTCTATCAACACTAGAATCATCAGCCTCCTTGCAAATTTTGACACTATCCACAAGAGAAGTTATACCAAAAGATTCGAAATTGAACCCAAATTTATTCCCCTCCCAACCTTTATCCATATTAGCATATAACCTTTCAATGTGATTTTCAAAGGTGAGGACTCTTCCTTCAAGATTTTGCTTCATCAGAAGCGTTTCCTCCGCCACAATTTTTAGAGAATTCATCATATCATCAATCTGATCTTGAGCTGGGGAATCATCTGCTTTGCTCATCACACCACACACTTTCACATTTGTCATATTGAGTTCATGGAAAATCCATTTAAAAAGCTTATATAAAATAATGGAACCCTCTTTGGTAGCTCCCAAAACATTAGATATATTCTCTTTATCAATATTGAAAACATCCTTACCCTCAGCATCCTCCTAATGTGAGGAGCTTACCTTGTCCAAGCCAACATCGAGATCCTTTCCCTTATTAGCAACAATCAACGTCTTGATTTTATGAATGGACTCCACAATCTCCGTAATAATTGCCTTCCTTTTCATCTGCTTATCTGGGTCCACCATAGGAGAATCCTCATCACCCTGCCCCACCTCACCCACATCATTCTTATCCTTTTGCAAATCCCTAACCCCGACTGGAGAAACCACAACATCCTGTCCACCCACCATTTTAAGTGGAGAATCTAACTCCAACATTTTACTTGCAGACCTCACCACCAAATTCTTACTACTTCTCATGATCAACTCCCTTTTTTCCACAGTAGGGGGAGGCGAAGACACCTCACCGACCGTATCCTTCTTCTCCTTTCTACTACGACTCAAAATTTCATCAGCCAAATCCTCAATGCAAGTGTCATAACCCTGATTAGGGCTCAACTCCTCTTTCTTAAAATTCCCTAGAGCAGGGGACTACATATCCACATCCATGGTTGCCAGAGAGTCTGGCACATAATCAACATCATCCTTAGATGTTGACTCTTTTTCTAGAATTAGCTTCCTCTTTTTCCATTTTTTGCTAGCCAATTCCTCTTCAGAGATCGTCTCATAACCCTCCTCCTGCTTTTGTTGCACACCCTTAGGGGTAGCAAGCGACTTAACTAATTCAAAATATTTGGCATAGTAAAAAATTAAAAGGATCAACCCCACATGAAGAACATGGTTCTTTGGATTTTTCTTATGATCTGTAATGCCAGCGTCCAAAGAAGCCAAAAGGTAAAAGGGAAAGGAAATCCTTTTCTTATGTCAAAATGGTTAACCTAAAAAAAGTGATAAACATTTACCGCAGAGTACCGGCCTTCAAGGGAAATGAACCGCATAATCTCCTTAGCCACATCCCCTCATAGCACCTTGATATATTTCCTTTGATATCCCCCACTCCTCGCCATGCAAAGGTCTTGATATTCATTTCCTTTAAAGAAGATTTTTCATGGTATTCTGCGCTTCCTTTTTGTCTCTAAATAATTTCATACCCTCCGTCAACAAACCAGTAATTTTAGCTATGAGGTCTTCATTAACATAAAACTCTGTACCTCCAAGTTTTAGAACCCTATTATTCTAGTTCTAAGCAAACATAGTAGTTGTTTGAGGGTTATTACCATGTAGCCTCTCCAGATAAGGCGTCAACCCTCCCTTCTCAAGGATTTTCCAGACCTCCGACTTCTTCTTTACCACATCGCACGAGAAAGGCTCCGTGTGATTTTTGTCTCTGCCCATGGCTGCTGAACTAACAAAGTCGAGAATTTTAACAACTTTAAAAAAAATGAAGAAAATTCTCAAGAAATATTTTCTAAGAATGCCCACAATCCATGTGAGAAAGGAATCATGGTAGAGGTGATTAATTATCCTTGTGTTCCATTCCATACAGATATCAACCTTTGTACAATCAACTCGAGCCAAATCCTGCTTACCACTCCTCGATATCATAACCTTCCACATGATGAAAGTCATGCATGCCCCAAGCCATAATAAATCATTAATCACCTTAGATTTGGGCATCATGATTAATAGTTGTAATAGATTCTATAGGTAGAGGGTCATTCAAACCCCATTCTCTAGCCCCTCTAACTCCAAGATTAGCAAAAATATCAGCAAGTCCATTTCCCTCTCTCAAAATATGAGAGATATAATAATCATCAAAGGATTTAAGAATATCAATAGAATCTCTAATCATATTTTTAATAGTCCAAGAGGAGGTAGCACAATTTTTCAAATTGTTAATGATATTGAGAGAATCCCCCTCAAGCCAAACTTTCTTGAAACCTTTAATTTGAGCCAATTTGAGTCCATGATAGGCAATAACTGCTTCCACATAATGGTTTGTTTGGGTTCCCAAAGGGAGTGCCATAGCATAAATGAGCCTACCATTAAAATTTATGATCACTCCCCCACAACCAGCAGGTCCCGAATTTCCTTTAGCCGCTCCATCAAAGTTAACCTTTACCTAACCATCCAGAGGAGCTTTCCAAGCAACATTCTCTCTAGAGGATTTCCATTTAGTAACCGAGAGGGAAATATCATAGGGTAACTTCCACTTCTGTGCAACAAAAATATCATAGTGACTTAGCATGATCTTCTGCCCATTATGAAAAGATATCCCAACTAAAAAAAATTCTTGAATAGCCACGCAGATTTTAGAGGCCACAAAGATGGCAGGGAGAGCACAAATCTTGAAATCCTGTTATTATGTTCTAGCCATAACCCCCAAGCAATATGAGGTAGAGAAAGAGACCACAAAAACTGTAGAGCAGGATTAGATGTAGGGCTAATCCATTGAGACCACAAGTCCTTAATCGAAGCAAGGAACACCCAACTGAGATTCCAAAGATATAGCACATGTGCCCACACACCTCTAGCAAAACTATAGCCACTCAATAGATGGAGGGAGTATTTAGCCTCCTCTTCACACAGAAAGCACCTGCTAGGCATCATAAAACCTCTCTTGACCAAATTGTCAGTAGTTAATACCTTGTTCTAGCATAAGAGCTAGAAGAAAATATTAACCTTAGGAGTCAATCTTGAAGACCAAATAGAGGCCCAAAAAGGAGCCGAGCCAACAAAAGAATCATTAATATGAAATGTTGAAGAAACAAAGAAGTTACCATTATATGAAGGCTTCCAAACAATTTTGTCGATAGAGGGGATAGAAGTGTTATGAACCAAGGATAGGGCATTGAACATGGCCTCCAGCCTCATATCAGCTTCATGCAACCTTTTCCAACAGTCTTTAGCAATATAATCAACAAAATTTTTTCTAAATCACCGCAAACAATCTTCCATAAAAGGTTGAGCCCACAACTCATCTTTGAGTGGCCTATTGCCAAGCCAACTATCTTCCCAGAAAAAAATATTTCTACCATTTCCCAACTGCCAGAAAATACCCTTAGATAAAAGCCTACAAGCCTTGACCATACAATTCCAAAGAGCAGACCCAGAAGGGGGAGAAAAGTTAGGATTTAAGAAATCTCTTATAGCATCGACACCTTGTAAGTACTTTCTCCAAGCAATTTTTGCCCATTCACTCTTAGCAAATAATAACTTCCACAACTGTTTACCAAGAAGAGCAATATTAAACTCACAGATTTTCTAAATTCCAAGTCCACCAGCCCTTTTATGTATACAGACATCATCCCACGCAACTTGATGGATTCTTCTCCCGTCCTTAACATCGGACTAGAGGAACTTTTTTTGAATTCCTTCCAATTTATCCACAAATTTCCTAGGCATGAGAAATAAACTGAGAGCATAGACAGGGAGATTTTGGAGAGTTGATTTAATTAGCTACACTTTCCCAACTTGGCTCAACACCACTCCCTTCTATCCAACCAATTTAGAAATGAAATTATCAATTAGCCCCCACCATAAGGACTCAGGAACATTAGAACACAAGGGGAGCCCCAAATAAGAAGCCAAAAGAACACCAATTTGGCATTGCAAGATTCTAGCAATTTTTATCTTCCTATGGGCCGAAGTACTAAAAAAGATCACACTCTTGGGTAAGCTAACCTTTTGCCCAGAAGCAACTTCATAATTCTATAAAATAAGTTTAATAGCCTCGACTTCCTTAATAGAGGCCTCCCCAAGCATGAGATAGTCATCCACAAAATGCTGATGAGAATAAATCAAATTACTAGAAGAAGGGGCTAAACCAGTCATAGCCCCCAAATTAATGAAGCTCTAAATAAGATGCCCCAAAGACTCCACCATAATGATAAAAAAAAAGGGAGAAATTGGATCCCCTTGCCTTAGACTCTTGGAGTAGTCAAACAAAGGAGAGGGTGACCCATTGACAAGGACAAAAAACTGAGGAGTGGAAATTAATTGAATCACAAGAGTCACCATCTTCTCCCCAAAATCAAATGAAAGAAAAATATTGGAAAGAAAGCCCCAATCAACTCTATCATAAGATTTAAGTAAGTCAAGCTTCAGAATAAACCCAACATGCTTATTGACAGTTAAGGAGTGAATATTCTCATGAACAGAGAGAATGGAATCCAAAATTTTCCTACTCGCCACAAACCCATTTTGCTAAGGTGAAATGATAAGGGGAAAAACCCTTTGCAGCTTGACCACCAGCACCTTGGAGAAGATCTTATAGATTGAATTACATAAACAAATAGGACAAAATTCATCAAAAGAAGAAGCCCCCAATTTCTTGGGAACCAGAACAATAAAAGAGGAATTCGATTCCTTTAGAAGAGAGCCAGTTCGAAAAAATTATTTAGTAGCAGCAACCACCTCCTTGGCAATAATTTCCCAAAAGAACTGAAAGAAGAACATGGGGAAGCCATCTAGGCTCGACGCCTTATTCCATTGAAAGGAGAAAACAACACTTCTAATTTCCTCTACCGACAAAATGTAAACCAACTGCCTATTAGTCTCTTCATCAATGATCTGAGGGATGTCCCTAAGAATATCCACCTGACAATCCAAATCAAGCTTCCCCTCCACCACAAGAAGATCAAAGAAGTAAGAAGAAGCAACATTCTGCAGGTCACCATCATTTTTCAGAACTTGATTATTAAAGTTAATAGTCTTAATGCGATTGGAAGCCCTATGTTTCAAAGTTGATAGGTGAAAAAACTTCGTATTCCTATCCCCACTATTAAGCCACATGATTCTTGACCGCTGCTTCTAGAATTCCTCTTCCTTTGCAACAATATTATGCAATTTAGAAAGAAGAACATTTTCTTTCAAAACCAGGGCCTGATCATACCCAAAGACTTGGATAGAATGTTGCACATCTTGAAGCTCCTTAGTCACCCCCTCCTTATCAAGAAAATTGTGACCAAAGGAAGACCTATTCCATTTCCAAATATTTTCCTTCACATTAGCAAGCTTCTTAGCAATTCTGAACATAGTAGACCCATCCACTTGAATGATCCACCACACATAAACCAAATTACTGATATACGGGTGCCAGGTCCACATCTTCTCAAATCTGAAAGGAAAATTCCTTTTAGCTCCTAAAAGGTCCAATGACAAAGACAAGGGAAAATGATCCGAACCCAATCTAGTCAAAGCAGAGAGCGAGCAAGAGTAGGACATCAACCAATCCGAGGTAATTAAAGCATGATCAAGCTTAACCTGGATATAAGCATCTCCCACCTGCCTATTAGACCAAGTAAAATAAGCACCCTTGAGATCCAAATCAAGAAGAGTATGATCATTTAAGAGATTCATTAAGTCATATCTGCTATCATCCATGATAGGTGACCCACCCACCTTATCACCATCATGCAAAGGTGTATTAAAATACCCCATGACCAACCAATTACCAACATAATACCTCATTTTGAAGGATTCAAGGCATTCCTAAAACTTTTTTCTAGCGCTCTTACTATTAGAGGCATAAGTATTAGATAGAGTCTAGGAGAACTTATCCCTCAAGTTAAGGAAAGAAGTAGCCACATGGTTACCATCTTTAAAAACCTCAACCCCCTGGATCAACATGAGATTCAAAAAAGTCACAATCCCTCCCAAATCACCCACAACATCCGAGCAGTGCATATCACAATCCTTCAAAAGCTTATTCTTCAATCTAGCTAATTTATCCATACCCATTTTAGTTTCTTGAATTAACACAATATCATGACGATGATCTCTAACCAGGTTAGGTAGGATATCATGCTTATGAGGGTGATTTAACCCTCTCATATTCCAAGAAATGATCTTCATAATAACTTATGGGAGATTCTCTTGGACTACATCTCCAGCAGAGTCCTTTGCGCTCCATCAACAATGTCCAATCAACTCTCCTTATCCCTAGTTACATTTGTCGGAGGCCTGCCTCTACCTCTCAGCTCAGATCCGTAGTCAAATCTTTGCCTATTCCTAGTCACCTCTGCATTCCATCAATAATGTATAGTTGAATCTCCCTCTCCCTAGTTACATTTTCTGGAGGCCTGCCTCTACCTCTCAGCTCAGATCCACAGTCAGATATTTGCCTATTCCTAGTCACCACTCCCGGTGAGGGGGAATGCTTCTTTCTATTACACCCTCAAACCGTAACATAAGGAGGATTATCCAAGTCCTCTAGAACAAAATTATCCTTCACATTAGACAATACCTCCATTCCTTCTACCTTCAATCCATATTCTTGTCTTCGATTCATCTCCAACCGAGGAGAAACAAGATCAACATTCACATAGGCATTATCTACCTTCGTAACCTCCATTTTCTCAATAGACACCATAGTATCATTAACAGGAGAGGCAACATCCTCCCCTCCCTATTCAAAATCCTTATCCAGATCAACCACATCTATCTGGCCCTCTAGATTCTCACCCTTCTCATCCACAAGTAGGCTTATATATGGTTATGTAAGTTGGCTTGGATAATATCCTAGGCATAAGTGGGGTATATATAGTGGTAGTGAGTCTTATTTGTTCATGAGATTGTGAATTGTGTTCTCATTGGAGATATTTTGAGGTTTTCCCCCTCAAAGTGGCTTGTTATTCTCGGCTATTATCAAGTATTTTTATCATATTTCACATTATATCTTTTATTGTGCAAGTTATTATATTACAAGTGGTATCAAAGCATGATATTGGTATCATGAAGGCAAGGTGTTTTCCCAATCTTTGAGGTCATTTGAGTAGGTACACATCTAAAATGGTTTTTGAAGATCATATTGAAGTAGCTACAATCTAGGTTTCAAAGGAATTGGAGCATAATTGAGAGATTTATTGTAGAATTATGGTTTTTTCCCAATTTACTTGGAAAGCGCATATCTCCCACATCCTTGTGAATTTGTTTCTATCTTTTAGTATGTTTTTTAAGAACTAAGAGAGGTTCATACAATCCAAATTTTATAAGAATTAAGTGATTTATTTAAGAATTGGGGTTTCCAATAAATTTTCTCTCAAGGTTGCAAACCACCTTATATTTGGGAGATTTTTTTTAGGAAAGTGCAACCTAGGCCTCGATAAGATATAATTAAAATTTTAGATTATTTTGAGTTTATTTGTGTGATTTGTTATAAAATTATTTTTGTCATCATAATGGTTCCTACAACAAGAGGCAAAAAGAATTCTACCATAACTAGGAAATCTTCAAATAAGGATGATGTAGAAATTGAGGATATTAACCCTAATGATGAAATCAACAACGTCAAGGGTGAAATTTCATCAATTAAGAATGAGATAAATAATTTTTTGAAGAAGTTGGACACACTTATTCAAGGGATGAAGTATAAGGGAGAATATTCACCTAGTAAGGTGGAAGATAATGATTTTGTTGAACATGATTTTGTTTGTCTTGACTCAGATCCTAAGAAGGGTCACCTCTTTAATAATCCTATACCTAGGAAATTCATACACAAGTTGGATATGAGAAAGGTCTATGGAAATTTCCCAACCAATGAGATTTTCCAAATGGAACAATTCTATGATATTCATCATGTTTCAAATCAACTGAATGTGGCTATGGTATCATTATAATCGGAGCCAAATCAATTTATTTAGTATTGTTGGTTATGTGATGAGAAGAGAAAGAAGGGTTGTGCGGTCACATGGTCAATTTTTCAAGAGGAACTTGCTACACTTTATGGATAACTACTTAAATACCAACTCACTAAATTAAAGAAAATAGGTATTGCCAAGGAATTTATTCAACAATTTCAAGCCCTTTATCTAACAGTGGAGAATGTGAAAGAAGAAAATTTGAAGGAATTATTTCTAGGAGGTTTAAAGGACCACATAAAATATGAAGTATATTTGTTCCAACCACAATCCTTATCATAAGTGATACTTATGGAAATAAAAGTTGATGAGAAGTTTTTGGCCAATAGGTGATAAGGGATCGTAAATATAAGAGAAATGAGCTATTATACACATTCATTATATCAACCTACTAGGTTGAGTCCACACCAAATTAAGAAGAGATAAAAATGGTTGTGTTTCAATTGTGACAACAAATACAATCGAGGACATAAATGCAGTGAAAAGAAATTGTTCTATATTGAAGGTTTGAGTGAGGAAGAAGAGGAGGAACCAATATTAGAGGATGATAGGGAGCTAGATGATGACTCACATTATTCCCAACCAATCATTTCTTTTCATGCACTCTCAAGTTTTTGTGCCCCACAAACTCTCAATGTAGTGGGTTTCTTAAAGAAGCAAAGAGTAACAGTGTTGATTGACTTTGTTAGTACTCATAATTTCATCAACAAAAAGTTGGCTACTTGTATATACTTTTTATATATCCAGCTCTAGAATTTCAAAGTCTTGATTGCAAATGGTGGTACTACTAGTTGTTTTGGAAAATTCCATAACATTAGATTATCCATGGGAGATTATCACGTTGATTTCCCAATGTATGACATGTCCATGGGTGCAACATATATTGTTATGGGAGTACAATGGCTTACTACATTCACGACTATTAAGATGAAATTCCAAGAACTATTCATGATATTTCAATCAAAATGAAAGACATTAGAGATAAGAGGGTTGCAAGAAAAGTCCCCACAAATAGTAAGCTCTCATCAAATTCAAAAGTTGTTTAAGAAAGGAGTTGTTGGATCCAATTATGTTCATTAGAAGCCTATCAATCCAATGCTCCCACCCATCCAAATTCATAAGAAATTATTGATACTCAATAGTTTTTGGAGATATGCCTAAAGGAATTTCTCCTAAGAGGGATCATGATCATGCCATAAAATTAGTTCCAAGGATCCAACCACCCAACATTAGGCCTTACAGGTACCCATATATACAAAAAAGTGAGATTTAAAATATTGTTGGGGAGATGCTAGAGGTAGGAATTTTTAGACATATCCAAAGTGCTTACTCATCGCCCATGGTGATGGTGTGTAAGAAGGATGGAACTTGATGCATGTTCCCATATTATAGAATGCTCAACATGTACACCATCAAAGATAAGTTTAATGTTCTAGTCATTAATGATTTTCTAAATGAATTGAATAGAGCTATGTATTTTATAAAATTAGATCTTAGATCAGGTTATCACCAATTTCAAATTAAGAAAGAAGATATTTCTAAGACAACATTTAAGACTCATGAGGGTCATTTTGAGTTTTTGGTGATGTCATTTTGTCTTACCAATGCACCATCTATATTTGAAAGTTTGATGAACTTTATCTGTAAGGATTTTTTTTAGGAAGCTTGTATCAATTCTCTTTGATGATATATTGATTAGCAAGACATGGGATGAACATTTGCAGCATGTAGATCAAGCATTAACAGTTCTCAAAGATCACTAGTTCTATGCTAAGCCATCCAAGTATGCTTTTGGTCTCAAAGAAGTGGAGTACTTGGGAAACATAGTTTCACATGAAGGAGTAAATGTCGATCTTGACAAAATTAAGGCTATCATGGAATGGAATATTCCCAAAACCATTAATAAATTGAGGGTTTTCTTGGGAATTGGGATTGACTAGATAATATAGAAGATTTGTGAAGAATTATGGTCGTATAGCATCACCCCTCTCAACGTTATTAAATAAATATTCTTTTCATTGGAATGAGTTCACTAATGCAACTTTTGAAATATTCACTAGTAGAATTTGGCAAATAAATGACTAGGCGACTAAAACTTTTAGTCACAACAACTAAAAATGACTAAATTCTACTAATTTTTTGCAACACAACTAAAAATGACTAACTTGCTCGTTCGGTAAAAAAAATTAAATAATTAGTCACAAAAATAAAATTGAGTAAATAATTAGTCACAAAAATTGGTAATTTCCCTCTTCCCCACCATTTAAAAATGTCATTACAATTAAAAGTAATATCGCGTAAAAAATTTGGACGATTTAATGAAACTGTGAAAAAAATTCCTGCCTTTATCCTTCATAGGGAAGGGTTTCTCCTCCCCACTCCAAGGAGCAGATACCAACACCACACAAAACCATATATGAACACTAAAGGAAACCTGCAACTATAGCTTGGAATTCATTCGTACATCACCAAAAGTTTCAATGGAAGCAGATGCCATTATTTCCAAAGTGGAAGGCTCCAACATGGACGACCTCTACAGAGAGCCAAGAAGCTTTCTTGAGCCTCTTAATGGACTAGTAGGCTTTGAAGGTAAAGACAACACAGTTAAGGCCACAATGCAAATTCATGGGCTTGCCAAGCATTATGTACCATTTTTGTGCCATTTGTTGAACGTTTCTTGCAAAAATTTATCCAACAAAATCTCACCTTCAAAAACAAAGCATAAAAGAGCCAACGAATTGTTTAGAAGCATAAAATTAGCTCTAGATTGTTCTGATACCCTACGACCATGTCTTTTAGGGAATCCCCATGAAATAAAAGTTCAGAGGTATTGCATGGTGAGGCATTTGATGGCTTGGAAGTGGTTTACTAAATCAAGGGAGGAATGCTGGGTTACACTCCACACTATGAATCTTAAGGTAGTCCCTCAACACTATGAATCTTAAGATTTTATGGCTAGACTAGTTGCAATTCTTTTGAAAACTTAGAGAGGTCTGTCCCTTGGAAGGGTGCATCCTAACATTTTTTTAAGAACTTATTAGTTAATGATGTTGTGTATTTTGGAAAGCTAAGATTGATTGTTATCAACATTGGGATGAATTATAAAGCAAAATCATATAGAATTAGTCTCATTTTCAGGTCCTGAATAAATTTATTTTAATCCCCTTCAAGGACCTGGTGCACCTATTTTGAGGCACATGAAACAAGAAATCAAATATCTAAGTATATCTAAGTATAAATCTATGTTAATCTCCTTTTGAAGACATCTTTGTTTTTTCTCTCACACAATCAGTTACTTTTCTCTTATATCTTATTGTAATTAGGTAGAAGATGGGGAGAGACTATAATTTTGGTATTAATTTATGTATATTGAATTTATAAAACATGCTTGAGCCTTGAAAATTAATAAAAGAATTGATTATTGCCTTTCTCTTGTACGGTTCCATTGTATTTTCTTAAATAATTGTAGGTTTCTCTTATGGATAGATCAGTTCCTTTTACAGCTACACCTTTCTCCTACTAGCCTTTGTGATAGTATTCCATGAGTTTGTGTGAATGCAAGTTGGATCCTTGAGGTTGTTTTGTGCTTGATAAGTAGGTCCAAGGCTTCTCTTGTTATTTGTGTATCACCCTTTTTGTACTTTCAGTCACTTCTCCCTCCTTTTCCATGATGTGAACCTTGTTTAGATTATTGAGTAGTGTTTGTTCAATAGTGTTTATAGGTAGAATATGGAAATCATGAAAGAGTAGATCATAAGATACATTTGGGTTTTCTTTGATACTCATAAATAGTTTGTAAAAAGAACATTTTCATCTTGTGCAAGTTGCATTATCATTGGATATTGGAAGATTGTTTCTGGGATATGGGGTTAGCCTTACTTCCTATACAGTATGTCTCCTTTCTATATAAGATTAAAAGGGTTGATGCTTATCCTCTGAATATATGGGTGAATCAACATCAATATTTATATAATATAGCTAAGCATGACTCATTTTTATAGCATCTATAGAATGTTGAGGTCCTTGATTGTGTTTGTTTTTTGGAATTTCTTTTAATTCCCTTATTTTTAAATACCTGGATAGGTTCCTATCTACATAGCTGAAATAACTCCCAAGAACTTGAGAGGAGCACTCACAAATACAAATCAGGTCAGAGTCTTTAATCCGCCTTATCCTTTTATCAGTAGATAGGTGAGAACATGATTAAAATAGATAGAATTATATCAGTTAAAATTTAGAAGAAGCATCATTGCACTTCATTATGCTCAAAAGAAAGTGATCCTATCTGTAAATCTGAGTTTCATTGTTGACTGCTCTAACAGTTGTCGATAACTACTAGAATACTAATTGTATACCTTCTTGGAATGTTTGTGACATGACACAAACTTTCTATTATAGATAATAAAATCCATTAAGATACCACTTGACATGTTTTCATCAAATAAAACATCACAAAGAGTCAAATGCTAAGCCAATGGAGATACCTTTTGAATTGCAGACTATGATAAGTTCTTCTTATATGTTCCTCTCTCAGTGATTTGGACTTAGATGTTAGCCTATTGTAATTTTGTTCCCTTAATTATATTTCTTTTTTTATTACATTCATGATATGTATCTTTTAAATTTTTTTTTACTATTTTGTTTTCAATCTATTATTACTGTTAAATGACAATTAATTAAGTCGTCAAGATACCTCAATGCATATATTGTTTGAGGTGATAACCAAGGGATCTTATGAAACATCATCTTATTAGTCTAAAATGAAATTTATTGCTTTCTTTGCAAAGTTTTAGCATTCATCGCTTCATATACACGTGGCATCTATAGAAAATTTGATTTTTAATATTAATTTTTAGTGGTTGAAACTTGTTCTTGATTGAGTTGTATGGCTCTTTGTGTAGAGGAACAAATTCTATTGATTGAAGCAGTAAATGAGAATGACAATAATCAAGATACTATAGAGGTAGCATTTTTTGTGGTTGAACTAACTTTGTTATATTCTTCTGCTTTATTTGCATTGGTGACATTGTTGGATAGCAAGACTGATATTTAAAATATATACATAGTAAAAATAGAAAATAGTTACAATTTTTTTAATATAAAATAGAACATATAAACTGATAGTTGAGAATGAGTGGAAGGGTGATAGGGTATTTATATTCAGATCAAGGTGAATATTTGATATGATGTATATATTGATAAGTTGCACATCTTGATAGGTTTCACATGACCTTTTACCATTTTATATTTGAGTTAGATATATATATATATATATCAAAGGAGATTTCTCAAATGCCATTAAACCTTCAATATTCCTTATTATCTAGTTAAAATATTAGGGTCTACCAAGTATTGTTTTTCTCATGATGTATATACAAAATTATTTGACCCCTAGTTAATTTCTAAATATTCACAGAGTCTTTGAAGGTAAGCCCATGCAGACAATATTCAAGGGAATCATGACCATCATGTGGAGAATGTGTGAAAATTATGACAAAGTGTTTGGAAACTCAAGCCACTACTTGAAAGGTATCATGGTCATAAGCCTAGGTAATCAAGCTAATGGATGCTACAATTACTATGCCAATTGAAGGGATAGGAAGAGGGAAGTCTTTAGGGGCTAATTAAATGTGAATACAATGAGAAATAACTTCATGATAGTTGATAAGAAGAAGGAAATACTCAAGATAACACACGTGACAATCAATAAGGGATCATGTATGACAATGATAATAAAATTATTGATAAGTGATACCACAATCAACATAAGTCACATGTATATTTAAGGAACAATGAAGAAAACTATTGAATGGCGGTATTAAGGTATTGTATGAATATTCATAAACTAGCAAAAGATGACAATCTGAAGATTAGGATAGTTATGATCTAGATAATAAATAACGAAGTATTAATGACATGATTACATCAAAGTTATCATCCTCAAGGAAGAATAAAATATGATAGTGCATATGTCTCTTCAAAAGGTTTAATGATAGTCTACAATTATCAAAATATAGTGAACACTTCAAATTTCTCAATGCTCGAATGACAAACATGATTGTTATAGTGCACATACCATAAGAGGAAACTTATAGACAAAGAGATATCCTTCAAGGAAACTATTGAGAGGGTAGTTCAAGTGACAGTGAATAATTTTTTTGAAGTGAATCACAAGGATACAAATGGTAAGACCAAAGAAAGAGTAAAATATGATAACCTAATGAAGATCAAGACCTACACACCAAGCACAATGACAGTCCATATTGCATTTCAAAGAATGAAAATGGGAAACATGCACATCCTAGTGATTATATGAAAGGGATAGTCATTACAAAACATAAGGCTTGAGTAAGGAAGTAATAACTAGACATGGAGAGAAACTAAGGAATAGTGCTAGGTAAGAAGAATGGTCAAGATTATAAAGTAGTAAGTCAACATATATATTTATATGATAGTTAATAGGAAACCCCATGAAGATAGTGTCCAAGGGAATCATGAAAAGTATAAAAATCACAATTAAAATAGTGTACACACCCAATGATATATAGTGTAGACAACCAATGATATAGTTCAAGGAAAGTGACAGAACAAATTGAAAAATGAGTAGATAGTGTGATCTTAATGAATGATAGTCAAATGAAGAGGGAGACAATGTTTGAGTGAAATTATTCTTAAAATATTTAAAATTCACCAAGGTGACTATCAAGATTAAGGTGTGGTGATATGATGATATGACCAAAATGGAGAATCAAAGGTAGCTAAATTCTAGAGGTAGTACAACAGTGTAGATTTCAGCCTTGCACAATCAAGTTTGTGGAAGCTAGCACTGAGCCATTCTCAGACCAAATAATTTCTAGCTTCATCTAACACATTGACACACACACAACTACCCAGACCATATGATGAGGCAACATCATCCTTCCTCAACAAGGATGACCACCATCTTGCTTCAAAAAGGATGTCCACCAACTTCAAGAAGGACGACTACAACTTGATATCCACCAATGGTGACTATTTAACTTCAATGAGGCCTCAATGCAGATCAACTCTTTTAATTTACCCCTACCACCTATGACTCAGGGTACTAGCTTGTCACTATGCTAAGAAGTTTAGGTGTTCATGCACATACGAGGATTGCATCTCTTGACTTGAAACTACAAGGCACACCACTACATGCACACAGGATAATCAAAGGCTAACTAAATGATATGATGACATTATTAATTGGTACTATGGTTTTCTTAGACTATGCACCCCTCTTTTGAGAAGCTTTTGCCACCCATTGTTTCCTCTTCCTTAGCGTGTTATGGCTGTGAGCTTGTACGTTTTTGATTTTGGAAAGTGGAGAAAACTAGAACATGCATATTGCTAGGTGTTAGGATACTTAACATTATCTACCACCTTTTGGAACTATTGTGTCTTAATTAAAAACTCAATACTTATGTTCATTTAGAATTTTGGACAATGTTATATGCCCACCTCCAACACAACTTCCTCGAATCAATCACAAAGCATCTTAGCTATTTCCATTTTAGTCAAAGCATTAACTAATCTAAAAAACACAGTAATGCCTTTTGAAGAGACAAGGGAAGCTCCCAATTGTTCTGTTGCACAAATTCATCGATCAAGCATTATCATGCTTCCCTCTCATTGACAAATCATTTATTGGTGTTCAATTAGTTTTCTTATATCAGTAATTTATTCTTCTAATAACTAGGAGTAGTAATAGTAGCCCCACATGTCAGATTGTAATTCACCTTAGGTGACACTCAAAAGGCACTTCAATAATAAGGACCCTTTACAACAATTTATAATAAGATTAGACATTGACAAAACTAATAATTCGAGTTGGAACTCACCTATGAAAATGTCATTTTTTCTCCCTTGAATACCATGGAAAGATTACTAAAAAGAATGCAACATCATTGGTAAAGGGATTGGGGTATGCGGTGAGCTTTCACTTGAACAAAGGTCTGATACAAAGAAATCATATGATGTCAAGATCTCCAAACCTTTTGTTACCTCAATATCAACATCATCTTCTATAACTACTAGTACTCAAAATTCACAAGCTATATTTGTATCAAGTGCAATACAACCTAAGGGGATACATAAGGCCACTGGATTTACTCCAAACCCAGTTGTAGCATGCTCAATGTAGAGGCCAGAGATGATGTAGAAGATATTGTTGGCAACCTCTTCTTTGCCATCAAAATTCCATTGCTATGAAGATATACAATAGTATATGTTGTAGCCACTACTTTTGGAGATATACTAAAAAATCTTCTATCGAAACATAATTGTATGCGACAAAATTTTCTTCTATTATGATGCATTTGTACCATTTGATTGACTACACAGGTGTACTATGATCAATGTTGCAAAAATTACTTTGGCCAATGTATCATCTTTCTCTTTGTGTTTGACATGGAAAGGTAGAGAGAAAAAACACTAATCCATTACTATATCCATTATATCCATTGTGCTTTGGAAATTACACTCCCTAGACTATGGATCGATGAAAATAAAGGTCCAAGCGAGATATAGAATGGAATGATGATGATTCCCTGGGCCTTCTTTATTGTCCTCCCAACCTTCCCTGCTCTCCCACAAACACTTCAAGCCATGCTTGTGGTGATGCAAGAAAGCCTAAACACTTCAAGCCATGCTTGCGGTGATGCGAGAAATCCTGTCAAGCTTTCCTACATCACCGCAGGCATGGCTTCAAGTGTTTGTGAGAGATTCAAGAAGGCTGCCTTCCATGATATCACATTTCTTTGAGGCATTTTTTGAAACAGTTTGCTTGCGTTGTATATGCTTCCACATTTTCATGTATGTCTACCAGGGCACTTGTAACTACAACATATGACAAAAAAATCCTTGTTGTTATGCTTTGATGGATGTCCCTTTGTTATTACTGCATATTTGATGTGGTGCACATTATTATAGTGCAAGCCTATTTTTCAGATTGTTTCATTTAGCATCACCAATATTCTCCACAAGAACATTGTCCCTATTTAAAATGATGGAAATGGTTCCCATCTCTCAAAATAATTTCTCTTGCAATAATCTTGGAGATGAATTTAGATGGAGAAGATTTGTTTATTTTGTGTCGTCTTTTGGTCATGTAATATAAATTAACCCATGTATTTTCCTATCAATTGAATCGGTGTTGTGGAAAAATATTTGTTATGCTTGCATTTGGCATCAACATGCAAAGTCACCTCTTTGTTATTTCACAAGAATAACCTATCTTTGAAGCACTGTTCAAAGTTAAATTAAGAGGACTGCCACCTTGCACTTTGAACCCTTGCACAGTCAAAAAATACTTTGCATAAGTTTGTCCTCATTATCATTTTTTATATGATGATATTTTCAAATAAAAAGGCTTTAAATGGTGAACAGTGAAATTGTATTTATCTCCAATAGTTATTTGTGTAATGCTCATAAAAGAACCTCTGTTTAAGCACAAAATCTGAGCATGGCTTCATGAAACTTCCAACTAATATCGACTAACCTGGAATTTGGACCTCATGTTTACAATGAACTAAGATGGTCTAACTCCTTGTCTTTCAATCTCTCGTGAAACTCACAACAAAACCCTTAGTTTCTTACTTTTATAGGGAGCTAATTGATTCCTATCAAAACCCTACCCCTTTAGCATCATTTGTGTGGTAGTGTTATAATGCTACATGCTCCTCTCAAGGATAGATTTGATACACACACTTTGTTCACCAAACCTATTAAAGACTGCACTTTCATTATGTATATGCTTGATATGATACTCACTGTACTATGTTACCTTTGATAGAAATATATTTCCAATGTTGAATTTGAAGATGTTTTGAAGAGAGGTCTTATTTGTTGAGTAGATTTTACAGGGTGCTGCAAACTTTACAAAGATGATGTCTCAAATGGAGGGTGGTTGTTTAGTTTATTACAATGTCATCACATATCTCTTTCTTCAGGTAATTGCTTTCTAGTTGTTGTAAATTCAGATATCTTCTTCCTATTGATAAATAGCTTATGGTTTTTGATATGGAACTCTAAAGTTGAGGTGACTATTAAACTATTTCTCTCAATGTAATTTGTTTTGTTATATGATTATTTCTTGTAGTGCCTGTATTGGGTGTAGATTCATGCATCAAGTTGTTTGAATAGTTCAAGTCTTATGAAGGGCTATATTTATTCTTGGGTGCATATTTGAGCTCCAGGTGATTTGACTTTGGATTGTCACTTGTATTATTTTTTCACTGATATTCATTAATCTATTTGAGGAGCTAATTTTTTAGTAGCTTGGGAACCTTGTACTTATATGGTAAACTGTATTTTCAATGTCATTGGTAATGAGGATCCCTACATTCAATTCAAAAACATTGAAGCAACAATCAAAACTAGACAAATCAAGGAGGCAAAATGTGTAACCAAAGAGTCAAACTTCTATGATGCTGAAAAGACAAAAAACTTTCTTATGGAAGCAAGACTTCCAAATGCTCGTCCACTGATAAATGTTTGTGATCGGTTTGGATTTATCCACTATCATGTTCAGTAAAGCTTATAAGTCAAGGTATATGCAAAACATAGTTCTCAGTCCATATTAAGTGTTCATGGTGTGAAATTCACAAAAGAGTCTTTTATAGGACCCTTAGGCTTCATTTTTCAAGTAGTTCTTTTATGTTTTGGAGCTGTATAAGCAAAAAATAGAGCAGTGTAACTTAGTTTTCTCAGTCATAACACTAAGAAATACACTTTATAACACAATTTTCAAAGTAAAGACACATATTTTTTGTCTTGTATCTACTATAAGAACACCTTTTCTCAATAAAAATTCAATATTCTGGCTTCTTAATAGTTGTTTCATTATGTACAAATGAATGATTGATTATGTTTTTCTGTGTTTTATGTTTAAACCTCAAAAGGATTATCTCATTTCCAACACTTTTAAGCAAAAATTAGTGAACAAAAACAATTAAATAAACTACCAACTGACAAAAAATAGTGAATAAATATGACTAAAAATATATGACTAAATATACTACCAGTTGACAGAAATTAGTGAATAAATATACTACCAATTGACGAAAATCAATGAATAAATATGACTAAATATATGAATAAATACCAAATTGATCAAATGACTAAATAAATGATTGAAAATAAACTACTAATGATCATGTGACTAAGCTCAGTGAATAATATGACTAAATATATGACTAAATCAATGGCTAAATTAATGACTAAATATACTACCAAATCTATCAATCAAAACAACCAATAAATGACTAAAATTGGTTTAGTCATAAATTTGGTCATGTTATAAATGACTAAAAATAAACTATTAATGGTAATGTGACTAGGTTCAATCATTTATATGCAGTTTTTAGTAGTTTTTTTAGTCATATATTGTTGTTTCTGTACTAGTGATTGAAGAAGGCTATTTGTACTACTCTATTTCTTGCTACTCCAGAATTCACTAAGGATTTTATTGTGGAATGTGATGCTTTAGTAAATGGATTAGGAGCAACTCTTGTGTAGGAGGGTTGGCCCATTACTTTTGAGATTCATCAATTAAAGGGTAAGAATCAACTCAAGCCTATTTATGAGAAGGAAATGCTAACTATTGTTCATGTAGAAAAAAATGGAGGCCTTATCTAATGGGAAGACACTTTAAGGTTAGAAATATCATGATAGCGTAAAATATTTTTTGGAACAAAGATTCTCTTCTAAAGAACAAAAAAATGGGTCACTAAGATGTTGGGATATGATTTTGAGATTGTATAGAAGAAAGTGAAGGAAAATATCATGGAAAATGCACTATCTAGGAAGGATGATAAGGATGAAGTTTTATTGTGTTCCATTTCAATATTACAAGAAGTTTGGGTAGCTAAAGCCAAAGTAGAGTGGTAGAATGATGTTGCTACAAGTAATCTCATTCAACAATTATAGAGTGATCCTATTAGTTCAAATAAGTTTTGTTGGAAGGGAGATGCTTTGTGGTATAAAGAGAAATTGTATCTTTGCAAAAAATCCTCTCTCAAACAAAATATTCTCACAAAGCTTCATGAGTCTCCAGTTGGTGGTCATTCAATATGTTTGAAGACATATGGTTGAGTCAAAAAAGACTTCTTTTGGGAAGGGTTAAAAGGGGATGTTAGAAAAATTGTGGTTGAATATTTGGTTTGTCAAAGAAATAAAGATGAGACAATTAAGACACTTGGTCTCTTGCAACCCTTAGTTATCCATAGCCAACGTTGGGAAGAGGTCTCCATGGACTTCATTAGAGGGATTCCAAGATCTAACGCTATTAATTTCATCATGGCAGTAGTGTATCACCTTACTAAATATGCATATTTTGTTGCATTATCACATCCTTTTACAATAGGTATAGTGGGAAAAGTGTTTTTGGAGAATATATAAAATCTACATGTTATAACTAAGGTTATTGTCAGTGACTTTGATTCTATCTTTACTAGTAACTTTTGGACAAATTTATTCTCATGTTTGGGTACTCAATTAGCTCATAGTTCTTCATACCATCCTCAATGTGATGGGAAAATTGAGGTTGTTAATAAGTGATGCAAGAACTCCTAGATGTCATAAGTTTTGGCCTGGGAGTCCAATTGAGCAATTTGTCCAATTTTTTTTTTTAATTTAATTTGAAACTCTTGTATGTAATTAAATTTGTAATTTGACAATTAGTGCCATTTTAATTAGTTTCAAATAATTGTAAAGTTTCATAGGCCATATGGATAAGCATGCAAAATTACCGATTTTTTTTTTGTTAAAGCATGAAAAATTACCAAAAAAAAGGCAAGTTAAGAAAGCTATTAAAAACTGCCAAAAAGGTAATTTTTGGATTTTGCTAAAAATTGCCAAAAAAAAGTAATTTTTGAATTTTTTGGATTTTGTAAAAAATTGCCAAAAAATGTGATTTTCATATTTGTACTTAAAGGGAAGTTTGTTTTCAGTTTTGGGATGATGGAATGTGAAATAGAGAATAATTTTCAAAAGCATTTTGAGTTTTATGTGTCTCTTTTTTTTAATAATAATTTTTAATTTATATGTTGTGAATTTTGTTTGCATTATCTGGTATTAGAGTAGGAGTTCTTGATTGTGCAGGCAAAAGCGCCGATTGGAGGCAGCTTGCACCAGGACCTAAGGGTTGGTATGTGTATGGATTGTTTTATTTACAGATGAATGTGCAATTTGTAAGAGGAAGGATTTGTTGAGTAGAGGTTCTTGTGGTTGTGAACAAATCATCGAGTGCGGGGCAGTTTGCAAAAAAACTTGAAAGTGTTGAAGATTTGTAAATAGATCGCCGAACGTGAGGCAGTTTACATGTGAAGAACTTGAGGATTTAAAAAATTGTGTTAAGGATTTGTGAAGCCTTAAAGATGGAAAATTGGAAGAAGAAAAATAATTTTGTCATTAGATGGATTCTGAAGATTCCTAAACTAGAGAAAATTAGAGAGAGACAAAAAGAAGAAATAAGAGTTAGAATGATAGAGTTGCAACAACAATTGAAAGAACTGAGAGTAGAGATTGAAAGGAGGAAACAAGAAAAAATAAGAGTTGCAGGTAATTTTGATTATCTTTCTAATGATATTTTGATTGTAGGTAGTAAGAAAGAAGATGCAACAGAATGTCATGCATGTGGTACAAAAGAAGAGGAGGACGAGTATGAAGAAATTGATGAGCCTGAAGTTGAGACATATATTTTTAAAGGCATAATTGTGGAGAATGAAGAGGTTGTATATGAAAAAGAAGAGGTTGCACTAGAATTTGATATGATAGATTTTGAGTGTCCAAAGTATGATGAGGTAATTGGTGAGGAAGGAGAAGATCTCCTACTAAGAGATGAGATAAGGAAGATAGAAGAATTCTTTGCAGCCAAAGAAAGTGTAGAAATTTTTGTAGATGAAGATGATGTTGGAGCAACAAAGAAAGAAAAGGATATGAAAGATGAATCTTTTGATTATGTTGATGCGAGTGCAAAGGATGAAGGGATTGTAGTTGAAAATTATCTTTTAGAAGGTGAGGAAAAAGAGGAACATAATGTTGAAACCAATATTGGTGATGTACAAATTATTGCAATAGAGAAAGAGGTAATGGGTGAATTTCATTATTTTACTGAAGAAGATGAAACTAATGTTTATGATTTGCTAGAATTTAATAGTGTTTATTGGTGAGAGATGAACTATGTGAAAAGAGGGAGAAAGAGAGGAAGAATAAAAGATGGAAGAGATCAAATTGCAAGGAAAGTTGGAAAATAATTTACAGGTAGATAAGACAAAGAGATGGATTCGGGATGAGCATGACATCTACAAATGAAAATTGAAGAAGCTGAATTAAAAAAAAGTGACAACCATTTAAAGACCATAACTTGTAGGAGCTGCATTCTTTTCAACCAGAGGAGAATGATGCAGGAACTCCTAGAGGTCATAAGTTTTGGCCTGGGAATCCAATTGAGCAATTTGTTCAATTTATTTATTTTTAATTTAATTTGAAACTCTCATATGTAATTAAATTAGTAATTTGACAATTAGTGTCATTTTAATTAGTTTCAAATAATTGGAAAGTTTCATAGGCCATATGGATAAGCATGCAAAATTACCAAAAAAAAGGAAAGAAAAAAAGTTGTTAAAGCATGAAAAATTACCAAAAAAAAAAGGCAAGTTAAGAAAGCCATTAAAAACAGCCAAAAAGAGTAATTTTTTGGATTTTGCTAAAAACTACCAAAAATGTAAGTTTTGGATTTTCCAAATTTTGTAAAAAATTGCCAAAAAAGTGATTTTCATATTTGTACTTAAAGTGAAGTTTGTTTTCAATTTTGGGAGGATGGAATGAGAAATAAAGAATAATTTTCAAAAGCATTTTGAGTTTTATGTGTCCCTTTTTCTTAATAATAATTTTTAATTTATATGTTGTGAATTTTGGTTACATCAATAAGTGTTTGTAAATATATCTACATTGTCTCACTTTAGATAAATATCTTAATGGGTAGATTGGATACCACTAGCAAAATGGTGGTATAACACTTCCTTTCATAGTTCATTAAAAAATTCTCCATTTATGGCACTATATGGATATCATCATCCTTCCATCACATCATCATTGAAGGTGTCGCCAAGATTTAACATTGTGGAGGATCACATGCTTCATCAATAACAAGTACGTTTAGGACTCAAAGAGAATCTATCCATGGAACAATATCAAATATAACAAGCATGTTATCATTGTAGTGAAAGAAGTTATAAAGTTGGGGATTGTGTTTTCTTGAGATTGCAACCTTAAAGGTAAATGTAACTGAAGCAACAGAAAAATAACAAGTTATCTCCAAAATATTATGGCCCATACCAAATCATGTAAAAGATAGGTAGTGTCACCTCCAAGCTTGAGTTGCCACCAACAACAAAGATGCATTTTAATTTTCATATTTCTTGTTCGAAGAAGGTAATTGGGCATAATATCCCTACTCAAACAATGTTACCCGAGCTCGATGAAGAAGGAAGAATCACATTGGAATAAAAGTTTATTTTTCAGACATGTAAAAGGAAGCTACAGAATAGAATCCTCACTTAATATCTCATCCAATGGAAGACTTTTCTAGTTGAAGGTGCCACATGGGAGAACAAGGAGTTTTTTCAAAAGCATCCATGCACTTGATTAAAATTGAGGAAAATGCTTCTATGAAGAGGGGGCATGCTACGTCCTTAATATCAGAGTACATAGGGTTATGAATAGTCATCTTGTGACTATATTAACTCTTAATTAATTCATATTATCATTCTTATATTGTTATTTAGTTAGTTAGGTTGGACTAATGCTTATATATGGTTATCTAAGTCAACTTGGGTGATATCCTAGGCATAAGGAGGGTATATATAGGTGGTAGTGAGTCTTATTTATTCATGAGATTATGAATTGTGTTCTCATTGGAGATATTTGGAGGTTTTCCCCCTCGAAGTGGCTTGTTATTCCTAGCTATTATCAAGTATTTGTAGCATATTTCACATTATATCTTCTATTGTGTAAGTTATTTCATTACACCATTTCCCATCCACCACATCCTTATTGAAGGTGACACCAAGGGTTTAGGCTATCAAAAACCACATGTGTCATCAATAAAAGGTACTTTTAGGACTCAAGGAGAATAAATGGAAATGACACAAAATAGAATAAAATCAAGTTTGATTAACACCATAGTGAGAGGATTTTTAAAGTAGTTTTACTGATATTACAACCTTATAAGAAAATGTGCCTTAAGTAGTATACAAAGAATAAAAAAATATCACCAAAATATTATAGTTCATTCAAAATTTTATAGAATAAAGGTACTATAGCCTACAAGCTTGATTTACCTCCAACAATAAAGATACATCCAAATTTTCACGTTTCCTATTTAAATAATGTGATTGGTCAACAAATCCTTACATGGATGGTGTTACTAGAGCTAGATGAAGAAGGAGTATCATCTTGGATCCAAAGATATTTCTTTAGAAATTCTCTTAGAAGTTGAAGACCAAGAATTTTTTTTAATAACATTCACTAGAATAATTTTCTAGTTGAAGATGTCATGTGGAAAGATGAATATTTCATGCAAAAGCATCCACATTTGATCAAAATTGAGGATAATACTTCTTTAAATAGGGGGGGACATGATACATCCTTAATCCCATAGTGTGGATAGTTAGCTTATGGCACTTGTAGTCAATTTGTATGATCATTATTATATATTCTTATTTGGATATTTAGGTCTTCCTAGGTGTTATATTTAGGTATCTAAGTCAACATGAGTGACATCCATGGCTTAAGTAGTATGTATAGGAGCTAGTGGTTAGTGTATTATTATCATATTGTAATTTGTGTTATTATTTTATACTTTTGGAGGTTTTCTCCCTCACAATGGATTAATATTATCAATTAATATGAAACATTTACTACACATTTCCTATTTTATGCAGTTTATTTTATTACCAAATGGTTTAATACTTGTGGCCACAATAGCTAACTTCATCCCATTAGGAAAATATAGATAATTGGATTCCAATAATTCTTTGGTCAACTAGAGAAATGCAAGTAATATGATAGTATGTTTGGTAGATATTAGCATTGGAAAAAGAATATTAGAACCATGATAGTTGGGGCTTATAGGTAAATTTGTAGGTATTTTTCCTACCCTTAGAGTTTTATAAAAATATAGTCAAGAGAAGGGACAATTTTTCTTTTAAATCTCTTTCAAAGGACTCTTGTGGTGGTTTTACTTAAAAAGTAATCAATGTTCACAATCTCCAAGGAGGCCCATGAATGATGGATGATTCCATAGTTTTCATCTAGAAGTGACTATTGAATTTTGGCCCCAGTTGTATTGCCATGGAAAAAAACCCTATTTGGCTTAGGTTATATAATCTCCCTATAGATTGGGACTATCTAGTTATCAATATAATTGGTAGTTGTCTATGTGATCTTGTGAGCCTATATGATATTTTCATGAATGGGCACCTTATGTCCTATGTCTACATTTGCATTTAAATGGATATATGAAACCCATTCTAGAATTCATCAATCTTCACATTGAAGAAATTTTGAGACAAAAAATGATGTGAAAGTTTATCAACCTATGTGTTTTGATTGTTAAAAGTTTGGTCATGTCAATTGTGCGGCAAAACAAAATGACAATGGAGGAAAATAGTTCAATAAATTGAAATTCTTATATTTTTAAACCTTTTTTTTTTGATTGCCATATGTTTGGTCATTATCAATTAAGTAGAAAAATTAAAATGAAATGGAAGAATAGCCCAAACAATTGACATTCTTAATTTTTATCTAGACATTGGGATATGAAGGCTTGCAATTGTTAATTTAAAAGTATTTATTGATCATAAGAATTATACAAGGCCACCCACCAACCCCAAAAACCACCTTTGTAGAATAATTAAACCAATCTTTAGGATCAAAATTTCATGCAATGGAGCTCTTTGTCATGGAGTAAAAAATATGCTTCTATCCTTAAAAGTAAATTGAATTTTGAGGATTGTGGAAACAAATTTGATGGTTTGATGATGAGGATATTGTATAGGTCTCTCTTTGTAAGATCTCAAAAGGGAAGAGATGTCTTGAAAAATAGGTTGGAGCTATTTCATTAATGATCTTAAAAATTTCATAATATAAATTATTAAAGAGTAAACCTAATTGTGAGGTAAAAGGAAAAAAGACAAAATAATTCAAACAAAGAAAACCTCAATGAATTAGTTTTAGAAGAAAATAAAAAGTCATAATTAGGTTATTTAATGCTAAAAATAGGAGGGTGGAAGTACCTCCTTCCTAGCCATGATTATATTTCTTATAATTTTAAGAGGCATGGATTACCCTAATAGAATAAGCTTGATCAAGTATCTATTTATACAAGAAAATAAATTTAGCAAGGAGGAAGCCAAAGTTTGAATTTATGTTAAGATTTATCTCTTGGTCTCCAACACCAACTAGCAACTATGCAAGATAAAAATATTGTAATCTAATATCTATTTTTCTTGTCCAAAATTTATGGCTTGGTTGGTCCCCTTCTAAAAGTAGATCTTAGAATGAGATCAACCCCTTCATTACCCCTATTCAAAATTATTTTCTTTTTGGTTGTAAATGTAAATATTATCCTAGCTATGAGGAATAATAGAGGAGTCTTTAGTGTAGAAGTTGTCAAAAACAACTTCAGACTCCAAGATCACCTGCATGCAAATGGATACCCATAACGAGGAAGAGAATGGATGGAGAAAACAAACAAGGGTTTGAAGCTCTGAAAAATGGAGAAAAAATCTTATCAGAACAAAAAGGAATTCTGTGAATAATACAATGAGATCAATCCTTAAGAAGGAGATCATGCAAACCCTAAAAGAAACCTTAATAGGAAAAACCTAAAAGAAAACCTAATAGGAAAAAATTTAATAATTAATATAATTATTAAATGTCACTTTATGCAAACTAAAGTGAAATCTTAAGAAGGGAATAAAGGTAACTTAATCAACATAATTAAGTTAAAACCTTTACTCTAACGCCCCCCCTTAAGATGAGAAACAGTGCAGCTACAAACAAATGAAAGAAAGCAAAGGTAACTACAATGCAAAAAGGCAAACATGGGTCTCGACAACTAGGACAGATCAGGTACCCAAATACAACAAAATCTCTGTAAAGAGGAGAAATAGAGAAAACCACATGGGAAAAACTCTACTCCAAAAAGAGATGCAAAAAGCCATGAAGAACATCACTGCAGCAGAAGAAGCTGCAAACAACTATCAAAAGATGACTGCTATGGTGCTGAAGAACCTCCTCTAAAGATAAGATGATCAGGATCAAGAAGACAACAATTTGCATGAGTGCCCCAAATGACACTACTCGACTCAGATGGAAAACAAAGGCAAACACCTAGAACGAAGATACAAATGGCACAAGTACCAATAGTGTGAAAAACACTAATCAACTGAGAATGGAAGATTCCTTCCAAGGCAAAGCTAAGGAAGCATTAGCAAGAATAGTATATCACCCCCCCATAATGCTGAACTAGGAGACCCTGACATATCCATTGAAATGGTGTGTAACACCCTGTAGTGCATGAAGGAGAAGATACAACATCTGACAGTGCACAAGAAAGCACTTACAACTGAAAAAGTGGTGTGCAAAAGAAAGCACACATGCATGAGGCTGGAATCATATGGATCCACTATCATCATGGAGGGACATTCACCGAAAAAAGGTGTGATGGAAAAACAAAGGCACTACACAACCCCCCATGGCATTTTATAATACAGTGCGAGTACAAAATATGGCACAACCTTATGTGCAAAATCCCCAAAAAATGCATGTACAATAGTGTGACACTTTATCTTAGTGTGTTTACATAAAAGATTTTGCTTACAAATGATGCTCAAAATACCCATAAAGGACAAAAAACTGGAAATACATGAAGAACAACCAAAAAATGAAGAATCCCATGCAAACGAAAAGTTCCCAAGAACAAATATGTCCAGGTAATTCACCAGAGTGTGAAAACACAAAAAATTGAATAAAATATACCTAGAGTGAAATTTGGAAAAGTTGCATCGATGGAACTAAAGAGCTCTGAAATATGGTTCCAACGTCGCTGAGAATGCAAAAAATGGAGAAACTGATCAAAAGTTATGAGCTCGGGACTAAAATTAGCTCATTTGACTTCAACTAGCTATAGAATGTACCAACAGAAAAATGAAGTAATAAAACCCATACCACTGGAAAGTTGATAGAACCATCTTTCCGACGATATCTTGTTTGCCAAAAAAAGATATCCTATGCCCAAGTTACGGCCTCTGGAAGAAAACAACTCCAAAGGGGAAAAAAGCTAGTGCTGTATTAAATTTGACGGTCATACGACCGTCGCAGCAAATAGATGAGCTTAAATTTGACGGCCAAACGACCATCACCGCAAAAGCGCGATTGGGCTTATTACATTAAAAAAATTGTTTTTTTTTTCATATATAAAAAAAAACAAATAAAAAAAATTACAATAATTTTTTTTTTTTTTAAAGTTTTGGAAAAAAAAACATTGGTGGGTGAGGCACGTGGGCCCACCCCCACCGCACCTTATGAAGGTGTGGCCCTGCACAGGTCGGTGCAGGTACGGACCTATGTAGTACCCTGCATAGGTACTGACCTGCACATAACCTACGCAAGGGTACTCGCCTACGTAGGTACAGGCCTAAGCAAGCCATAAAAAGGCTTCGCTTTTTGTCTTTTTTTTGTTAAAATCAAATCAAAAAAACATTTTCAAACTGTATTGTTTTTTTTTATAAAAAAATTTCTGATGACAATGTAGAAATAAAAAAAAATTACCAGGCTTTTCTTCCGATCCACGCGTAGTCGGACAGCTAAAAAATTTTTGCCCCTCAAATCAACTTTGTCCAAAATGGATGAATAAACAGTCGATTTAGGGGTTTTGGACTGCTGCGGACGTAATGGTGAGGTCCGTTTGGACTCAAAATGATTTGAAATTGAAGGAGAATCCCTAGATCAAAAAATGCAAACCCCAAAACTGTGAATGCCTGATCCAACCCTTGTAGCTCCAAATAGCTCCAAATTCTTCAAACAAGAACTAACATGCAGCAGGAAAGCTCTAATACCATGTAGAAGTTGTCAAAACCAACTTCAAACTCCAAGATCACCTACATGCAAATGGATACCTATCACAAGGAAGAGAATGGATGGAGAAAACAAACAAGGGTTTGAAGCTCTGAAAAATGGAGAAAAAATCTTATCAAAACAAAAAGGAATTTTGTGAATAATACAATGAGATCAATCCTTAAGAAGGAGATCATGCAAACCCTAAAAGAAACCCTAATATTGAAAAACCTAAAAGAAACCCTAATAGGAAAACATTTAATAATTAAAATAATTATTAAATGTCACTTTATGCAAACTAAAGTGAAATCTTAAGAAGGGAATAAAGGTAACTTAATCAACATAATTAAGTTAAAACCTTTACTCTAACATTTAGGATTACACTACCACAAATGGTTTTTTCTTATTTTATGATAAATTTGGAATTGATTGACATAAAATCTAGGAGTTGAACCATAATTGGAGTGCCTTAATCAATTGTCCCTAATACTAGGCATGGATTATAAATCCCTTTTTAAGAGAGAATAATACTTTGGGAGAAATAATATAAATACAAAAAGGGGAAGAAATTTACTAGAGAAAAAATCTATAAAGGTTTCGCTCAAGGACAAAAATCACAAGACAAAACTATTTCATAACTCTACTTGAGCTTGTAGGAGTATAAATCAAATTTCCTCAATTTATTTAATAGTAGGGAGAGTTTTAGATTATATTTTAAATATCAAATAGGAGACAACAAGTCTATTTGAAGATTTTGTAATTAATTACTTCTAACTTAGTAGAGGAAAACAAGATGTTGAACTACATTCCACCCTTAGTAATAATTGATTAGAACAAAGTTATCATGACCCCTTTCAGAAAACAAGAAATACAATTCCCTCTCAAAAATTCTCATGACTACTTTCATGAAAGTATAAATCCAATTCACCCTCTTTCAAAAGAAAAAAAGATGAAGCTTCAAACTTGGAAAAAATCCTTATGACATTTCAATAACTTGTACATATTATTGGCAAGGAATTTTTCTTGATACTCGAAGAATCTAGGACGAATCAATTTTTATAATATTTTAATAGAATTTTTATTGTCTTTATTCCTAAGACAATCACACTTTCATCTTTTGCATAATTTTGGATTATTTCCCTCTTCAATACAATTTAAAAAATTATTTCTATAATCATGTATTTGTAACTACATCTAATTGCACTTGAAATTAGTTCTCTAAATCAAAGAGAATTTATCCTAGATAGAACCATTACATAAGGAATTATAATTTCCCATGAGGTCATTAATTCAATTTTCAGAATAAGATGAAAATAATGTTGCTCAGAATGGATACACAGCCTAAGATGAATTCCATTGTATTTTTTCCTCAAGGATTTAGAAAATTTTGGTTTTACTTCTATTCTTATAATTGCATCTTTGGTTCAAGATTCTTAATCCTTATTGACAAGAGTCGTGTGAATTTTTTTAAACCTATTGTCTTAAAACAAGGGGCTACCTTGCCCTCCTTGCTCTTCATTTTAATATAAAAATACTTAAGAAGATCTTTCTAAGAGGCTTATCAGAAGAGGATGCGACCTATGTGATGATTTGGAGGCCTTCACTCATTTTACCAACCTATGTGATGATTTGGAGGCCTTCACTCATTTTAAATTTGTGGATGCGACCTTGTTGTATGGGGATGAAAGCATTGAAGAAACTACTATTATTAAATATTTGTTGACAATTTATACCTTAAGATTAAGGTAGATGGTAAATGATTAGAAATCTGTTTTTTTCACTAACTCTTTTCCTTTGATGCAAAAAAATGATAACAAATATTATGGGTCTCAAATATTTAAACAAATATTATGGGTTTCAAATATGCACATTTTAAAGTAAATATTTGAGAGATTATTTTTCCTTGAGTTAAAATATTCCTTCTTTGAAAGAGTTTGGCATATGCCTTGCAAGAAATACAATGTTCTTGGAAAGGAAAATGGATTTCTCTAGCTAGATAGATTTTTCTCATCAAATATATATTGAATTTCTCACATATATATCATGTCATCTCTTAAGTCTCATATGAGAATAATCAAGATCTTTTAGAGTATATTGAGGAGATTCTTATGGATGGGCCTAGAGGAGCAAAAAAAAATTTCATAACCTTGAACGAGGGTTATTCCTCCAAAGAAAAAGGTGGCATTATTTGATGTTTAGAGAACTAAAATAGGGCCTTAGGTGCTAATGTATTTTGGGGGAATATTTGTTTAACCCTCTTCCAAGTGGAATTAGCTATTTCAAAGGAAATACATGGATTCAAATAACCCAATGAGAATTTTGATTACAACCAACCCACCTAGATGATTCTATATTTGGAATTTTATGATAGATTGTAGATAAATAATCACTATTAATATCTATTAGGATATTCAAAATAAAAAATTAACAAATGTTTGGGTAAATTTATGGAATGGTCACCATCTATTAGGGGAGCATATTTAATTGCATGATGTTAAGGCAATTCTTTCTATTAGTTAGGGAAGGAAAGTTTTGAAGTATTTTATTTGGAGTGACTGGACAATATTATTTTTGTCGAGAAAAGGTATGTTGTTCACCTTTCATAATGTTATTATAGAAAATTAATATTATTTATGGTACACCTAGGGGATCTAGGGATGTGTGAATCACATGGGTTAGACATTCTTGGGGCCAATTTATGTGTTGTAGCATTAGGAAAAAAATTAATATTGGGAAAACTTATCAACAAAAAGTAAATAAGGGGGGAAATGGTTTTGTAAGCTCATGGTATTAGTCACATGGTTTATTTAATACCACTTGGTGGTTTTGTGCAAACTTATTCTATAAAATCAAGCACATGAGTAGTTGTTGATGTTGGCTAGTTTTAGCACCTCTTGTAGGTTACACATGTGAGGAGAGGAAGCATGGATTGGGATGTGTGGTTATATTATTCTCATTTCTTGTTCACATAGAGTGTATGTAGAGAGCTGGATGTTTTAGATATATTCATGGAGTCTTTGTAAATGTATTGTAATCTTTGTTCATGAGATAATACATTGACTATGGATGCTTTTCAAGGCTAGGTTTTTACCTCTTGAGGATTTTCCTAGGGTACATCTTGTGTCTTTTATTTGTCTATTCTTTTGCATTATGGATTTTGAATACTTGTTTGCATGATTTTATCTCTTGGGGTTATGTGGAAATAGTTCTATATGATTGCAAATTGTATTTCAATTTTTAGTCAAATGGAAGGATCTAAAATAATCCATATTATAGAAGAGTAGAAAATAATGCTAGGAGATCTACTAGAAAATATAAAAATAAAATTAGGAATGAATGATAATTTGAATCAACTACTTAAAAAATGGGTTGCATGGTAGACTTTGACCACACAATGAAGGTAAGCTAGCCAACATTCAAATGTTGGATAAACCATTCTTACCAAAGGATGGAACCTTCATGTGGATGATCACCCATGCCACAATCTTAACACATGACTAGCTTAAAAATGTTAAAAATAATGGACCCTCCCCCATGCCCTTTATGCCTCAATGATAAAGAAGCAACACACCACCTTCTAAACCAAAACCAATTTATAGTGAAATATTCAGATTATTTGTGTGCAAAAATTGATTAGCTAGGAAATTCTTAATTAAAGTCTCCTACAATTATTTTGGAGTTGGTTGTTTCTTAAACTTAAGGAAATGTTTTCAAATATTTGGGCGATTATTCCTTATAATTCACTTAAACATTTCCCTAAGTCATATTAATATATTTTAAAGAAATAGAATTCTAGGGTGGTGAAGATGAGGGGGATTGAGTTAGAAGTTTTTGATGAGTTAATTGCAAGGTTATTGGAATAATGATGGAGGGTAAAATTATCTACAAGGATAGGTGAAATAAGAAAGAGGTGTTGCATTCCATTTTAAGAGGATGATAAAAATTAAGAAGATGTAAATTGGTTATGTTAGGGAGTCCTTAACTCAACCATGTAATAAAATTTCTATGTATATTATAAGGTACGCCACCTTGGAGGGTAATTTCTAAATAATATACACATTCCTTTTATCCTTACCAAATCAGTTTTATTGTATTAATTTATCATATTCCCTTTCTTGTTATTCATTTCTTTGGATCATTCAATATTGGGATTCAATAGGGGTGTTGGTTTCACTCCTCTATATGAATCTCTTATTTTTTATTAATTAACTACACCCTTTCTTTGAAACCCCAACCCTTTCTCCTAGAAAATAAGGGTTGATTCCTCCCCTATATACCCTATAACCTAGGAAGAAATTGAGTCCCTTATTCTAGAGGATTCCCCTCCTACCTCTAGTAACCTTGAGTGTGATTTAGAGGTGAACTTGGTGCACTCATGGTAGGAGGGTTCCAGAAGGAATAGTTCAAACAGTGCAACAATGAGTCAACACAACATAAATAACACAAAAAATTGATATGCGAACATGAAATCCCATTGAATTGACAATATTAAATGCAACATATGACTCATGGGTGAATATACAAGGCTCACAAGCTTTCCACAAGGGATTTCAACATAAAATTGGCTAACAGGCCTTATTACATGCCCCTGAAGGGTTTATGTGAAAGTATATGGAAGCTACATAATCATGAACTACTAACTGATCTAGAATTGATGATCTAAAATGAATTATAATGCTTATAAATATGATTCTCAAGCCCCAATATAGGTCCATGTTGGCCACAAGGGTTAATAACCCTGTTGAGAAATTATGCCTCAAACTTACTAGCGTGACAAGCTCTTTGTGGGTTAGTGTTTAACTCCTTCATCGGATTGATAGTAACATATCAATAGGATGAATTTTACAGTCTCCTCGACAAGCGCTTGGTGAATTCTAAGTGTTTCATTCATGGATTTACCACAATACCACTAGGTACTCTTAAAAGGAGTGCGGGCTAGTAGTGTGACCTGATGGATAAAACTGTGGATCGGGACTTGGGAACAAATTTCTATAAAAGTATTAACTTCCTCAGTTTTTTTGTCAAATTTCAATTCGAGGATCGTAGAATTGTGAAAGGCATTATGGCTATCTACTGAAGGAATGAAGATAGTGAGCTGAGTAGAAATGAAATGTAGCTATAAAATAAACTTATTGTATATCAAGATAATGTTGGCGACAGGAACTGTCACTTCCTAGCAGCAATAACAACAACAAAAATTAAACTTGTAGCTCCAAAGAAAATTAATCTAGAAATCATAAAGAAATATAAAGCATGAACATTTAATCTAGAAAATAATCTCACATGAAATGAACAACAAACTATGCCTACAAAAAAAATAGAAATAACATTTAATAAAGGACATAAATAAACACACAACTAATCTAATAGAAATCATTACAGATCTTGAGAAGTGGATCCTGCCTCCTCAATACATCCAATGATTAAAAAAAAAGCTCTTCTATGTGGTACTGATCATACAAATGATGATTTTATTTATCAGAAAATAATACTATTGATACAAAAGCTTATTTTACAATAATCTGCGTGTATAGTTTTCTCGCACCAAATCTGTTTTCAAGCTAATATTACATATATATATATATATTGTTCAAGCTTATAACATCTGCTAACAAAATAATGCCTTACACACAAAAAAAGATAGTTGTTTATGTATGCAACCAATGATCTATGTAAGAGCTTACTTTTTGGCCACATATTATAAAAAATCACATTTCAGTTTCCTCCAATAACATATACATCTCATTAAATCTGACAGTAGTGTTGAGGTGGCTTAATTCTATGGTAGAAAATTATTCAGTTATAACAACAACTAACAATAGAAAATAGAAAGTTCCACGGGTTTCTTCAAAAAAATAGGAGTACATCTTTCATACAATTGTCAATGCATCCTCCATGAGTTTCCATTTTCCAAATATCACATAATACAGTGACATGGAAATATTGGTTGACAATATTTTATCATGAATATATCAACGTGGCTGAAGAATGTATGCGGGAAGAGCCATGAAGGAAGAACCAAAGGAAGGTTGCCATTGGATAAAACAGTACATAGTCACTATGAGAAGTTTTAACCATTGCCACCTAGGAAGCTGACATCATCTGTTGAAAAAATTATAGGAATAACTTGTTGGTCTCAATGTAATACACAACAACTCCTGACCAGAGAGTGACAAGAAGGTTCTTGTCAAATAGGTGACAGGAAATATGCATACTATAAAATTTATTAGTAAAAACAATCAATAATTATTTTCCATATTTTGATCTTAAAACTATATTAAATATGACTTATATATATTTAATCATATGCAACATGAAATAGTAAAATGATATGAAAATGGAATGTGGGAATGATTATGAAGGTGCATAAAATAGGCCAAAATATAGCATAAAATAGAGCATAATGGGATCTCATCATGACCCCCCATCTTGTGGAAGTCTTCATATGTTTGTGTGGGCTAGCGATGTTACTCGCCACCCCACGGTGATCTTTGATGGTCTATGTAGTAGTGTGGGGGCCTTACTACCTCCCCACAGCGAACCATGGAAGATGCTAGGAGATGTTGGTGGTAGTACGGTGTTTGTCCCGCTGACCTATGATGATTGGTCTAAGATACTTGCGATGGTGTGCAATGGTGTGGTGTATATACCACTGTCCCGTGATGGATTTTTGTTGGTCTTTGTGGTATGGTAGTAGTTGGCAATGCTTCATCAATAAGACTTTCCCTATCGAAAGGAGGTGTTATGTGGTCTCCTCGACACCTTGATGGGTTGAAGTTGTATGCTTATTAGGGTGATTGTAAGAGTTCAGAGGGATGATATTTTGTGTCTCCTCAATTTTTTGATATGAATTTGGTGGGGCAATAAGTATTGACGATTAAACGGTGTTGTGACTATTTGTCTATGGGAATTGAAATAATTGTTTCCTGGTGATGCTTAGAGAACAAAATGAATGGTGTAATTTGCATTGTATGTTGTAATGCATTGTAATAGTGTGTATGGATATTGTAATAGAGTCGATTGTATGGTCAAAGTGAATTGAGATTGAAGGCTATTGATTTAGTTATGTGAATCAACACTTGTGAAAGAAGAGCTTTGTAACTTGTATGAAATTGACATTTACTGAAATACAAGAAGGTTACTGCTTTGGTGTGTGGGTTTTTTCCCATAAGGGTTTTCCCACATAAATCTGGTGTTCATTTTGTATTGATGTTCTATTTTCTATTTTGTTATTCATATGTGCATCTTAAATGGGTTTTAATTGGAAAGATTTATAAAATAATTGTATCTCTCTCTTGAGGATTAGCATTTGGAAGGAGTTTCCACAATTTTCTTTCCTATTAATTGGTATCAGAGCCTGGCCAGTTTTGTTATCCTTGTGGGTAAGATGGGTTTTTTATGCTGATCTTGTTTAGTGGGAGTTTTGTAGAGAAATATGGGTGCAAACTAATTGCAGATTTAAGATGGAAAGCACATCTAGAAGAATAGAAATTGAGAAATTCAATGGCAGTAATTTTGAGTTGTGGAAAATCAAAATGAAAGATTTTCTTGTAGATCAAGAACTCTGGGATGTGGTATCCAATAAAAAACCTTCAAAAACATCACAAGGTGAGTGGGATGCAAAGGACCAGAAAGCCAAGGGTCTAATCAATTTTTGCTTGGCTAATTCATTATTCTTGAATGCCCATGAAGAGAAGAAATCAAAAATTTTGTGGAAGAACTTGGTGAAATTTATCAGGGGAAATCTCTGGTAAATAAGTCATTTCTCAGGAAGAAGTTGTACTCTTTAAAAATGGAGGAAGAGGAGTCTATTGCAGATCATTTGAATGCATTTAATATGATAGTTTCTCAGTTAGCATCTGTTGGTGTGAGAATTGATGATGAGGATCATTGTATTCTCTTGTTGTGTTATTTTCCAAACACACGGGATCTCCTGGTAATGGCTATTGGGAGTACAATAACCACTTTCAAGATGGAAGATGTGGTTGCTTCGCTTTTGTTAGAGGAAATGTGAAGAAAATATTCTAAGATGGCCAAGGAGGACCTTGATGTTTGAAGTAGATCAAAGGAGAAAAGAAAGAAGAAAGATAAGAATTTGAAATCCAAGTCAGAGGGGAGATCAAAGTTTCCTAGTAAAAATTCTAAGGTGAAGTTTTGGAACTGTGGGTGGACTGGACATATCTAGAAAGATTATGAAGAGGAGGAGAAGAAGAAAAATAAGAACAGTTCTTCAGACAATGAATCTTCTTAGAGTGATGTAGATGCCTTCATAGTAGCCTTGGAAACTTAGGAATCAGATGATGTTTGGTTGATTGACTCAAGTGTGTCTTTTCACATGACCTCTCATAGAGAGTGGTTCTCAAAGTATGAGAAGTATGTTGGTGGAAGGGTGTATCTGGGTGATGATTCTCATTTGGAGATTGTTGGCCATGGAAGAGTCAATTTTTTTTTTTCTTAATGGAAGAGTAAAGGGAATTGATGATGTGATGCATATACTAGTTCTGGATCAAAATATATTGTCTGTAAGTAAACTTAATGATGTTGGTGTGCAAGTCTCTTTCTCGAATGGTGTTTGAAAAATGACTACAGGCTCTATGGTGCTGGCTAAGGGTGCATGTATTGGAACTTTGTACAAGCTAGACTCATGTGCAGTGCAATGTAACAATGCTTCTATATATTCAAGTAAATCTGACCAAGTAGAGAAGGGGGACATTGTTCATGTGGGTGCTAGTTCCTTGGAGGTGAAGATTTCCAACAAAGAAACAATGTTGTGGCATCAAGGACTTGGTCACATTGGTGAAAAAGGCTTAAAATCCTTGAAAAATAAAATCCTGGTTGAAGGGATTGATGATTGTAACCTTGAATTTGATTTTTGTGAACATTATATATATGAAAAATAGCACCATGTTTCGTTTTATTCTAGTCCTCATAAATCTTTTGGAATTTAGAATTATATTCATTCTAATGTGTTTGGTCCAGTTAATGTTCCTTCATTATCAAAATTTGTGTACTTTGTTTCATTCATAGATGATTATTCAAGAAGGGATTTTTTTTATTTTCTCAGAAGTAAAATTCAAGTTTTCAGTCGATTTAAGGAAATTAAAACCTTGGTTGAAAATTAGACTGGTAGAAAAATAAAAATTTTGAGGACGGATAATGGAGGTGAATTTTGTTCAGCAGATTTTGATAGGTTTTGCAAAGATCATGAAATTAAAACACATAGGATGAATCCTTACAATCCACAACAAAATGGAGTTCCAAAAAGGATGAATAAAACACTGATGGAAAGGGTGAGAAGTATGTTGAGTAGCATTGGTTTGGAACAAAAATTCTGGGTTGAGGCTATAGCTACAACATGTTATCTAATTAATAGATCTCCCACTTCGACGCTCATGGACAAGAAACCTATGGAAGCATGGTCTGGTAAGAAACCATCTTTGAGACACATTAGAGTATTTGGCTGTGAAGCATATGCTTATGTTCCCAATGAAAAAAGATCTAAATTGGAGAACAAGGCAATAAAATGTATCTTCATCAGTTACAAAATTCGCGTGAAAGGGTACAATATTTGGAATCCAATTACAAAGGTGTTGTATAGAAGAAGTGTGGTCTTCCATGAGTTGAAACCTTTCACAGTCGATCTGCAGCTCGAGGAAAAAGAAGTTCAAAAGAAGGAGGTAGTTTAAATTCCTCTTATGCAGATAAGGATGAACTATGTACTCCTGGTGGACCTGTAAGTGAGGAGAGCTCAAGTAGTTTTGAAAGTTCTGATCAAGAAGAAGAACCTCAGCCTCAAAAAGTGAGGTGGTCTAATCATACTAAGTGACAACCTGAAAGGTTTGGTTAGTCGATGTTAGATTCCAGTTGTGTCCATGCTTTGATTGCTAACACTGATGAGCCTAGGATTGTTAAAGAGGCTATGGGTATGTCTGATGTAGATTCCTGGTTGGAAGCCATGAATGAAGAAATGGCATCATTGAAGAAAAATGAAACTTGGGCTATTGGATGCAAATGTGTGTTCAAAAAGAAAATTGATCTAGATGGAAGTGTTGAGAAGCATAAATCAAGGTTGGTTGCAAAAGTTTATTCCTATCTGGAGGGAATTGACTATGGAGAAATATTTTCTCCTGTAGCTGAACTAACATCTATCGGATTTCTATTGTCACTTGCAACAGCGTACAATTTAGAGATTGAATAGGTGGAT
This sequence comes from Sequoiadendron giganteum, assembly GCA_007115665.2. NCBI lineage: Eukaryota > Viridiplantae > Streptophyta > Pinopsida > Cupressales > Cupressaceae > Sequoiadendron > Sequoiadendron giganteum. Next base: position 408,269,646 of record CM021106.1, read on the forward strand.
GTGAAGACATTGTTTCTTCATGGTGATTTGAATGAAGAAATTTACATGTCCCAACCAAAGAACTCCATTGAAAAAGGTAAGGAAAACATGGTTTACAAGTTAAAGAAATCTCTATATGGTTTGAAGCAGTCACCTAGAATGTGGTACCAGAAGTTTGACACCTATGTGTTTTCTTTGGGATTTGTGAGATCAAAGTCTGATCATTATGTATACTTTAAATCTAAAAATGGTCGTGTTCTTATTATTTCCCTATATGTGGATGACATGTTGTTCATTGGGAATGGTAAGGGTATGATTTCTGAATTAAGTCTCAATTGTCAGCACATTTTTAAATTAAAGATCTAGGTTCACTTAGGTATATTTTGGGGATGGAAATCATAAGGGATAGGGGAAATAGAAATTTTTGGCTCAGCCAGAGAAAGCATATAAATTCTATCCTAGAGAGATTTAATATGGAAAATTGCAATCGGCTAGTTGTTCCAGTGTTGCAGGGAATGAAACTTTTTGTTGAAGATTATCCAAAATATCCTACTGAGGTGGAGAACATGACCAGGGTGCCTTATGCAAGTGTAGTTGGAATTTTAATGTATGCAATGGTCTGTACCAGACCAAAAATTTCCCAAGCAGTGGGAGTGCTTAGTTAGTTTATGGCTAATCCAAGAAGACCACATTGGGATGCTGCAAAAAGAGTTTTCAGGTATTTGAAGGGTACTTCGGAATACACCCTGTGTTATCATGGTTACTCAACTGGATCACAAAGTTTAGTTAGCATTCATGGGTATGTGGATTCTGATTGGGCATGAGACATTGACAATAGAAGATCCACCAGTGGATATGTATTCATGTTGTTTGGTGGTGTAGTTAGCTGGATGAGAAAGTGGTAGGCTGTAGTCGCTTTATCCACTACTAAGGCAAAGTACATGGAAGAAACTCATGCCTATAAGGAAGTTATTTTCCTTAGGAGGCTATGTTCAGATATTGGTTTTGATTTAGGGAAGATTGTAATTTCCTATGATAGTTAGAGTGCTATTTGTTTGGAAAAAAATCCAACTTTCCATGCCAAGATGAAACATATTGATGTGTACTACCACTTTGTTCGTGATATGGTGGAAGATGGAAAGGTTAATCTAGAAAAGGTTGATACTTTGATGAATGTTGCTGATGCATTGAAAAATCATATGAGCATGAATAAGTTCAAATGGTGTGCTAGTTTGATGGGCCTTGGGGCCTATAATATTTAGTGACTTCAAGCGTTGGAAGGAGCCAATAAGTTCTTCAAGTGGGAGAATGTTGAGAAATTATGCCTCAAACTTACTACTGTGACAAGCTCTCCATGGGTTGGTGTTTAACTCCTTCATTAGATTGATAGTACCATATCAACAGGATGAAGTTTATAGTCTACTTGACAAGTGCTTGGTGTATTTTAAGTGTTGCATTCATGGCTTTACCACAATACAACTGGGTACTCTTAAAAGGAGTGCAGGTTGGTGGTGTGACCCACCATCCAATGACATTCTTCATCTACTTGTGTGGGCTGGCAGTGTTACTTTCCACCTCGCATTGATCTTTGAAAGTTTATGTGATAGTGCGGGGGCCTTACCGCCTCCCCATGGCGAACCATGGAAGATGCTGGGAGATGCTAGTGGTAGTGCGGTGTTTGTCCCACTAACCTATGATGGTTGGTATAAGAGACTTGTGATGGTGTGTGATGGTGTGGTGTGTATACTATTTTCTTGCAATGGCCTGTTGTTGGTCTATGTGGTATGGCTATAGCTTGCAACGCTTTGTCGGTAAGAATTTCCCATATTAGAAGGAGGTGTTACATGGTCTCCTTGACACCCCGATGGGTTGAAGTTGTATGCTTATCAATGTGATGGTAAGAGTTTGGAGGGATGATATTTTATGTCTCCTCAATGTTCTGATATGGATTTGGTGGGGAAGTAAGTGTTGACGGTTAAATGATGTTGTGATCGTTCGTCTATGGGAATTGAAACGACTGTTTCCTAGGAATACCTAGAGAACAAAATGAATGGTGTAATTTGCATTACATGCTATAATTTATTGTAACAATGTGTATATATTACTATAACAGTGTCGATTGTATGATCGAAGTGAATTGAGATCAAAGGCACTCAATTTAGTTCTATGAATCAACACCTATGAAAGTGGAGCTTTGTAACTCGTATGAAATTGACATTTATTGAAATACAAGAAGGTTACTGCTTTGGTGTGTGGGTTTTTTCCCGTAAGGGTTTTCCCAGGTAAATTTGGTGTTTATTTTGTATTGATGTTTTATTTTCTATTCTATTCTTCATAGGTGCATCTTAAATGGGTCACAATTGAATTTTTTTGTAAAATAACTATATCTCTCTCACGAGGATTAGCATTTGGAAGGTGTTTCTGCACTTTTCTTTCCTATCAAACCTGATGAATGATCAAATATGAATGTTGGCCTCAAGATATGAAGAATTAACTCCACACGAGAATATACGACTTGTGGATCTCTAAGATAGGTCCCAATGAACCCATGATGCTTGTATGATGTTCCATTAAGTTCCACATGATCTAGAATAGGTACACACTAAGAAATCTTGACCAGGTCGGCCTTAAATGCTCTGACTGGTAAGGCAATGAAATTCTGAGAGCGATATCTTTCAATGAAAAAAGTGAAAATTATGTGAAATTTGGATATGTGATAGATGTCTATGTGTAGATGTTATATCTTGCTCTGTGAGCCGAGAAACAATAATGTGGTAGAATGCAGAATGAACTACTAAAACTGCTACTAAATGCAATGCAAGAAAATAATTATTTTTGGTTGATATAGGATTGCTTTGCAACCAAGGATGCTCCTACATCAAACTCTTGGGGTTGGAAGAAAAGTGAGTCCCTCACTTTCCAAGGCTAAGAGGGAAACCAAGATGGCTCACCTCAACTTGATAAATCCATGATGAATCCTCCATTGGTCAGCCTTTCCACTTTACCAGATATTATTTGTATTGCTTGTTCCTAGTGCTTATTCTAGTTTTGGTATCCAAAATTTGCTCATTTTCCTCTAGTTCCTAGTGTGGTAACTGCTCCTTCAAATCCACTTCATCAATAGTTCCACTCGAATGTCCTTCATAAAACTCATATATGTCTGCAATATTGAAAATAGGTGATATACCTAATGTCTTTGATAACTCCACTTCATATGAATTTCTAGAATCAAACTTCCTAAGTATCTTACATGGTCCAAACTTCCTCATCTTCAACTTGTTGTAAGTTCCAACTGGGAATATCTCTTTTCTCAAATATACCATCACTTCATTTCCAACAACAAATTCCTTATGTCTCTAATGCTCATCTGCCTTCTCCTTATACTTACTGTTCATGTGTTCCAAATAATTTTAGACCTGATTATGCAATGTCTCCAAGAAATTTGCAAACTTTTCTGCCTCTACACTCCTTTTATTCTCCATGCTGATTTCCCTTAATTTTGCAACTCCTCTAGGATTTACTTCGGTAATAATTTGAAATGGTGTCTTCCCTGTACTTCGGTTCACTAAATTATTATATGCAAACTCTACCTATGGTAGAACTATATCCCAACTTCCTACCTTATCTCTGATCAAACATCTCAATAAATTATCCAAACTTTTGTTCACTACCTATGTTTGTCCATCCATCTATGGGTGATATACTAAAATGAACTTCAAACTTTTCTCCATCTTCTTCCACAAAGTCCTCCAAAAATATCCAATGAATTTAGTGTCTCTGTCTGGAACAATACTCCAAGGTAATCCATGCAATCTCACAATCTCCTTGAAAAATAAGTCAACAACATGCATATCACCATTAGTCTTCTTACAAGGAATAAAATGTGCCATTTTGGAAAATCTATCCATTACTACCATAATAGAATCATAACCTCTCTATGTTCTTGGTAATCCCAAAATGAAATCCATGCTCAAATCTTCCCAAGGTCTCTTTGGTAGTGTCAAAGGCTTATGCAATGTAGTATTATGACTATTCCCTTTTGCAACTTGATACGTCCTACAACTTTGAATATATTTCCTTACATCCTTATACATATACAACAAAAAATAATGTTCAATCACCAAAGCTACTACCTTATCCACTCCAAAATACCCTACTAAACCCCCACTATGCTTTTCCTTGATCAAATTATCCCTCATTGAACTCCTCAGCATACACAACTGATTTCCCTTGAATAACATACCTTCTTGAATAGAATAATCCAATCATTAGCTCTAGTCTGTCACTATTGGTTCTCTACATGATCTCCATGCTTCACCAAAATCTGCATCATCCTCATACATGTGCTTCAACTCCTCAAATCCCAATACTTGCACTCTCACCTCTGTCAACAATTTCCTCCTTCTACTCAATGCATTTGGAACTTTGTTTGACTTGCCACTTCTATGCTTCAACATAAATGTGTAACTCTGTAAGAACTCAACCCACCTCATAGGTCTCTGTTTCAACTTTCCTTGACTATTAAGATACTACAGAGCTCGATGATCCATGCACAACACAATTTTTTTAAGAAAAAAATAATGTCTCCACTTCTCAAGGCTTGAATTATGGCATAAAATTCCTAGTCATAAACTGAGTATCTCCTTTTGGCATCATTTAAATTCTCACTAAAGTAAGCTATAGGTCTTCCTTATTGAATTAATACTGCTCCAATTGCACTTCCACTTGCATCACAATCAACTTGAAATACTTTTTCAAAATTTGGTAATGCTAATGCTAGGCCATTGGCTGCTTTGTCACCTTTTGCATCAACAATTAAAAAATATTTTGTGCTTTGGATGTCCACTTAAAATCCTTCTTGTATCCTCTCATTATCTCTATCATGGGGTTACAAACACTACTGAAACTTTTGATAAAATTCTAGTAGAAACTAGCTAATCCATGAAATGATCTTACTTCTCCAATGTTTACCAGTGTAGGCCAATCTAAAATCACTTTCACTTTCTCTGAGTCAATATTCAGTCCTTCAGCAGAAATAAAAAATCCAAGGTATACCAACTTTGTCTTCATGAAACTATGTTTCTTGAAATTAATCAATAATTTCTCTTATCTTAGCCTTTGCAATACTTGCCAGATGTGCAAAAAATGTTCTCTAGTCTTGCTGAAAAATAGAATATCATCCAAGTAAACAATGATAAACTTACCCAAGAATATATTTAATACCTCATTCATCAATCTCATGAAAGTGCTCAGTGCATTGGTTAACCAAAAAGGCATTACTAACCACTCATAGAATCCTTCATTAGTCTTAAATACAGTCTTCCATTCATCTCCTTCTCCGATTCTGATATGATGATATCCACTCTTGAGATCAATCTTTGTGAAATATTTTGCTCCACTCGAACAGTCTATAATGTCATCCATCCTTGGAAATGGAAATCTATACTTGATAGTGATCTTATTGATTTCTCTTGAATCTATACAAATTCTCCACTCTCCATCTTTCTTTGGTGCAAGTACAACAAGTACTACACATGGGGTCAAACTTTCTTTGATCAATCCTTTCCTCAACAACTCTTGTATCTATTAGTTCAACTTTGCATTCTCTTCCGGTGTTATTCTATGTGTTGCTTTGTTTGGAAAACTTGCTTCTGAAATAAGATCTATATGATGATTGATACTCCAGATTGGGGAAAGTCCCTCTAGTATAGGGATAACTTTAGTGGAGAATCTTCACCAATTGGCAAATATTAGATATCATCCAAGTCAAAATTGGTGAATTAATTGCACCCAATAGGGTGGCCAAATCACCTAGATTTTATGAATTATCAATCTGATGCATGTCCATTCGCCATCAAAAATTTTTGAGGCATATTTAAGTAATAAATTCTCCATAAAAAACTATGCGTTTCAAATGTACCGATTAGTATTTTCACCTAGAATCTCGGAAACATGTAATAAATCACCTACATATTCGTGAATACTATTAAAACAACATTGTGTATCAGGACCCTTTTCACCAATTAAAATTTATAAATAGTTTTGTATGAGGATCCATTTCACCACTTAAAATTTACAAATAGTTACTTATGAGGACCCATTTCGCCAATAACATTAAAAAAAATTACATTTGAGGACACATTTCGCCAATTGTCATGACACCTCCATGCTAATCGTAGGGCCATAATCACCTTGAAAATTACAACACATCATTGTATAATCACGTAGGATTAGCCAGATTTTTAATATACCATTTAAAAATCTCATGGAATTCACCAAATATGGATTGATATAAATACAAATGAAGCTATCATTTATTCTTACACATTTTGTTCAGTTTTGAACTTGTGAGCTCTTGATTCAAAAGTTGGACTTGGAACCTTGAAGTTGATTGTAGGAAAGTTACAAACTTACAACATAGGAATCCCTACACTAATGAATAGAAATTCAGTGAAAACCTAAACTTAAAGGTGAGTGATCATTTCTTCATAGTGTTATAATATTTCTTTATCTCTTTTCCATTTTTGCTTCAATCTTAAAGATGATATTGAGTAGGGAATGAAATCTATATTCTCAATCATTCTTAAACAAGAAGACATTTTTTTCCAGCTTTTGTTCAAAGTGAGAGATCAATGTGTCGAGCAACAAGTACAACAAGGGTAAGACTCCTAAGGGTGGTGAAGTTACTGGGAGGCCATCAAAACACCCAAAACATAGAGTTACCATACAGTCTTACTTTGGAATTGGCAATGCTTCTGATCCATCAGATCAAGATGGAGCTACATCATCAACTCTTCCACCAAATATTAATGAAGAAGGCATTCACAATACCTCACTTCCACTAGAAGGTCAAGGTGAGATTGTGATTGAGTTAAATGAGTCAAATGAGGATAGAAATACCACAAAAGATGTTCCAAGGGATACTATGGTTAGCCATAATGAGATTGAATTGGATGATGTTGGTATAAATAAAATAAAAGGCAAATCAAAAACACGATGCGAGTGGGAAATGACAAGGAATTTTGAGCTTTATTGGGTGTCAAAGTACCCATTCATTGTAGCAATGGAGAAAAAAAACTAAGATGAACCTCCAATAGAATGAAAGTGTATGGTTTGTAGTTGATAATGTAAAAGAGACAAGAAGTTGCATCTAAATCTTGACACTATAGAAAAGCATATCGGTAAGGTTTATGAAAAACAAATCATAGATGAAAAGGAACAATTAGTAGTACGATGGAAATCAAAGGAAGAATGTCTTCATGTTAAGTATGCCATGAAATATGAAGAGCATAAGCAAGGAATGTCGAAGCATGCTGCATGTGGAGGTACAAATTGAGGATCAATTTTGAAAAGTAATGGAAGGAGCACAATTGGAAAAAACTACTCACATGAGTGTTTTTTTTTCATATTTTGTCTAGAGGGCATCCTATGATAGACTACCCAAATTATTTTAATTTATTATATTTTTTGGGTGTTCCTCACTTTCCTAGCGCACATTGGTCAGTAAACGCTAGATGTGAATGGGATAATTATCTTGTAGTAGAAAAGCAAGATTTAAAGGAGAAAGTAAAGGAGCCAAACTTCATTGCATTATCTTTAGATGAAGTTATTATGGTAGATAATACTTCTTGGGTCTGTATGCATGTGTATACTATAAAAAAAAATATCTGCCAAGCTCATCTTCTCTGTGTTCATAGAATGAAGGACAGTTCAACATCGCAAAATCTATTTGAACTAGTCAAGAAATCTTTGAATGAAATTGTAGGTATGGATGACTTGAAAATTTCCAACAAGTTGGTGTGTGTAGGAGTTGATGGAGCTCCAGTAATGTAAGGTCACAAGACCCCGATGTTTGCACAAAGTTATAAAATACTTGTACACCATACATGCGTGGAATTCAATACATGGACCACAAAATGAATTTAACATTTAGAATTGTAAGAAAGTTTCCTATAGTATCAAAAGTTGAAAATCTAGTCCGTTAGCTCTATGCATACTTCTGTCGAAGTCCCAAAAATTTCATGGAATTTCAAAATTTTGTTGAAGGAATATCAACAACAATCTTCTCAAGGATGTTGATACCAGATGGATCTTCTTGCATGGATCAACACAACTAGTTCTTTCAGAATATCAATCCTTGATTGGAGTAATGTATGAGCATCACAAAACAGCAGACAAAGCTCCTGACCTCTTACATAGGTTAAGTGATATAGAGATGTAGACACTAAAAAATGTCCTAAGTCTGCGATCGTCATTTTTCCTAGTCATCTTTCAATAATTGAATAATTTTAATTATTCAATTATGTTCGATCATATTCCTCTATTAATTAAACAATTTTTAATTATTTAATTGATTCACCTTCTCATTTCTATCCTAATCAATTAAAAATATTTAATTGTGTCACAATAATTAAATAAATTATTTATTTAATTATCTGTCTTGCATCCATAGTTAGATAATAATTATTTGACCTTTTATTCTTCTATAATTAAATAATTGACAAAATTATTAATTATGTGTCATTCTTCTCTTTTGAATAATTGATCTAAATCAATTATCCATGTCTAATTTCTATGTCCTCCTTTAATTAAATTTATGAATTTAATTAAATCTCCTTTTTCATTTCCTCCAAATAAATAATTTGAAATAAATAATTTTTCCACTTGTCCCTCTCCTCCATTTTTGAATAAATAATTTAAAATAAATTATTTATGCACCTCTTTTGGTCAAAGATGCCATGTTCATGGCCTTTATTTTTGTCATAGACATCTCTATCATAAGACTTCATGGTATGTCATAACTATCAGGCGTCATAGCCGTCGACGTTATAGCCTTCAATGTCAACCTCTTTTTGGTGCATTAATTATCCACCGTTGATCTAGGAATCTTTCTAGAAACTTGATCTTGGCCATCCATTTCATAACCTCCATCTCATTCATTCTCATCCATTGATCTTGGAATCCTTGCAAAGGATTAATCTCAACCGTCCATTCAAAAGGTTGTCTATAAAATCAACCTTTCTCCTCCATTTTCAATTTAACAACCATTATCTCCAACTTTCTTTCTTACTATTTGTAGGTATTTGCACAACTTCAACAACAAATATGAGGGAAATATTGGCATAAGAAGAAATAGGAGAGACAAGAGAAGTGATTCAAGTTCAAGCATGGGGAGTATTTTTATCTAATGCTTTTATTTTATGATTTCATTGTATTCTCTTATTTGGATGAGGTTAATAGCTTAGATTTGTGTTGGTTGTCACTTTATCTATGCTATTTGATTTTACCCCATTGTACAAGAGACACTCTTGAATTTATCTAGTCTTCTCCCCATGCTGGATGAAATGAAAAATCTTGTGAAGAAAGTCCAAGATATAACTATGTCTATTAATGAATATACCAAACTATGTAGAATGACATGCATGGCCCTCAATCTTCTATATCTAGATCTAACTTCTAAAAGCCCAAATTTTTCAAGTTGGTAGAAAATTACAGATTTGAATTAGCCTGATAATTATTTACAATTTAATGCAAGCAGTCACTTATGTATCTGTGTACATGAATTTGAGATACCAATGTACCATTGTATGACAATCAGGTGCTCTATCATAGAAGTACCTGTTACAAAGAAATCTTTTAATGACATTGTTAAATCTATTAGTGATAATTTGAAGGAAATTGAAAATTCTATTTCCTCTAAGATTTATAATAGATTCCCTCGAGAAGAAATACTTGAAGCCATGGGTATTGCATATCCTCAATTTTGGATAAACTGAGATAACGCAAGCTATTTTAATGATAAAGTAAATATCTTGGTCAAACACTTTTTGAAAAGTGTAAAATACAATGAGTATCCAATAAAAGGAATTATAAATGGAGATAATCTTAGAAAAAAATGTAAGCATTTTGCAAGAAGTATGATGGACTACTTTGATTCCATGGAGAAGCCCTTTGAACCGGGATAAATAAAAAAGGCTTGGACAACCTTAGGTCAGAGTGAAATATTGTTTAGTTCGATATCAGAATATTTCAAACTTGATGATTTATGTCAAAAAATGATATTGGGGTCGATGGAGGAAGAGAGAGTTTTCAATTCATTGGTGTTTTTGAAATCAAAGATAAGAAACAAACTAGACAAGAATTTGGAAAATTGCTTGGGGGTGAACGAAACTGTGTATAATGTCAAAAAATTCCTTTTGAAAGGGCACTCACAATCTGGAGGTTCATATGTGAAAGAAGAGGGTTGTGCAACACTCCAAATGTTGGTAGTGGTGGCATTAACAGTGGGACAAATGATAGTGACACAATGAATGTTGAATTTGAGATGCAGGGAGAAGAAAATGAAGACCAAACTTAGAATCAAGAGACTCTTTTACTTTATCTCAAGTTGAACATCAGTTTCAGGACCCTGAATTGATTTGGGAAATGGAAGTAAATCAATAGCTTTTAGGTATTTATACTGCACTTCATAAATCATTTTCCAAACTGTAGTTGATGATATTTTATATTGTATTCCATGAAATTGTGAATCATTGCACTTCATGATATATTAGAATTCATGAATCATATTCCAAACTGTAGTTGTTGATATTTTATATTGTATTCCATGAAATTATGATATTTTATATTTTATGTTATATTCCATGATATTGAATTTGATATGTGATTCTGCATCATTTTTAAAGAACACTTATCACACTACTTATAAATTCCTATTGCATTTCCATTCACAAAATATTTGATAAATAACTGAAAGGAATATTAATCCATTTCTTGAACAAAAGCTAAGATTTCAACATACATAACATAAACACATTATGTGATATGACAACTTATAAATAACCCTTGATTATATTGAGTCAAAAGATAGTGAATACAATACTAGAGAGCAAGATAGGTCGATATTCAAAATTAAAGAAATACACTTAAGTATTTGAGACATCTTTTTTTATTATACAAAAAAATTAAAACATTTCCTATATATGCTATCAAATAGCTTAAATTGTGCAAAAAGAGCTTATGGAGAGTAAGATGAAAGATAAAAAAATTAGAACGCTTTGAAATTTTGAATGAGGCTTGGGATTCCCTTTTATAACATAAGGGATGCAACAAGAAAAGAAGTGAATAACCTCATCCCAAAATTTTTTGACAACTAAATTCTTAGACAAGAGGCATAAGAATAAAAGCATGCATCCATTCACAGGCCGGGGAAAAAATATACTTTTCATTCCATGCCTCAATCATATCCTTAGAAGGCTATTCATTAGCTAAGAGATTTTATGAATTCTCCAAATTTTGATGATACTTGGCATCAAGTAAAGCACTAGCCTCTCTACAAAAAAATTCCATCTTTTTTTCTACATCGACCATCCTGTCTGAATAGGAATCAAGCTGATTTAAATCAAGATTATCATCTTTTCAAATCAAAGGGAGGAGTGTGGGGATTATAATATTGAAACTATCCTTCCATTTCTCTAGGGTCTTCAACTCCCCATTATCTTCTAATAGGCTGGGTACAACCCTTTTGTCAACATTTAGGAAAGAGTTCATTCTTTCTCGTGTAGCTTCAATTATACCTTCCAAATACCCTTTATGATTTTGTGCCATCTTGACAATCTGAAAAGTAAGATAGATACCAGGTAGGGAATTAGATGTGTGTTTAGATCCCTTATACATACCTTCTAAAGATGAAAATCTAGGAATCCATTTTTAAAATATACATTTGAGCTGCTCTTGATCCCCACTTACTCTGGTAATGACATTTCTCAAATTTAGATATGAAACACGAGTATTTTCCAGCCTTCTTAATATTTTAGACACTCTGTGCTCCAGGATGCATGTTGCAATGCACAAATTCTCCTTTTTTTTTATTATGCTATGCATTCTTTAATTGCTCTTCCAACATTTGAATCTTTTCTTTAAACTCTGCATTTTCAATCATCACATGAGAAGGGGGGACTATAGAAGAGGATTTTGCTTCCTACGCACTTTCAAGAAGGGATTTTTGTTTATCCAATAATACCTGCTGCTAGTTGTAAGCTTCCATGAGATCATTATGTTCCTTGGTCATTGTATTAAGTCTATCTTACAACCTTTGAACACTAGCTTCATTAAAATTGGCAACATCTACCAGTTATGTAGCACCTTCAGGGGGAAAGGTGTCAAACACCCTCTTTAAAATCAAGCTCCCTTTGATACCCTTACCTTTGATGCCTCAATGATTGAAGGCTTGTTTGTATTTGGAGCAAGGGCATATATTGTAAGGGATTCCCAATGTTCTTCGAACCCCGATCTTGACAATGCCATCTCTGCTTCCTCTTCTATAGAGAAAACTTCTTCTTGTTTTCTAATAGTATCAAAGACAATTTCAGAAGCAATGTCCCATTCAGGGAGTAGTAGCAATCCACTATATTCCAACATTCTTCTCCCTTTGTCAGGCGTAATGTTTTTGCACTCAAAATTATTTTTTACCATTACCTTTGCAACTACTTCATCATAATTTTCTCTAGGCACATCTTCTTGTTCCAATTGAACTCTTTTAAGGTACTCCTCCCTTTTTGATCTCAAAACAAACTCTTTAAAATCCTAAGATTTTATAAAATCATCATCAAACATGAATTATGTACATGCCAATTCCCTCACATCATTGAGGTTATCTCTCCCCATAGCCACGTCCAACCCGAACCTTTGCTGAAGAAGGCCAACAATATTTGGTCTTGGGGGATGGAATATATCGCTGAATTTCATCCACAGTGATATGAAAGCCTTCACTTTCATCTGGATTGATGGGATTGCCAACCACAATGGTGGTTTCTCAATTTTCATCCTATTTTGTGGTTTCTCTCTTGGGGGAGAATCATAATCCACATTGATTGTTTGATGGCCAGGGGAAGGAGAGGGAGTGACCTGTGGTGGGTCTGATTGCACATTTTATCTAATAATAGGCCCTTGGGACCTTCTGATAGAAAGGTTAGGTCTAGGCCGCATTGTTGGTTTCTCTTCCAAGATATGGGCCTTACCTACAACTATGTCAAAATTCTTTAGCTCCACCTCAATCATGGCAAGTAGGTGAACAATATCAAAAAATGATCCATGATAATCCTTATCATTCTTTATCCTTGCAACCTCTACCTTGTTGAATGCATGCCATTTTTCCTTTCTATTTTTAACCTTAGATTCATCCTTGCAATTTCTTATGACATCTTCATTTAAATCAACCTGATGGAAAAAATTAGACCTTCTGAGCCTTTTCTTGACCTTCTATATGAAACCTTCAGGGTCAAAATCACTGATATTTAATTGAGATAACCTATATTCCCCAAGCATTTCTTTCAACCTATCTAAGCCCTCTCTGGTAAAAGTGAAATTTGAAAAGGTAGTAACATAAGGGAAAAAATACCCTTTCTTTTGTTTTCTTAAATGAAAGTGATCAATCTCATTCAATTAACACATAATTTCCATGAATGCCAACCTAGATGACACAAATTTGGGTAGCACGTGGGGGCCTTGAGAGCAGCCATATACTCTATAACAACCGAGTTCTCATGGAGGTAATAACCTCTCCAATTATGTTGTACTCCTAACTTTGTCCTCCACTCTTCGGGCCTAAGGAAATCTTAAATTTACTCGAGCAATCTGATTCCAGGTCGACCCAACCTTTCCATGAATTATCTTACAAAGAAAATCTCAAAAAAATAATAGTTAGGACTCACTACAATGTTTATCCCAAATATGGGTCCAATATTGCACTAGGAGATCATTGCTCTCTTTATCTTTCATGTCCAGTTGTAAAAAATTGTTGAAATGATCTTTCCCTTTATACAAAAGCATATGGAAAAGGAGAGAATACCACATGAAATTCACCTCCGACTCTTTACCACTTTGCCTTCTCTTAATGTCCACCAACCGATTGTGAATAACATCAGCTAAAAAGCTGGCATAGTCAAAGTCACTATTGAAGAAAGGATGTTGTACATCAAAAACCATATACATAAGAGGTGTCTCCATTTTTGAGCCTGCATCTTATCCCAACACCTAGCATAATGCCCAATATGTGCTTTTGAAATAGTCTTCAAAATACTTGACATTAAAAGGATCATGTTCAATATCAAGGATTCTCATCAATGACTTTCCATAGAAGCTTTTGTCTAAACTTCGGGAGCTATTTCACTCTAAAGCTACGTCTTTCTTGCTTGTATTTTCTTCTTAAAGAAGCAAGGTCTATAACCTTTTTTATAGCCAAATTGAGTCTAAAAAACTTACAAATGAACTCCCTAGTTATATCCATTATGACAATTCCATCCAATGCCCTAATTACTCTGCTATTTTCATCATACCTAGAAGCAAGGCATTTGATAAGTTTCACATTTATAAAGATATTAGGAACAACCTGCTTCCCCAAATCATAGGTCCATGCATTGGAGATAGGGGAATGGCAGTTTATTTTTCCATAATAGTGTAGGAATAATTCCCACCCAATGACTGTGTCATCATCATACTTCAACTTATCATCTCTACAATTTCTGGCTATGTCTACCATCCCCTCTACTATATTAGGGCCGAGGTTACGTTGACGTTGAGGCTTTTTTGAGGAACCCGACAACTGGGCCAAAATATCATCCTCAAAGGGTCTTTTAGATGTAGAGCTAGAGGGTTGGGTGTTTAATCAACTCATAATTCCAAAACTATTTAAAACTGATTTCTACAGTATTTTGCAAGAGAGTTTGTGAACTTGATTATGAGCTTCAAGAATAACAATGGTGAATTTTTCCAAGAAGGGTGTACCTATTTTTTAGTTTAGCTCAAGTTGGCGCGGAACGAGCACACCTCTTTGGTTTTTGCTACTATGCCATACCAAACAAATGACCTAAAAATTTATGAAGGCAATTATGAGTCATCATTTATCACATTTGATATTAATTCTTGTTCGCGTGAGTGCAGTTCATTCATCTACCTATTTATCAATTTTGAACATGGGCCGTTCGTCTAGAAAGCGATGCACAAATCTAAAATTTCAATGATGAGTAAAGCCTTGATTTTATTGAAAAGGACGTAACCATCCTCTTTGTCCAACAAAATTCTCCCACGTCCCATGTGCTAATATCTTCATATAGTGTCCTTATAGGGTTCTGCAACCAAGAAAAGGACATTACACTATGGGCCCTCAAACTTGCAGAATCCTTTATCTTCCACCACATAATGAACATCAAATAAAAAATTATAAAACAGTAAAGGTTTTTATTTTGATTTTATATCAAATATTACAGGGGAACTCTCTAGCAAAAGGGGACATGAGACCCATGACATTGATACCCATAAGTCATAACTTAAACTTAAAGACTAGTCAAAAAGTGTACTTTCATAGTTCCACAACCAAGAAAAGGACATTCTGCTATGGGATCATGGACTTGCAAAATTATTTATCTTCCACAACATAACGAACATAAAACAATAAAATCACAAAAAATTAAAGGTTTTGATTTTTGTTTTATATCTGATATTAAAGGGGCACTTCCTAGCAAAAGGGGACAAGAGATTCACGACATCGATACCCATAAGTCATAACTTAAAGACCAATTAAAAAATGAACGATGTCAACAACAAAACATAAGAACACCAAGGTTTTAGGATAATAGGGTTTTAGAAAACCCTAGGTTGTAGACCTAACAACCCTAATTTAACCAGTTGTGGATTACCAAGAATTTTACGTTGGGGTTTTAAGATAATAGGGTTTTAGAAATCCCTAGGTTGCAAACCTAAAAACCCTAATTTAACTAGTTGAGGATTACCAAGAATTTTATATTTCAAATTATAGTTGATATTTTATATTTTATTTGATATTTTATATTGTATTCCTTGAAATTATGCATCAGATTGAATAAATTAACCTATTATTAATAATTTCATATTTTAATTGTGTTAAACATGTACTCAGTGATTCATCACTTAGCTCAATGCTTGATAACATATTAACAAGTTACAATAGTAGCATATTGTGTGAGGGGGGAAAAGGACGTTAGATTCGGATTCAAGATGGAAATGAATGCAATTTGACAAAGGAATCTAATCTATAGTCAAATGCACAAATCTAAAATCTAAAAATCCTACACATATGAGATTAAGCTATACTATTGCAAACATAACAAGGAACCTAGCGATTACCAAATGAAATGAAAGCAAAAGATAGTTTCACCATCCTGCAGTGGAGTGTATTCGCTTGATGTTGGATTGCTCTTATCACAACGAAGCCTCCAAAGTTCATGTGCAAAGTGTGGATGAATGCTTGGTTGATCGAAGGAAGGAATGAATCTCTCTCAAGGATGATCTTGTAACTGTAGATTAAATCTATCTAATAAGATCTGCAACTAGAAAGAACAATATTAATCCTAATCTAAATCAAAACTAATCTAAAATCAAACAATAAAGAACGAAATTGAAAACATAATGAATAATTAACAAACTGAATTGATCTCATCGAATATGTATTCACCCTTTTGAATTAACTCCATTGCTCTTCTCCATTTTCCCTTTTTAGTGTTCTTTCCCTTAGATTTCTGTGTTTGAATGCAAGTATAGCTATGATGAATGTCTAAGCAAAATATCAAAGATTGTTTCTTCTCAAAAGTGTATAATTTCAGGAGAGGAGGATAATGATATTGACAGGCCATTTTATAGATTGTAGGTTTTCGAACAATCGGCTTAGATTGAAAGAGAGATCGATGGATGAGATTGATGAATGCCATGCAATGAGTTATGTGACAGATAGAACGTGAGTTCAACTACAAGATAAAGACTAATTTTAGAACATGAGTTAGAACATGAGTTCCAATCTTAATCTTCAAAAATAGAAGAAATAGACTTTCTATGCAAAAACCAAAGTTAGAAGTTGGAGAATAAATGCATTCGAATGCAAACGTGAGTTAGAACTAGTTAATCGACTAGTTGTGACAGAGAGTTCTCTCACAGAGTTAAACTGGTGTTTAAACTGAAGAGATAACTGGAGAACTAAAACTAGAACTCGAGTCCGAAGGTGAGTGAATGACCTAGTCAACTGATTGACAGAAGAATGTGACATAAATAATTAAATATGAATTAAATGCTAATTTAATTCAACATTCAAAAATAAGACTTTTAATTAAATAAATAAAGTAATTTATTTAATTTGACTTTTTGAAAAGGATAAATATGAATAATTAAATAATAAATATTTAATTATAGATAAAGGGGTTAAATGGATAATTAAATAAAGATATTTAATTATAGTTGGAAAATTATGATAAAGGGGTAATTAAATAATAAATTATTTAATTGATAGATAAAGGGGGTAGAATAAATTAGTTAGCAACATAATTAAACAAATATGATTTATTTAATTAATCAAGTTGAATAAAGATTAATAATGAACTAATGAATTAATTAAAAAGGGGTATTTAATTAATAGAAGAAATATGTGTTAGAAAGGGTAATTAAATAATTAACATTATTTAATCAAGATGACGGACTATAGAAAATTATGTCAAAATGTGTACTCACAGGCCTAGACCAATTTTAGGTATCTACAGATCTCGACAACACTTCGTTGCATAAGGTATGTTGATTCTTCGATCCTTATTTGTAAGGAAAGGGGTTTGTTAGATACAAAATGAGATTTGAAATGGACGATCAAGATCTTTTTGAAGAATATCTAGATCAACAATCGGAGTGTGTTGAGAGGAATTAGACATGAGAAAATTGTGCAAAGTTGATTGAACAATTTGTGTGATTGAGAAATAGATTGGATAGTCAGGGATGTGATTGATCAATAAATAGATTTAGATTGATTAGTCAAGATTGTGATGGCTTAGTTAGGAATGTGATGGCTTAGTTAGGAATTGTGATTGATTAGTTAGCATAATAGATTGTTCAATTAACAATTTAGATTGATAAGTTAACAAATTAGATTGCCCAAACAAAGTTGCATTAGTTTGATTTGAATTTTGATAATTGATTTGAATAGTTTGATTTAATTATTCAAATATTTGGAGGTAAAGTCTTGTAATTAAATTATTCTTTAATAATTTAATCCACTTAGGGGAATAAGGTGATTTAGTGATGTAATTAAATAATTGGCATTATTTAATCAATTAGGATGAAATAAAGTGGGATTAGGACTTTATTAAATAAATGAGATTTATTTAATTGGTCAAAATGATGAAATGTGAATTAATCAAATATTATTGTTTTATTTAATCAATAGAGGAATTAGGGTTTTCAAGAGTTTATTAAATAAATGAAATTTATTTAATTTGTCTGAAATGATGAAAAATTGAATTAATTAAATAATATTGTATTATTCAATTAATAGAGGAATTAGGGTTTTTGATGTCGTTTTGATGTGGTGTGAAGTGGGGATGTCATGAGATGATCTGAGACATTATAGGACGATTCCGAGTCATTTCAGGGTGATTCTGAGATGTTCTGAGATGTTATGAGATGATTCTGAGTTGTTTTGGGGTGACTTCAAGATGTTCCAAGACATTAAAGGATGATTCCGAGTTATTATGAGATGTTACATGATGATTTCAAGTTATTATGAGATGTTACGAGATGATTCTGAGTCATTTCAAGATGTTACAAGATGATTCTGAGTCATTTTGAGGTGTTACAGGATGATTCTAAGTCATTATGAGATGTTAAGGGACAATTCTGAGTCATTCTGAGATGTTATGGGATGATTCCAAGTCATTCCAAGATGTTATGAGATGATTCTAAGTCATTTCAAGATGTTACGAGATGATTCTGAGTCATTTCGAGATGTTATGGGATGATTCTGAGTCATTCCAAGATGTTACGAGATGATTCTGAGTCATTTTGAGATGTTACAAGATAATTTTGAGTCATTTTGAGATGTTACAGGATGATTTTGAGTCATTTCGAGATGTTATGGGATGATTTTGAGTCATTCTGAGATGTTACAGGATGATTCTGAGTCATTCTGAGATGTTACAAGATGATTCCAAGTCATTCTGAGATGTTACCAGATGATCAGAGATGATGTTCCATATCATTTGATGTTGTTTGAGGCTATTCGATGTTGTTCGATGTTGTTCAGTGTTGTTCAATGTTGTTTGTGGTGTGTGATAAGTGCCAAGTCAATTTTACATGTCTACATTTTACTCCTCTTTGATACAAAGTATTGATTACTTTATTTCAAATATTTTTTTTTAGATCAAATTTTTGAAAAGAAATTATGCCCCACTATGCCCTAGCATTCAGTGGAATGATGGTAGGACTCTATGCTGTCACCTCGAGAGGTTGACCAAAAATTCCAAGCTTTGAGGTCAGGCTCTTGACACTATTGTACTATCATTTCGATGTTTTCAGATGAAATGTTATATGAATATGTGTATCATTTCTTGTTTCAATGTTTTTCAGAGCTTCTAATTTGAAAGTAGGAAGATTCCCTAAATGTAATTAGGGTTTCCTAGATGAAATTAGGGTTTTCTTGAGGTGTTATACATGTAATTTGTCTTCAAATTGGGTCATTTGTGCTTTGTTCCTCTTGCTAATTCTTGTCTCTGGATTCCACATTCTATCAGTTGTTGAGGGAGAATGTTGAGATTTGAGGTTGCCCCACATCATTCTAAGCTCGTTCGGGAGAATAGATGGCATTTAGGCATTAGTGGCCCAGTATGTACCTTCTTTCCTTTTGCTTTTGTCATGTTTTCATTCTCATTTTACGTGTGCGAAGTCATGTCAGACAATAGCACTGGTTTTGAGATTCTTGCGCAGTTGCATCAGTTTTGGCACTTTTGTAAGGTGAAAACTATGCTTTTGTCTAAAATTTGTGCTATTGTCATAAACTGGCGCTTTTGTCTCATACAATTGTCTTGAAACTATGTAGCTGTCTAAAAAATGTGCCTTTTTTCTAAAACTGCGCCTTTGTCCTAAACTTGTGCTTTTGTTTTTGTGTAATTTTCCTGAAACTGTGCTTTTGTTTGGAAAATGTGCCCTTGTTTGCTGCTTTTGACCTAAAACTATTACTCTCGAGGATGTGTGGAGGATTCTTCATCTTCCTATTCACGGTGAGCTTGTTACATACCAGGTTCAACAAGGTGCCCGTGCTATGCAACATTTTTTAGGTGTAGCACACGTCAATGTTTGTGATACATAGATTGATTTATCTTATTATTCTGATAGTGCAAAACCTATCATTCTTGTCCCCTGTGGCCTGGTATCAGGATTGGTTGTTCTTGATAGACGAGGTCAATAGTTTGTAGTGGGTTGGGGTACATGTACTGAGAGTATGCTAGAGATTGGTACAAGATATGCTTGGGGTGCTTGTTTGCTTGCCCATCTTTACTGAGATATGCACGAGGTGGTATATTGGGGTGGGATTTCATTGTTTGTAGGTGTATCACTTTTTCATGTTTAGGCATGGGAGCATATTGTAGTGACTCATCCAGACAAGATTCAAGATCATTCTCCAGATGATCCATAATCTTATCGTTATGGGGACTTTATGCACTATACCTTGCTTGGGGACCTGCATTATTGGCATCATGTGTTTGATGAGATGCTTGATTTTGTATGGAGACCTTATATGAGCTGCAACGTTTGGCCAGAGGATGAAAATAAACTTGTGTACTCCTGACAGACCCGTTGGTTGCTTGGTCGCTTGTCATCTGTGATAGAGCGTTATCTACCAGATCGAGTCTGTCACCAGTTTAGAGAAAGACAGGGGCAAGTTATTGATGCGTATGAGGCTTGGTTTGGTCAGACTTGTTGGGAGGTCCATGTATGGGGTATCCAGGTTGATGCAGATATTGTTATTTTTGAGTTTAGATCACTTGCCTAGTTGGTTGGGGTTGGTCGGTTGGAGTGGCAGATCAAGGTACTACTCATGATTATGAGTAGTGGGAATGGCATAGGCCTTTGAGGCTTACTGATCCTAGAGGCGATCCCATTCTGGGTAGAGAAGAAATTACAGGTCATCGCGGGGAGCGACAATGTGCTAAGTTTCTTGTAGAGCAGTTGGATCGAGCTCGACCTGATGAGGCACAAGATATTTAGGATGAGCGAGTGCCTCCCATATAGGGTTAGAGATAGGTTTTGAATCCTCCTCCATGAGCTAGGCATGTTGATTTATTGCTAGCTCAGATGAATTTGGACAAAGATGCAGATATTGCATGACAACAAGTTGCGAAGGCTTTGGTAGACACTTTGAGGGTTGAGTGAGATAGTGCAATTGGTAGACCGCATGTTGTAGAGGCTCAAGTAGTATTAATAATAACATAGAGAGATACTCTTCGAGTAGATCATGAAAGCGAGATTGGTAGACGACATGCTGCAGAGGCTCAAGTGTTGTTACTGAAAGTAGAGAGAGATACTCTCCAGGCATAGCATAATAGTATGCGAGTTGAGCGAGATTGGTATTTACAAGCATCTACCTATTATCAGACCTTATATGATGCTACAGTTCCTAGGGCCTCTTGGCGTCCATGGTTTGGGGAGCTGAGTGTTGTGAGTGATGGTCGTGGTAGTGCTGGTGTAGGTGATCATTCTATGAGAGAGCCAAATCATTTTGGTTTCCAATAGTGATTTTTCTATCCTGTTGGGGTCTTACTATTTTTGGTACTTGATCTTCATGTTGTTTCATGGTGCAGAGAAATTTAATAGACATGTATGTTATATATATTCATTGGTCTAGTCGAGACCTCAAATATATGTTATGATTTCATATTTTCCTATCACACTTGTGTCTCTATGGATTATGTATTTATGACATATTCCCTTTTTGACGATGATATATATGAGATATACCTTCTTTGATTTAGCCTCATTTTATGTTTATGTGATGGTGATATATGATGATGTACATTTATATGTATTTTTGTGCTTTTTTTATGTATGAATTTGATGTGGATGAATGAATCATACTTTGTCTTATTTTATGATAGATTGATGTTGATAAATGAATGCCCCATACATGATACATGATGTTTTTAATTGGTTTATTATCATCATGATATGTGTTGATAACATTTGTGGATGCAGCATGGATATGGTATTGATGATGTTCGTTCAGGATGAATGCTAATTAGAAGAATATGATGATAGGTAGAGGTATGATGTTAATTATAAGAAATATGATGATGTTTGTTAATTAGTAGAAATATGATGATGGATAGAATTGACGAGTTTCTTTTGCTTCGCTTTAGAGACTTCATTGTTTGAAAAACTCTGTTTGATGTAGCAAATAGATACGATGCACTAGGGTATGGATTACCAAGGTGAATTTATATCTATTGCGTGGACTTTGACTCTACAAACAAAGAGTATCTTTGTTCATGCTAGACATACATAAACTTTTTTTAAAGTATAGGGGGGTTGCGTGAAAAATGTTTCGGACCAATCACACAGACAGGTATAGAACACCTAACATGTAACTGCTTCATGAACTATTTTAATACAACTTCCATACTCAATAAAGCAAGTATTCACCATGGTAATATTACAAAAATATCTTACAAACAACAAATTGAAATGACGCTCAATTTCCCCAATTCCTTCTTCTCTAAATCCTTATGGACATCCTTGAGAGATCCTAGGAATGAGTCAATAAATTAAATCACAAAAAGTAAGACCACAAAAAAGATAAAAACAAAGTTGCAGTATCACTTGCCATATTTGTTTAGGGTGGGGCTATTATCTATTGTTGATCATGTCTATTGTAGGAATGAATCCATTAAGGAAAATCTCAGGATGTTGTTGGGACTTGTTTTAAAAAGATAGGTTGTTGATACTTTGGCATTGTTTTTCATCTATTTATAGTCAACTCTTTATTGATTGTTTGTTCTTGAAAGTTCTAACTATTGATGTTTGCTTCTTTTTTTTCTTTTTTTTGTCAAAGGGTGATTGGGACGGTTTTTTTATTATGGTTGAAACATTTATTGTGGATGTTGATGAGAGGATGGGCCCTTTTTTTTGTTTTTCTAAGTTTTATGATGTTATTTTTGTTTTGTTTTCAGGGGACTAAACTAGGGCCTTAGGGGGCTCATCAAAGATAAGCCTTGCCTACGTTGTACACGTAGAGGCTTGTAGTTTGCTTGGTTTGACCTTTTCTATTTTGTGAATGTTTTTGGATTTTATATATCATATATGTTTTTGAGATTTTTCTTTTTTGACTAAGTTGAAATAAAGCATGTTGGAAACCTAAGGGGACTGATCTAGGGTATCGGGGGCTAAAAATCCTTTCCTATGTTGTACACGTAGATACCATGTAGTTTGACCATTTGAATCAAAGCATAAACTTGTTTGTGGGATAAAAAATTATTGGATTGTTATTCCACTTCCATATCTATAGGATATGTTGCGCGAAATCTACTTGAACTAGCTATGGGGTTCAAGAAAATGTTGATATCTTAAACTATTTTGAGTGAAGGAATAATCTAACGATGTTGTCTTGTTTTTGATGTTTTTCAAATGTTCTTTGATTTTTTGATGTTTTTCAAATGTTTTTTAGATTTTTACCCTTTTTCCTGGGGTGTTAGATGTTTAAAACTTGGATTGATACTTCACTTTGTTTTTCTAGAGGATATGTTGTGGAAAAGCTTACTTGAACTAGCTATGGGGTTCAAGCAACTGTTGATATCTTAGAATTTTTGAGCGAAGGAATAATCTATGTTGTATTTATCTTTGAAGGCTACCTTGGTAGTGTGTTGGTGGTACACCTTGTTGCTGGTATGAATTATTTCGAGGGTTACTCCGATAGTGCATTGGTGGTATACCTTGTTTGATGAGATAAATTGTTTCAAAGGCTACCTTGATAGTGTGTTGGTGGATTTTTACCCTCTTTCCTGGGGTGTAAGATGTTGAAAACTTAGATTTGGTACTTCACTTTGTTTTCCTAGAGGATATGTTGCAAAAAATCTTACTTGAACTATTTGTGGGGTTCAAGCAACTGTTGATATCTTAGAAGTGTTAAGTGAAGGAATAATCCATGTTGTCATCATCTCTGAGGGTTACCTTGGTAGTGCGTTGGTGGTACACCTTGATTTTGGGATGAATTGTTTTGAAGGTTACCTTGATAGTGCGTTGGTGGTATACTTTGTTGTTGAGATAAATTCCTAGATCACAACGTGAGCTAGAAGACAGATCAAGATTTATTCTGAAGCAAAATGCAAGCATTTTCCCCCAGTGTCTAGCAATGTAGGAGATGGATTATCTTGTGATAGGATAACATGTTTGGATAGAGTATGCTCTTTGGAAAATGCCTCATAGCTTAGATAATGTTGGATAAGATAGGATCAACGATAGTGACCCATGTCAAGATGTTTTCCATAAGAAAGTGTCAAATGTATATTAAACATTTATCAAGATCAAGATAAGTTGGATTTTCGATAAAAATGGATTAGATTCATTATGGATAGGCTGAGATGCTTCCACTTGAAATGGCACACGTAGATGATTGATTATTACACATGATGCATGTTTGCGAAGTTTTCACCATGGTACTTGTCCAAAGCACCACCATAGTGGTTTTCGTTGGAGGATGATTTTTCTCTTGACTATTTTTCTTTATTTTTTTCTTGATTTTTTTATTTATTGATTTTTGATGTCACATAAGATGCATATTCACCAGGTTTTCGCCATGGTGACCATTTTTTTCTCATGTTGAACCACCTAGTGGTGTTGATGTAGACACTGCTATTGCTGACATGGTCATTTTTTCTGTCATGTTTTGACAACGATATCCTACTTGGAGGAGTTGTTTTTCTAGGATATGAGCACTTGAATGCAACCCCTGATAATTATTATCTTCCTTGTTGATACCAGAGTTAACCTTACCTTGATGTGCACATCATGATAGAGTACCCTTAGAGTCCTTATGATAAAGAGTTGCTGCCAACACATGGTCAATGTGAGATTTGGATATTATGGATGGTAAAA
The DNA here is from genome assembly GCA_007115665.2 of Sequoiadendron giganteum. NCBI lineage: Eukaryota > Viridiplantae > Streptophyta > Pinopsida > Cupressales > Cupressaceae > Sequoiadendron > Sequoiadendron giganteum. Next base: position 408,294,555 of record CM021106.1, read on the forward strand.
TGCGTTGAGGGATATGATATTTAGATGGATTGGTTGATAGTTTGGAACCTTTGACTCTCCAAACTTGGGATGATGAGAAATGATGGGTGGATATGGAGATTCGATTGGGACCAACATCTTGGTATACCTTATAAGTCATTCTTGAAGCTTTCTTTTTCATTGTTGGACATCTTTGATGGATGAACTTCCCTTTTTGATTTTTCCACATAGTTTATTTGACTAATGGAGTTTGATAGGGATGGTTTTCTTGCTTTTTCTTTTGTATCCATTTAAACTTTTCTCGTCCATTTTGCTTCAATGACCTGTTCCTTTCTTTGATATAGCCTTTTATTTTTGTTGTTGGTCCCAATCAGAGGATGAAAATATATGTGGATGATGATTCATGACATGGCTAGTTGTAGTGTTGGTAGTAATTTTATCATAAGGACTTTTCGTGCTCTCTATGTTGATGCTTGTATTAGATAAAGTTGCCCCTAGTATTATGGAGGTATCACTAATATGTTTAGATTCCTTTGAATAACCAAGAACTTGATGCTTAGGATTGCCAATAATCTGCTCTGGTTCTAGGATACCCTGTTCATGTAGTCCTAATTCTCTGTCTTGATATTGAATCCGTTGAGAGTTTATTTGTAATGGGATATGTCTCACGTTGGAAACAAGGTTCTAATATTTCTTTTCTCTAATGTGTATCTTTAAATGTGGTAGCTTCCTCACTAATAGGCTCCTTCAGATGTGGGATACCTTCTTGATTGGTTTCTTCGACCTAATCTTGTGAAATATTAGTTTTTAATGCTTCTTCAAGAGGTGTTTCTGATTTACTATCCACGAAAATGTCTTCCTCATGGTTTATTTTTGATGTGTCTTCATAGGATGTTTTTGATTCACAACTTATATGTAAGTCTTCTTTATGATCCATTTTTGATATGTCTCCATAGGATATTTTTGATTCACAACTTATATATAAGTCTTCTTCATGATCCCTTTCTGATATGCCTCTAGCTCTGCTATGTCTTGATCTTGAGTACAAATGTTAAGAGTAGGAGACTCTTGTTATTTATTAATGATATTAAGAGTACGAGACTCTTTTCTTAGATGAAGATCATCTAAATTTCCATTAGGAGTAAGCATCTCATGGGTAGATGTATGTGTGCTCGGTATATAGATTTAATCTTCTTTTGGAAAACATGGGATGTCTTGGAAGATATCTTTCAAGTCATTATAGTATTTTGATGATAGGGATTCTTGATCTTGACTTTGTGTGGTATCAATCTCGATATGATTTGGATCACACTCTTGACATGGATCAATTTCAAAGAATTTTTTTCTTGTAAATGCTCCTTGGCTTCCCTCCAAAGGTGGGCATATGGGTGATAACTCTCGGCTTAGATTTTCTACATTGGGTATAGGCATTGGATTAAGAGTCTCTTGATCTTCAATATGTACCACCATGAGGTCAGATTGTACCAATATATCTTGAACTATGTCATTTCTAGACTTGGGTGATCAATTTTGATCGTTCTTGGGATTAAATTCTTGATGTATGTCCTCTTTCTCATTGGATGATGTAGAGACATTGTCAATGTGATCGGTGATAGATAGATCTTGATCATTCCTTTAAAATTTTGAGGTTAATACATTATCATTGTTGTCTTTGGTAGATGACCCTTGAATGCCATTTTTAATGGCTATTTATCCTTGATCAATGAGGTCTTGGATAAGGTTTTCAAGTGTTGTGCATTTGTTCATTCTGCGACCCTTGATTTTTTGGAACTCACATCATTCGTATTGGTTATACCAAGGGAGTTTAAAGTTTGGTTCACCATAAGTTGGACTATCATTGATTTTAATAAGGTCTTGCTATACTAGTTCGTGTATGATTAACTCTAAAGTTTCTCCCAAAGGGGTGAATTTCCTTATTGGTTGGTAATCTTTCCTCTATGGCTTTTCTTGATTTTTTGCTCTTGATTTTGCAGAACTCCTTGATACTTTGTTTAAGGTTCCTTCTGATATTGCACATGAGGTATACCTTGGTGTTGTAGAAATTTTGGATATTCTGATTGAGGTACATTTTGATATTGAATTTTAGGTACACCTTGGTGTTGCAAAACTTCTTGATATTGTTGATATTGGAAGTGTTGTTGATGTGGATATTGAGGTGTTTGAGGGTTTTCAAGATGTTGATATGTAATTTTTCAAATTTGCAAATGGCATCGATGATACGTCGAATTTTCATTTTGTTTAAGTTCCTCAAGATCTCTCTCCATTTTATCTAGGGAAATTTGATGTTCTAGACTTATTCCTTGATGTTGTTGCCCTACTTGATGTTGTGACGCTTGATAAGAATAATTTGGGTAATAGATCAACATGTTTTGGGGATGTTTTGATACTCAATACCCTATCATAAGGTCACTTGGTTTATATCCTCATGGGTCACCTTTGTCATTCGTGGTGTTTGCTAGTGGGATACTGGTGGTATTTTTATTGGCTTCCATTTTTTTCCTATGTTGTGATCTTGTGGTTGTCATAAACAACTTGGGTCTCCTGTGGGAGAGTGGTGTACTCTCTAGTTGAATTGAATCCTAAAGACCCAATGTTTTCCTAAATGAGAGGATGGATGTGGGTATGTAAATCTAGTTCTTTCCTCTAGAGAAGTTTAGTATCATGAAAAAGACTAGGGTTTTGACTAAAAAAGAACATATATAACTCTAGATTGTTCTTAGAAGCGCGTCTATTAAAAATTTCTACCAATTTGTCTTTGTTTTTATATAGCGCTAAAAGGTGTTTCTTGAGAGATTTTGGACTAAGATGCCTAAGTCTGAAATGATGACATGTGGAATTTACCTTAGGGATCTTGACCTTGTGTGAGATAATGAAGGGGATATTTATTTCCATGTGAGTTATGGTAATACGGGTCTCTCTACTACTATGTCAGCTTTCTCTTCCTCTTTGTCTAGGACAATTGATGCAATGAGAAATTGGCGGGGTGTTTAATTCTTCTGAAAAATGAAGTTTCTCAAGCTACTTATGATGTCAGTTTGTTCACCTTTGATATATGTGAGACTAGGTTGAAGGATCGGTGTTGAAAGATTTGGTTGCTGAACTGGGGTAGTTGGTCGCCAAATGGTCATAAATTTTGATGGTGTTATGGGATGGTTGTTGTGAATATCAAGACCCTAGGGTTTGAGTGTTGTTTTGAAGTGATACTACTTCTTGGAAATAAAAATGTTGAAGAACTAAGGTCTATATTCCACTTCCTTGTCCAGAGGATATGTTGTGGGAAACCTTATGTTTTCTAGCTGCGAGTCCCAAGTAACTATTGATATCATGGACGTCTAAGTGGATGAATGACCTTAATGGTTTGTTTGATTTTGATTTCAAATAGGTAGGATGAAAATAATGGATGTGGGGCTATCTGACCTTCTATCTTTCCAATTTGTTTTGGTTCGAACAATGATCCTATAAACAACTTTCTCTCAATTTTTTCTTTATGTTTGAATTATGGAAAGTGATAAGACAACACTTGGACTAACTCAGCAAGCATGGAATTATGAGACCGTCATGTTTATAACTTAGGTTGTGTAATCACAACACCCAAGCCATATCTCCCAAATGTTTACTTTGATTAATGTACCATGAAATCAAAGCTAGAATGTTTGGAAACCTTTAAGGAAAGATCCTTTCAAAGGGTTGAAACATAAGGCTTCTTTCACAAGTATGCACTAAATCAAAGGGTTCGTGGTTCAACCATCTCGTTCAGTGTTTGTTTTGAATGTGTTATTTTTCTTAAATCAATCACAAAATTTGATGTCAAATTGTTTTGAATGTAATGGGCCAAGTTTAACATAAACTAGTAATTACAACCCTATGGGATAGACACCATTCTCTTAGGTAAGAATACCTCATGCTCTAAAGAGAAAATTTTACATGCAACTTATGGCGTGGGCTTGTAGTTAGACATGGCAAGTAACTTCTCAGAAGTAAATTTTGATGCACCACTTTCAAAGAATGTTTTTGGATAATAGGGTGGCCTCTAAAACAATTTGGTTCTTAGTGATAATTGTGAACATGGAAATCTGACTCTCACCCGCTGGCCACTTAAGGCTCTTTAACCATTCCCATTCCACTTAAGGTATGGGATTAGGTGCAGTCTGTTGTCAACACGACTTGAAGCTAATTTCTTAAGACTTTGTGACCTTTAATATATCCCACTAGTAAATGTGCTTCGAGACCTTGCAATGAGTTCTCTAGCACATGATGTATCTCAAGGCAAGCCCCCTCTTTAAGGTAAACTTAAAAATAAAGTGTAATGCTCAAAAATGTTCTTTCACTCACCCAAGATCACCAAAAGGTGCGAGGGGAGAAGATAAAACACTTTATATTTTTCAATCAATGAATGCACAATGAACAATCCATAGCAAATTGATTCATTTAAAACACCTCGAGTGATGTTATCCCCCAAAAAATTGTGAGTAAAGCAAAAAAAAGTTCTTTTCAACTTGTACCAATACAAAGTGTTTAGGACATCAAGTAGTTAAGATAGCAATGGTGAAAAATCATAAAGAAATATTTGTTCATTTTTATGAGCTCCAATAGAAGTGTTTCTAAGAAAAGCAGTCCTGGTCCTATCTTGGTCAACAAATGTAAAATGTGTGTGCATCAACAAAATGGAAAACATTTTTCACTCTTTTTTATGCACCAAAATTTAAAGGTTCCTAATTATGAAAACATGAAATGTGTTCATTTTTTAGAGCCCAAAATTGAAGTTTTTTTTGTTGTTGTTCTTTTTATGAGCGCCAAATGAAAGTTCCTAACTTAGAAAGATTAAAATTGGTTCATTTTAACAACACCAAAATCAAATGTGAGTTTGTTGTTGTTCATTTTTAGTGCATCAAATGAAAGTTCCTAACTTAGAAAAGCTTAAAATTTTGTTCAATTTTTAATAGAAACAAAATAAAATGTGAGTTTTTTGTTGTTTATTTTAGTGCGCACCAAATGATTTTTTTTCCTAAGTTAATAAAAAAAACATTTGTGGATCGGAAAAACTTGGATCGATAATCTTCCCTTTAACAAAGATGTTAAAGTTACTGAAATCCTACATCAAATCTGTTAGTTCCTTCTTACACATCCAAAAACAAATAGTTAGTGAAAACCCTATTACAAAAGTGCAAGATCTGTGCACTTGGCCATCAGAGCAACTGCTCAGAAAAAGAAATACAAATGCGTAGAAAAAAAAAAACTGCTCAGTTCCAGAAACAATTGCTAAAATCAGACAACAAAAGGTAACTATGTGAAAACACAAGCACACAAGTTTTAGAAAAAACCACCATTCCCATGACAACTGCACAGTTCTTTGGAAAATAACACAATTTTCTTGACAGAAAAGCGCTCAGGTTTTTGGACAAGTGCTCAGGTTTTCTGGATAGGCACGTGGAAACTCTATCTGATGCATTTTCGGGACCTATAGCTTCAAAAGTGACTCAAACGAATGTTAGAGGAGGGGACAGGGATCCCACCGGGCGTGTGAGAATGTGTGAGGTGGAAAAAAGGACTTTAGATTTGGATTCAAGATGAACATGAATGCAATTTGACAAAGGAATCTAATCTACAGTCAAATGCACAAATCTAAAATCTAAAACTCCTAAACATACGAGATTAAGCTATACTATTGTAAACATAATAAGGAACCTAGTGATTACTAAATTAAATGAAAGAAAAATATAGTTTCACTATCCCATAGCAGAGTAAATTCGCTTGATGTGGGATTGCTCTTATCACAACAAAACCTCCAAAGTTCATGTGCAAAGTGTGGATGAATGCTTGGTTGATTGAAGGAATAAATGAAGCTCTCTCAAGGATGATCTCGACAACACTTCTTTGCATTAGGCATTTTGATTTTCCAATCCTTATTTATGAGGAAATGGGTTTGTTATATAGAAAATGAGATTTGAAATGGACAATCAAGATCGTTTTGAAGAATATCCAGATCAACGGTCGGAGTGTGTTGAGAGGAATTAGACTTGGATTTTTTTTGCAAAGTTGATTGCACAATTTGTGTGATTGAGAAATAGATTGGCTAGTAAGGGATGTGATTGATCAGTTAATAGATTTAGATTGATTAGTCAGGATTGTGATGGCTTAGTTAGGAATGTCATGGCTTAGTTAGGAATTGTGATTGATTAGTTAACAAAATAGATTGTTTAGTTAACAATTTGGATTGATTAGTTAACAAATTAGATTGCTCAATCAACAATTGTAATTTGCTCAATCAGAAAGTGGGTGAGGAATATGAATTAATTGATTTAATTAAATAATTCCTTTTTGGAGTTGAATTTGCAAATAAAGTTTGACTTGCAAACAAAGTTGCATTAGTTTGATTTGATTTTTGTAATTGATTTGAATAGTTTGATTTAATTATTCAAATTTTTGGAGGGAAAGTGTCATAATTAAATTATTATTTAATAATTTAATCCACTTAGGGGAATAAGGTGATTTAGTGACGTAATTAAATAATTGGTGTTATTTAATTTCAATCAGGATGAAAAAAGTGGGATTAAGATTTTATTAAATAAATGTGATTTATTTAATTGGTCAAAATGATGAAATGTGAATTAATCAAATATTGTTATTTTATTTATTAAATAAATCAAAATTTATTTAATTTATCTGAAATGATGAAAAAGTGAATTAATTAAATAATGTTGTATTATTCAATTAATAGAGGAATTAGGGTTTTTGATGTTGTTTTGATGTGGTGCGATGTGGGGACATCGTGAGATGATTCTGAGATGATCTGAGACATTATGAGATGATTCTGAGTCATTTCAAGGTGATTCTGAGATGAAATGAGATGTTACAAGATGATTCTGAGCTATTTCAGGGTGATTTTGAAATGTTCTGAGACATTACAAGATGATTCTGAGTTATTATAAGATGTTATGGGATGATTCCAAGTTATTATGAGATGTTATAGGATGATTCTGACTCATTCTGAGATGTTACAAGATGATTTTGAGTCATTCTAAGATGTTATGAGATGATTTTGAGTTATTTTGAGATGTTATGGGACAATTCCAAGTCATTTCGAGATGTTACAGGATGATTCTGAGTTATTTTTGAGATGTTACGAGATGATTTTGAGTCATTTCAAGATGTTACAAGATGATTGTAAGTCATTCCAAGATGTTACAAAATGATTTTGAGTCATTTCGAGATGTTACAAGATAATTCCAAGTCATTTTGAGATGTTATGGGATGATTCCAAGTCATTCTGAGATGTTATGAGATGATTTCGAGTCATTCTAAGATGTTACAGGATGATTTTGAGTCATTCCTAGATGTTACGGGATGATCGAAGATGATGTTCCATATCATTTGATGTTGTTTGAGGTTGTTCAATGTTGTTCGATGTTGTTCAAGGTGTGTGATAGGTGTCAAGTCAATTTTACATGTCTACACATATACAACAATGAACATCAACAATAATTTAATGTGTATCTAGTAGTTGAAACCAAATTTTTTCTTCAATTGATAAAGTAAATAAACAGATAATTAAACATCAACACATTACTGAATTTGAGTTTTCTATTGATTTTCAAATAAAGGAATACATAGAGGCAATACAAAATCTTACTAAAAGATAACTCTACACAGAGCCGAGTTGGAACTTGGAAACTCATATTATCAATATCAAATCATTCTATTAGATTTTGTAGCAACTTCCACTATTAAGGTGATGGAATTTTCATTTGTTTCAATTGATGTTGTCTGACTTGAAAATTTGTTAACAGAGTATGATTTAGTTTGGATCTTGACTTGAATGTTTCAGCCAAAGTTACATTCGAGGTTATCATTGGTTTGATGGAATCTAAATAGTTTGTCTCATGTCTAGGTTTTGAGGAAACTGGTCCAAATTAATCATCCTTGCATCATCCATCTTCTTTCTAAAACCATCATTTCCAATTAATCACTCATTTATGTTAAAAACCTCTGACAAACCAAGATCTATCATGTTCCTTACCTTTTCATTTAGCTTCTTCATCTTTGTTGCAGCCAGATTCACAAATTCCATTGTTTCACACATTCTCAAACACTTTTGAATTATAGATGACACCTTCATTGAGGATTCAATTCAATTATTAATCCCTTTTTATTTCAATTCATTGTCACTCGCTTGGTAGACTATTTGTTGAACTTGATTTGCAGATTTCTATGATGCCAACATATTTTTGTTGTCCATTAAATATTTTATGAGCTTCTTATGATGTAGTCTCATAGCATCAATCAATTGAAACAATTCACACAAATGATTGATCCTCTACATTATTTCCTCCCAGATCTTTTGTTTCATATGCCTCATTATTTCTCTACAAAATGCAGCTAACTTATTTTGACAAGAGTTTATTTCATTTTTTGCTTCCATCAACTCTGTGGTCAATCTTTCACTTTTTTTCTCTCTTTCTCCATTTTTTGTTCCCACTGTTCATTTCCTTTTCCAATGCTTTGTCTTAATTTTTTTGAAGTGGATTTTTCCTCATCATATTTATTTTTTCTCTCATCTCACCTTTGCTTTAGTTCATTCACTTATCTCTCATTTTGTTTATTCTCTTTGCTTGTTGATGTAGAGGTAGATTTTCTATTCTTTTTTCTAATTCATTTATCTTGTTATCCGTTGCTTTCCTCTTTGCTTTCTCATTTGCTAGTTTTGCCTATGACTTTTCTATTTGAGTCTACAACATTTTTTCTCTCTTTGGATTTATCAATGATGTGTACACCAATTCATTTTTCTTATTTGATACATTAATTTTTTTAGTATTTTTGAATCCAAAAAAATCCAATTGGCAACTGCTCACTTGAAATTCAGATCGATCCATCTAATTTGCTGGTTTATTTTGAACCGTGGGAACAACAAACGTGTACTCCATGATTTATTTATTTGTGTCAAATGTGGGTAATACCATGGTTGTTGCAGGCTCTCAAGTTATAGCAGACACACTCTCCATCAATTTCTTCTTTTCTTTTTAAACTCTTCAATATAATCAAAACTTGGTGAAAGGAGGAGTACTTGCAGTTGCTAATGTTGTTGTAACCACAATAACTGGGGGAGTTTCTGGAAATAACTCCTTTATGGTGAAAATGGTAGTTGTTATTCCTTGCATAACCACCCCATCTTTTGTCTTGGTCAAAATGGGTCCCCATTTTTTTTTTTGTCCTTATTTTTTTTTCAAACAAAGTTTGGAGTTATTATTTTCCAACACTTTTTTGTTCTTTTGTTTGTTATGTCAGAACCGGAACCAAAACTAAATTGGGTTTTGAAACATGTTTCAAAGATTTCATTATGATCCCAGTCCTGACAGAATTTTGGTGGTATTTCCATTTTGTCTTTATCAGAGCCAGAACCGGAGTGGAAGTTAAGTCTGAAGTTATTCATGGTTTTGAAGTAAAGGCTCATTCCATCTCCGCCTTTTGGTCTGTTTGTTTAGACTTAGGTTTTTGTGCTAGGTTTTCTCGTCTCGATCTTTGTGTTTTTATTTTGAATTTTGTTTCACTGTCTTCTTTGTTGTCAGAAGCAGAACTGGAGTGGGAACCAGATTCAAAATTGGACAAAGTTTCTAAATCAGGTCCCACTTTGATTCCACTCCCGCCGTTTTGTTTTTTGAATTTACTGAAGTCATACGATAGCAATGTGCCAGTTCCTCTGTAGTTTTGACTTCGATCTTCCACATTTATGGCATTGATTACAGGTGCCATGCACGTATGAAGTTGCAGTTTTAACCTTAATTAGAGATTAATTAATGTTATCAGCATTGTTTAAAAGATTAAGGGCAAACCGGAGCTGCAGTGGAGCATTTGGGCATGTGATTCGATCGAAAGGGAGATAATTGCATGTGAAATCACATCAGAGGGATAACCTATTTATTTGTGTTTGGAGGTAGGGTTTCTATTCTTCTCTTTCATTTGTTTTGCGTGTCATTTTGTTCGGTCTTTGGTTTCTCATGAATTCATGAATTTTGGTTTTCTTGTGAGTTCATGTTGTTCATTTTGTTTTTCTTCTCTTTTGTTCTATTTTCTCATTTTCGTTTTTCCTTTCTTTTGTTTTGTCATGGTCGTTTTCACGTTTTAATCATGACCGTACTATGATGCCCTAGGTTTTTAATGATATAATTAGTTGTTGCTTTATGTTGGTAGGGTTTGTTGATTTATGGTTTTGCTTAGAAGTTCTGTTACAAGTCAATTTGATTAGTTTGAACGGGGTTAAATTTGTGCCCTAATTGTTTAAAGTTGGGGGTTTGTAAATTAGGGTTTTTGGCATGTTTCTATTAAAACCATAACATGATGCCCTAATTATTACAGTTTCTCTCGGTCATATGGGGATGATCTCGTATAGATTATTTTTAAGCCCCCTTCATTTTGATATGACCTTGTCTTTAGATTATGATGTTATTTGTCATCCTGTTAAAATTACTTATGATGTCATGATTATTTTTGAGTGGAATCGGGATCGGAATCGATTTCGATCTTGAACCTTGTTTTGAAATAAGTATCGATTACCATTTTCATCCGTCTCCATCTCCTCTTGTAGTAAGAAATAGGCTTTGAAAATATTGGTAACTCATCCGGAACTAGAATCGGAACTGAATATAAAATTAAAAATTCTTCATCGAACCAAATCGGTTCTCATTCCGATTCCAATTCTGGATACCATCCCAACTCCGACTTCAGTCCCGCCATATTATTATTACAAGCTCAATTCCTATTCCAGTCCCGATCCTAACAGTGTTTTAAGATAGACTTTGTAGGATGTTTTCTGCTTGGTTCCACCTCGGGTATGTATGGAAGGGTAGGATCTCTGATCATGTTTTTGTTATACTTTTTATAGATCTAATTTAAGGTTTTATTACAAGAAGCTAAAGGATGTCAAGAGCATCACGAGAGGCTTCTCAGAGGATTCGGCTTGTAGAAACTTCAAAGGAAGCAACTAAGCCTAAGAAGGTTAAACCGGAACAACTCCCTTATACCTTGAGGTATAACAATAGGGGCCCTATCGTCACTATTAGCAAGGTGGAATCTGATTGGGCCAATATAACTGACATGAATCTAGGCCCATTCAATTATGAGGATTTGCACTTAGATATGTTTACTGAGGAGGTGACAGGGAGAACTGTAAGGATAGTTGAGTCTGGTTTGGCTCACATCACTATGTTTCCTCTATTAATTCAATGCCTTGAATTGATAATGATAGCAACTGGAGCTTACAATTTTGCCACTAGACAATGTGTAGATTCACAAGATAATGTGATCATAGACTTGACTTCTCAAATGTTTCAATTTATGTTTAGTGTCCCTAATCCAAAGAGTCTTGCACAAATTAATGAGTCAAATGCTTTAGAGATGTATAGCAAACACAAGGAGACCAATAAGGCTCACTTAAACAAAAAATGGTTAAGAACGGAGAAGAAGTCCTTAATAAATCTCTCAGATCAACAAAAAAGGGCAGAATTCTACAAAGAGGTTGCATATATTATAATGATGTGGTCTAGAGTCTTTGGAAAGAGGGATGACTTTCATTTTAAGGAATGGATTTTTCCATTCATTCAGACAATCTTGGATGGAAGGCAACAGTTTGATTGGCCTATGATTGTCTCAGATAGCATATATAATCAGTTGATCAGAGTAAGGGAAACTAAGAGCTTCTTTATGACCTCTTATGTTGTCTATGTAGCAGCAAGGGGAGGCATCTTTCCAGGATTAAACAGAGTAGGAGTATTGGGAGAAGCTGATGGGAAAAAGAAAGTTTGGAACCATTATGACCAGCTGTCCCTACAGATTTCTGAGTTACACTTTAGGAGAGTTAATGATGCATTTTTGTATGTGGTTATTAACCAACTTAATGGGGATACAGGGTATAGACTAAGCCAGGAGGCCATGGCATTCATTACATAATGGGGGTGTTGGTATATCCAGTACCCCAAATTTACTTATTTCAGGTTGGCTGGGTTTGAGGGTCATCCTCACTTGGTCCCCAGGTGCTGCAGCAACAGAATAGTTTTAATGGAGTTTATTTACTAAGCTTTGGGGGTCAATGCCAGGTTTAGAACAAAACATAAACTAGGTTGTCACAATTTCCCCATGCAATTGGGTGAGTATAGCTGCCCACACCTTGTGGGAGCTAAGGTGGTTTGTAGTGAGTTGATACATTTGAAATTGGGCCTATATACTGCCCAGAAGCACTTTGAACTGAAGAAAAAAATGAATGCTTTGATTGCTTCAGTCTTTGATAGACATTTCAACCTACTAGAGGACTTCTGGAGTGATCTCCAAGATGAATATGACCTCAGGAAGAGGAATTATGAAAGGTTGTCTATCCCACTTATGGTGGAATTTGGGGTGAAGTTTGATGTTCTTGATACACTAAAAAATGATGGGGTAGTGTTGGATCCTTCATATGAGGCACTGAACATAGGTACTAAGAGTTTGGACTCGATGGATTGGGATGTTGAGGAGACAATTGACATCACACAAATAGGAAGACTAGTCTTGGATAGGAGTATCCAATGGGTTGCGCTTAAAGCCAAAGCTCCTATGGGTCCAACTTCTAAAAAGGGGAAAGGGTATAAAAGAACCAAGAGGAAAATGCCTCCCAAGGAACCCTTGGAATTCTTCCCTCCTGATGTTGAAGAATTTGAGCTTGAAGCTCTGACCCAAGATTTTCCCAAGACACATGAGGAGGATGTCCCAATAGGACTTGTGGCTTCAGCATCAGTAATGGGTGAATCATCTGTTCAAGTCCCTCCTACAGAGCAACAAGGTGGAGAGATGCCTAAGGGTAATCTCCATGATATAGCTGAAACCTTGAAGGGAAACGAAGTAGAAATGGAGGTTCATGATATTGAAACAGATTCTAATTTGAATTTATCAAAAAAGGATGCACAAGAAGAGATGCCTCCGAAGAAAACTGAGCATGTGTTAACAGAGGAAGACCAGTGGGCGTTGTTTGAAGAAGTAAAGAAGGCTTCAGATGTGAAGGCACATGTTGAAGCTATAGAAAAGAAAAAAGAAATAGATGCTAAGGCACAAGCTAATGTAGTGCTTCAACAACACTAGTTGGATGCCAAGCAGAGATCTAATGAAGTAATCAAGCAACAACAAGAAAGGGAACATGAGCTCAAGACAAAGGAGGAAAATGACAAGCTGGAGATGGTGCAGAAGATACATGAGCTAGAGGAGGAAAAGGCCAAACAAAGAAGATAAAGAGAGGCCCTTGAGGCCAAATTCAAAATAATTGAAGAGGCCTACAAGAAAAGGGAGGAAGCAAAGAACCTACAAAAGGAAAAAGATGCTGATGAGTTGGTTAAACAACAACAAAAGGAGAAGGATGCTTCAGATAGACTTAAGGTTTTAGAAGAAGAAATAAATAAAATACTTGAGGAGAAGAGGTTGGAGGAAGATAGATTGAAAAGGGAACAAGAAGATAAGAGGATACAAGAGAAAAAAGATAAGGAAGAAGCTGAAAAACTTGCGAAAGAGAATGTAGAGGAAGAACAAAAAAATGTACAAGAGGTTGATTCTCAACCTAGGGTTAATATACTATAGCCATTATCCTCTACAACTGTTGCCTCCTCTTCTATTGTAATGGCTACTACTTTGAGTACTCCTAACTGGTTGAAGGTTGATCTTCAAAAGAAACTAATAGCTCCCCCACAACCTCTTAATTGGGATGATATGATGAAATAAATTGAAAAAGAGAGACCCAATAAGAAGGCTAGGATTCTTCATTCCATAAGGCTAACTGAGGTAGGGAAATTATTGCAGAATGTGCAATACCAGTAGTGGATAAAGATATGGGAGATATGCAGGTCACTGATTATTAATTAGGCACTGTCAATTTGGGAAGGCCTACAAGAAATCAGTAAATGAACCTGATTCATGTTGTAGCATCATCCATTAAGTCAAGAATGATAAAGGACAAGCAGAGAAAGGATGAGCTGAAAGCTCAATTGGATCAGCTACACACCTTTTTGAAGGATGTTTATGCTCCTAGATCAGAATAGATTGTTACCTTAGAAACACCAATTTTTCTTAGCAAAAGAGAGGTGGATGATCTGATGCAAGTAAAGAATAAGGCTAGGATGATGGACAGATGGACGAATAAGCTTAACCAGGAGGCAGGTGAGGTGCTAGGAAGCATTTTTGAGATCCATAAGGAAGCATTAGAGTTAATAGAGGAAATGAAGCACCATGCTGAAACATTGGAACAACAGGAGGAAGAATATAGGGGATATATCCAAAAGATTAAAGATATCAATGAATTTTCAAGGTCCACTCTTCTTGAGCAGTCAATCTTTGAGGAAGACAATGCAAATTTCTTGGAGAAGGCCTCTAGTATAATCCGGCTCAAATCTGATTTTATATATAAGCATAGGAATGAAGTTCAGGATGCTAGTAAGGAGTTGAATGAACAACTTGATGAACTAGAAGCTGTTGTAGCTATTCTAGTTAAGGTTGATATACCGGTTAAGGAGGGTCTACCTCTAAGTCAGTTAAAAGAGAAATGGGATATCAGATTTCAAAAGGTTATGAAAAAGGAAGATAATGGAGAAGATCTACTATTAGATAAATTGATGGATATTAGGGAAGAAGTAAAGGCTGGAAGAAGGGAATTGACAAAATTGAGGGACATGAAAGATTTTGCTATTGTGGAGTTAAAGAGAATCAAAATCGAGGACAGCTGGATTGATGGGCCGGATATAGATGTTCTTCAATAGGTTTTCTCCAATTATGATGAATATACTTTGGAGAAAACTACGTAAGGATAAGTGGCAGTCTTTTGGGCACATGACTTTTCCCCTTTTCTTTTATTCTCTCTTATTTTACAAGATGATCAATGTTGGAACTGGAGATCAACCGGTCTGAGTTTCCAAGAAAATTTTAGTTCCTAAAATTTTGGATCTCAATTTTGATTGAGAGGATTTTATGCTTTGTACGTCTATATATACTTTTGGGGTACCATATTGTAAGGGTCGACTAATGAGAATAGAATTGGCCACCTGATAGTAAGAGTTAGGAATTTCATAGCTTTGCAAAGATACTTTGTTATTATTAGTTACAGTTGAATACAAATATGAGTTTTTAATAGTATTATGTTGGAGTTGAGTTTTACTGGATGAGGTTAATGAATCATAATCTGTTTGTATTCCAGTGAGTTTTCTGAAGCATAAGTGTTTATTATTTGATGAGAATCAATAGAAGGAACCAGATTTCAAAGGTTATTTCATTAATTATCTATGGATTGAATTGTTGAGTGTCTGTTGATCTATGATTTTAGCAACAAATGAGAGTTTATTCTTTTTTTTGAATCTCAAAAGTATTATGATGTGTGATTGTGATGATTAAACTAAGCACCATAGATGCATGCAATAGTATGGATTGTTCTATAAATTGCATCATATTATGGTTTTCTTGATCTATTGAAGGAACAATCATTGTTGAAAGTATGTCTAGATATTAGATAATTTTATTCATGTTTTCACTAATTTATGCCTTGATCTATCTTTTTTCTATTTATTTAAACCCCCTTTCATTAAGTATAGATTGATGAATCTGTTGTTTCTTACATTCCTTATTACCAAAAAAGGCCCCTTGAACATTACAGTTGCATGGACCAATTGAGTGACACCAAACAGTTGAGAACCAACTACCAGGACCTTGGGAGTTAGGCTACTATATGTTGTCTTTC
Source organism: Sequoiadendron giganteum (assembly GCA_007115665.2). Lineage (NCBI taxonomy): Eukaryota > Viridiplantae > Streptophyta > Pinopsida > Cupressales > Cupressaceae > Sequoiadendron > Sequoiadendron giganteum. The sequence goes on from CM021106.1 coordinate 408,310,288, forward strand.
TTTTTCAGGAGAAATAGAATAGAAATATTCTATTTAAGGTTGTTTGTTTCATTTTCACCATCAACAAATCTGGTGCTAGAAGGAGGGCCTTGAGGGAACAAGTTGGCTCAGATTGGGTCATTCTCACTGGAAAAGTATGAGAGGATTCTTAGATCCTCTATTGACCTTGAACCATTACTAGAACTCCAAACCCCGGTTAGACCTAGACCCCATGCGTGTAGAATTTTGATCCCACCATTGCCACCACTGCTTACTCCACCTGTATTTCAACCAGATCCATGTACACCACCCTCAATCCAACCATCACCACCACCGGTTAGGCCAGTGTCACCACCAGTTTGACCTATATCACCACCACCGGTTAGGCTAGTGTCACCACCAGTTCGACCTATATCACCACCACTGGCTAGACTAGTGTCACCACCAGTTCGACCTATATCACCACCACCACCTACTCAACCAATCCTACCCATGGCTTACTTTGTAAATAACCCCTCTCCATTAGGGACTATTCTAGGGGAATGCATGATCTATTGAAGAATCCATAAAGGTTTTGTTCCAAGTACATGCATGGGGAATCAAGTAGTACTGAGGACCATATACAAGCATTCAAGGATGCTAGTACCTATTCTCAAGTGGCTCATCAGGACGTGGTATGTAGATTGTTTCCTTATTGTTTATGAGACATGGCATATAACTGGTACTTAAATCTGCCCCAGGCATCTATTCTGGGTTGGACAGATTTAGAAAACGCATTCATTTATCAGTTTCAGGTCTACATAGACCCTGCCATCCTGTATCATCAGTTTTCCACCATAAGAAAAGAACATCATGAGCCATTTCCTCTATTTTACACTAGATTCCAAAGCATGTTTCGCAAGCTACAAGATCCTTACTTAGTGGCTGAGAATATTGCCATTCAGGCATATTTAAGAGCTGTTGATTCCTTGATTGGATTACTCTTGCAGAGAACCTATGCTGCCAATGAGATTGACTCTTTGTCTAAATATTATCATCTAGCCATTAAATTACAACAACAGATAAGTCTACAATCAGGAAGTTTAGGAGCAACTCTCCCTCCCATGGGTTATCAGACATCTAACCCACCTTTATTCAATACGATCTTAGGGATGTCTTACTCCCAATACAGACCTATGTCTGAGTTGCAAGCCCCACCTAACATGCCCTTTTTCGGCAATGGCATGCAAGATTCTTCCCAACAAGATCAAAATCACCAACAACAAGTGGGAGGATCAATGTATGTTCATTCCCCATCCATAGTGCATAATGTGCAAAATGAACAAACTGTTCAATTAACCAATGAGGTAGAAAATCTCAAAAAGAACCTATCTCAAATGTCTAATGATATGGCACAGCTTAGGCATAACCCTCCCCACAACCAAAATTATCAGAACTAGGGAGGTTACAACAACCAGGGGAATTACTCCAATCAGAATGTGAATCAGAGCACCAACCAAAACTTCCATAATCATATCTCCTCTAATAAGAATTACCAAAATCATAATAGAGGAAATAACCAGAGGTCCACCAACAACAATAGGTAGTGGAATACTGGACCTAAAAATGGGGGAGTTTCCCATAATTATCAGTCAGGTGAGGATAGATCACATACTGCTAATGTGGCTGACCTTAATTTCATGACTAATTGGTGCAGGCTACATGATACTGCAGCACATTTTGAGGTTAATTGCCCAGAAATGGAGAAAACGGTAAAGATTGCACAAGCTTATTCCCATCCTCCAGCAGGAAATTCCTATCAAGATAATAGGCCAATAAGTACTGCTATGACTTTTGAGACTATTGAAGAGAAATACCAATTTCCCATGTAGGGAGATAATGAGCCAAACGAGGATGTGTATGATGCCCAGGCCTTCTAGTTCAAAGGTTGTCACTTCCTGAGAAATCAGAATAAGGGCCCATTTACTACATCTGCACCCCCAAACAACATGGTCCCACCTAACCAAAATGTAGATAATAACCCACCACCACCAAAGGGACCTTCTGACCCTCAAAATAGAGGTAATCCACCTCCTTTTCCTAAATATCAAGTGAGGAATGATTCAGAATTTGATTTTATTGCAGAACTGCAGAGACAAAAGATATCATTATCATTCTTTGACATTATGAAGTGGTGCTCAGCTCAACGTGAACTGGTTGGTTGTCACCCACAAAAGGATATAAAAGTCATGGAAAATCCTAACCTGGGAATTGGACATTCTATCAGGTTGCTAACATCTTCTTATGGTCATTCATTTACATTGTCAAACCAGGGAACGTATACTTGGAATGGAGTGACACTGTATGTGCATTAAGAACCAATTTTAGCCACAATTTACTAGAAATAAATTCTTGAAAGGAATACTACTTCTGATGTAGGAACGTAAGGAAAAGTCTTCTCAACTTAAGCATAACTTAATTAAAGTAGAAATCATGACAACTATTACTGAGAAACAAACCATGAACTGGTCTTATGCTGCAGGAACAAACACAGCGATGGATTCCTTATGCTGCAGGAACAATATAAGACTGAGTTTGCACTGAAACTTTCTGGATTGAAATTCTAACTAATCAACAACAGGAAATAAATAACTAACTATAGATACTCACTAAGTGGGCCCCCTTAGCAAGCATCAACCAATTTATGCAAGAATTGAACTCAAAACCTCATCAAATTTTATTCATAAACTTGGAATCATATACATGGTCATTCTGCTTGTAAGAAAACTAACACAAAACTCTATTTCTCATTATAATACTAACTTGAACATACTCTATTCTGTTCTCTTGTCTCTAATCTAGTCTAATCTCCTCTGTTCACTCACGCAGGAGGAACACTTATTTATAGAAAAGAAACTAACTAACTAACTTAACAGAGAAAGATGTGGACATAAATGCTTCCTAATACCGAGGAACAGACTTCTCATAAATGAAAGCATATCTGTTCAACCGATTCAGAGAGAATCTAGCATTCCACTCTTCCTAGATTGATGACCATTTAGATTTCCTCCCAACGACCTAGAGAGAGTCTTCGCTGGAACAACTTCCTCGATGCCCTGCTGGAAATGGACTTTACTGCAGGGTCGAGATCTATTGTGCATTGACTCGTTCATGCTATTTTCAACAACCTGTGAAACACATGGTGACAGATGTGAAAGAAAGCACACATATAATAACACGATACACATTCATTAATCACACACATTAAATCCATCTCATTTATCTAAAAACCGCATGCATCATATCAGTCAAATGGGAGGTCAAATAGGGCAATGAATATAAACATATAGAGATATTAAGCTGCAGGAATATAGGAATGCGTTGCCACATGATACTACTCAATTTTAGATAAAAAGTTTATAATCAAAGAGTTAAAACAACCATTAAAAAAAGAGTAAGGGTATTTAAAAATACATCATGATATTCAAATGATGAGCATATTTTGGGCTCATGAGTGGTATTGAAGGCTCTGGAGGAGGTAGACCACTTGAAGGGAAAAGGTAAAGTCACTCCAGTGAAGGAGACAAATGTAGCCATCTATAAAGGTAAGATCAGTACCCCACCTTTTCTTGTAAGTTTAAGGATTTTTGGAAAGAATTTTCATAAATGTTTATTGGACTCTAGAGCATCGGGTAATGTTATTCCCTTTTCAATATGTAAGAAGTTAGGATTAAATCCTCCCTCGAACAATAAGAAAGTGATCCAGTTGGACAAAACTAAGGTCAATGTTTTAGGAGAACTAAAGAGCATGCATGTGCAGGTTGGATCAAATCCAAGGATCCAAACCTACATAGATATCCAAGTGGCTGACATCTCAGAGACGTATGGCATGCTCCTAAGTTAGGAGCTAATGAAAAGTATTGGGGGATATTTTTCCTTGGATTTCTCTCACATGTGGCTATCCTAGAAGGGGGTAGCAACATAGATAAGGATTGAGAGTGAACCAAGGCTCAAGCATATGATTACAGAATATGATTCTCCAAATGAGGTAGCATATTTTGAGACTGAGATAGGAGTTTACAAGCCAGAGGAAGTCCTGACCTTCTCTGTACTTAGTCCTGAAGATACATTGCCCCTAGAACATAGTGACCCAATGATCGGCATCAACCAACAAGTTCTAATAAGCAAATTGCAACAAGATAGGTTGGTATTAGGAGAAGAAACTGATTTGAGCAGTTTGTTGCTTCCTAATTGGTGTAGGATTCATTATCACAATTATTCAAAGTTAACATGCCTACCATGCCTAGATATCTTAAATCATATTGGCTAGCCTCAACAAATGTGTCAAGAAAAACCTCAAACACCCATCAATGAGTTTTGTTTTAAAGTTAAGGATGCTACCATTCTCACTAGGACTAGCCTTCCTCGGGAGGAAGATTCCTCACAATTTGATCAGGCTCAGGTTCTATGCTCGAACATTCAAGAAGAGATTGGGGTGTCTGAGTTCTTTTCCAATACACCTACCCTAGATACTCTACCAATGCCCAAGGCATTAGTAAAACATGAATTAGATTGCAATCTGATCCAAGAAGTTATCTAGGAAGTAATTCTTGAGAAAGTTGTGAATATAGAAAAGTCTTCAAGTGAGCCTTGCCCCAAGTCAATTTCTGGTGACCAGCAAAGGTTCGAGCCACCACATATCCCAAGTAAGTCATCCCCTATCATCCCTAAAAAGAAAGAACTCCCAGCTAAAGACCAATTGTGGAGTCTTCAATTTCATGGCTCCAAATCCAAGGCAGGAAGTGGACTAGGGATTGAACTAACCAACTCGAAAGGGAAAACTTACTTTGCATCTTACAAGTTGCAGTTTGGTTGCACAAAAAATGTGGCTGAGTATGAAGCACTTTCTCATGGACTTATGTTTGCTCATAAAAATAAGGTTATTTCTCTCATGGTCATGGGGGATTCTAAAGTGATCATAAAATAGGTACGTAGTCAGTATACATGTCATAACAAAATATTGGTTGCGTACAGAAGCAAAGTTTGGAACTTAATTGAAGACTTTGATGATTTTGGGATTACTTTGATCCCTAGAGATGCTAATCAAATTGTATATTCCCTTGTTGTTGTTGCTACCACCTTGGAACCCATGCAAGAATCTAATCTAAAGATATTTTCAGTTGAATTAATTTCAGTCCCAACTGTCCCTGTTAATGTCCAAAATTTTCAGGTATTCGATGACGATCAACATATATTGGCCTTTCTAGCAAGTTCAAATATCTTTGAAAGGTAGATAATAGATGAATCGGAAAGAGATCAGGGAGATTGGGATCCAGAGAATGGTGGTACAAAAGGGATATTGGAGCTAAAGAGCAATAAAATTCCAAAAGGGATGGTAGCTTTAGAGAGAATATTTGATTCTGACCCACAGGCTCTACAGAGGGTGCCCATAGAGAGTGAAGGAGGGAAATATGAATCTATCAATTTGACTCAGGCCCAAAAAGAAATGTTCTTGTAGGGAAAACTTGACCTACAGAAATTAAACAGAAAAAAGTCAAAGTTTTGGAGCAGAACATTGCAGCCATTGCTTGGGGGTATGATGACTTAAAGACCTTTGACACTTCGGTGATCACTCATACTATACCTCTTAAGCCAGAAGCCAAGCCCTTCCATTAGAAACAACACCCGATCAATGCTTTTATTGAGCCCTTGATCCAGAAGGAGGTACAAAAGCTCTTATCTGCAAGAATAATCTTTCCTATTAGACATTCTATGTGGGTGGAAAATTTAGTTCATGTATGCAAGAAAAATGGTGAAATCAGACTATGTGTTGATTTCAGGAATCTAAATAAAGCCTCTAAGAAAGATAATTATCCATTGCCTTCTCTTGATGAAGTGCTACAAAAGGTTAATGGGTCCCAGATGATGTCATTCTTAGATGGCTATTCTGGGTAAAATCAGGTCCTTGTCAATCATGAGGACCGAAATGAAGACAACTTTCACCACCAAATGGGGCACATTTTCCTATCGGAGGATTCTATTTGGTCTTATCAACGCTAGAGCAACCTTTCAACGGGAAATGGACGTAGCCTTCAAAGATTTGATAGGGAAGTGTATAATTATTTATGTGGATGATTTAACCATCTTTTCCAAGAATCGGGAAGACCATGCTGCATATCTGGAAAAGGTTCTCAAGAAGTGCATAAGCTATGGTGTCTCTCTCAATCCAAAAAATTGTGTTTGGAGTATCTAAAGGGAAACTCCTAGGCCACATCATATCAGAAGAAGGGATATCCATAGACCCTGATCGAGTGGAGGCTATCTTGAAATTGACAAGGCCAAACATCAAGAAAGAAATGAGATCCTTCTTCAGAAGGATTAATTTTGTTAGAAAATTTATAACAGGGTTTGTAGAAATTGTCAAACCCCTCAATGAAATGATGAAGAAAGAAGCAAAATTAGAATGGAGCAATGAGGCTAAATATGCTTTCTCACAGATCAAATAGTCAATATCTGAGGCACCTGTGTTGACTAGCCCAGATTATCTAAGGCCTTTTTATATCTATTCTTTCATATCTGACCATTCATGTACAACTGTCTTAACACAACCAAGAGGTGAGGGAGAGGAAAGAACTATTGCCTTCATGAGCTCTCCTTTTAAGAATGTAGAAGTTAGATACCTGCCCCTGGATAAACAAACCTTTGCATTGGTTTGAGCGGTAAAGAAGTTCAGGCACTACATTCTTTGAATTCAAGTAATGGCCATAGTTCTTGATCCAATTGTGAAGTCTCTCCTGATGCAAAGTGAATTGTGAGAGCGAAGAGGAAAGTGGAGGGCTATTCTACAAGAGTTTGACTTAGAGATTCATCTTATGAAACTCGTCTGAGGGCAGAGTTTATCAAAAGAAATGGCAGATGTGGACAAGAATATCATATGTTAGCAGTACACTATCCAGTCATTTACTAAGGATCCCTGGTACACGGACTTGATCTTCTTCCTCCTTAATAACAGATGTCCAGAAGGAATGAATGCTACTCAAAGGAGAGCATTGAGGATGAAGAGTGCTCACTACATGCTTAAAGCGGGATCTATCTACAGAAAGAACTTTCAAGGAATTTACTTGCGTTGTTTTGATCAACAAGAGGCAGAACATGCCTTTTCGAAGTTCCATGGAATACATGGTACAAGGCATGGATCTGTGGATGTTTTGGCTCATCAGATTCTTAGATCAAGATATTATTGGCCTTATGTATTTTGGGATGCACACCAACATGTAAGAACCTGTCATGTATGTCAAACTTCTACACCTAGGGAAAGAAATTTGGCAATGCCTTTGCAACCAATGTATGAGGTAAGGTTGTTTGCTCAATGGGCATTGGAATTTGTCAGTGTCATAATCCCAATTCTTCTATAGGTCATAAGTTCATCTTGACTGCAACTGACTACTGTACATGTTGGACCGAGGCCCAACCCTGCAAAAATAGCACCACAGAGGTGGTTATCAAATTTTTGACTGAGAACATCACCACTAGGTTTGGAGTTCTATTTTTCCTGGTATGTGATAATGGCCCTTCTTTTTCTTTAGTTGAATTCATTCAATGGGCTTATGAATATAAAATTATTTTGAAATATTCATCCAATTACTACCCTCAAGGAAATGGAGTGGTTGATTCCACTAATAAAAACTTGTTGGAAGTAATAAGAAATTTGTTAGAGAACAATCCTAGGGACTGGCACACCCAGTTGAGATTTTCCCTATGGGTAGATTGAACCCGAATCAAAGAAGCTCTAGGAAATTCACCTTTTAAGTTAGTCTATGGCCAAGACCCAGTCTTCCCGATCCATTTACAAATACCTGTTCTTAAGTTTATGCAGGAATTTTATACCAAGAATGATAGGATCAAGGTCAGATTACTTAATTTGCTTAACATAGAGGAACAAAGAGATGTTGCTTTGCAACAATTCTCTAAGCATCAGGTTGTCATCAAATGCTGGTTTGACAAAAGGGCCAAGGTAAAAGCCTTTAGGATATCAGATCTTGTATTATATGGGATAAAGCCAGAGAGAAGAACGGAGATCACAAAAAGTTTGATAGACGATGGTTAGGTCTGTATCAAGTGGTTGAGATACTAGGTGAGAATGCTTTCCATTTAAGTACCTTAATAGGAGAACTTGTTCCATTGCCAATTAATGGTCAGTTTCTCAAGCACTATTTTGGTTCATGAAAGGTCTAATGTTTTAAAAGAATGTATTATACTGTATCATCTATAATTAAGTTTTTGTTTTTGTTTGTTTTTGTTTGTTTTGTTTGTTTTGTTTGTTCTTTTCTTTATCTTTGTTTGTTTTGTTGTGTCTTTTTTCATTGGGGATCTTCATTTCTATCCATCTCCAGATAGGGGGTCATTATAATTTGAATAAGTAAAGAAGGCTTTAGATGCGAAGGCACGTGCTGAAGCTATAGCAAAGAAAAAAGAAATAGATGCTAAGGCACAAGCTGATGCAGTGCTTCAATAACAACAGTTGGATGCCAAGAATAGAGCTAATGAAGTAATCAAGCAGCAACAACAAAGGGAACATGAGCTCAAGACAAAGGAGGAAAATGACAAGCTGGAGATGGTGTAGAAGATACATGAGCTAGAGGAGGAAAAGGCCAAACAAAGAAGAGAAAGAGAGGCCCTTGAGGCCAAATTAAAAATAATTGAAGAGGCCTACAAGAAAAGGGAGGAAGTAGAGCGCCTACAAAAGGAAAAAGATACTGATGAGCCAGTTAAACAGCAAAAAAAAGAGAATGAAGGTTCAGATAGACTTAAGGTTTTAGAAGAAGAAAGAAATAAACTACTTGAGGAGAAGAGGTTGGAGGAAGATAGATTGAAAAGGGAACAAGAAGATAAGAGGATACAAGAGAAAAAAGATAAGGAAGAAGATGAAAAACTTACGAAAGAGAATGTAGAGGAAGAACAACAAAATATACAAGAGTTTGATTCTCAACCTAGGGTTAATATACAATAGCCATTATCCTCAGTAGTAGTATGACTTGGACCTGTCAAAATCCTTTGCCTATTCTATATGCCTTGATCACTTCATGTTTGTATGGTATCTTGTATTGCTGTCCTCTTATGTGTAATTTTTTGTTGTAGCACATTTTGAACACTACTGGTACTACTACCCATACCATCGCCACCAGTGGTAGTACTAGTTGCACTAGGCTCTCCACCATGGGAATTTCCTAGTTGTGATTGTATCTGATCATGAGGATTAGGATTTGAAGCTCTAACAAAATGAATTATTTCAATTGTACTTGTATGCCATTGGTCTACTTTATCATCTCTAAGGCCATATTTATCAACTAGTTTTCTATGCTCTACATTTTTTTCTATCTAAGGGCATTGTCCTTGGAACCCCAAAGGACCACCTTCATAACCCAATTTTTTGGCTATGGTTGTTCCTAAAGTATATGCTTCTTTGTGGCCTCACTTAAACCACCTTAGACATTGCTTTTCTCTTCCCTATCATGATTAGATTCATAATTAGTTTCTTGATCTTTAGGTTCATTGGGATGCTCTATATTCCACAATTTACTAAACTCATGATCTTCTTCATTATCTCCAAAGTCTACAAGAGTTCTTGGCTCACCTAGATCCTTCCTTATAGACCAAAAGGTAGTAATTTTTGATTGTGTCCAATTTTTATCTCTAACTTCCTTATCTAGAGAATCTGGCATGTTTACTGGACTAGATGATTTATCACTTTTTCATAGAAAATGTTGTACCTCCTGATTGTCTTTTAGTGTGATGCTAGAATTTCTATAGAATTTCTACTGACAATCATTTAAAAGAAATACCTTTCTAGCAACACTTTTATCCATTACTATTTTGACCTTGTCCCAAGAATCCTTGTTTCTCAAGTTTTCAAGCAAGGGTTTACTTTGATGTTGAATTGTACTGGTAGAATTCCTATTGGCTAGTGCCATAATCATTGATTTAATGGTGTTACATGGATCATACTGTCGGTGACATATAACATCAAAATATTTTTTTTTGAAAATATCATGTACCACCTTAAATTATTTTCTCTCGAATGTGAACCATCCACATGAAAAAGATAAAGAAGGAAATAATGTCTTCTTCTATTGATTGACAAAGTGTAGTTCATTAGTACTCTACATCTTCCTTACATATTCTAATGAAAAAACCCTTTATGCCACATGTATTGGAAGTTTGTATGGCTCTACTCTTGATCCATAAAATCTTAGCACGGTATATTCTTCCATTAAGTACCAATCAACCAATTCTATTTCTTTTCCTAGTTGAATGTAATTTCTACATGACATAGGCAATCTAGGCATTGGAGTATTTGTAATTGCTTGATACAATGGAGCCAAAAATTAGTCTACAAAAATATTGTACTTCCTTCGAGAATCATGCATCCTTATCTTAGTGGTCCAATCATATATTGGAGCCATTTTCTTTTCCTCAGCATTCATATAGGGATGAAACTGAAGCTTGTTGGTCTGAAACATTCCATTAAATTTGAATAGAAAAAAATAGCACAAGTAGGTTGTGAACTTAAATATCTTAGTGGAATTTGAGTGTGGACCTCCTTTAATCATTAAAAATTATTCATGTATGGATTCTAAAATGTTCTCAATAAATTGATATTTGACAGGTTGAGGTGGAACACCATAATGGATATTATATACCATTTCAAGGAGGCTTGCACCCACTTCCCAATTGCTATCCAGTCTAAGGAAAAATGATAGCATGGAAATAGTATCCTGAACCCATGGTCTAAAAATATCAAAATCATAAGGAAGCTTATGATTACCTTTCAATTTGTTTCTAACTTGTATGTTATCTTGAACTATTTTATTTAGGAAATCTTTTTTCTCCCTTTCACCCACTGCTTCATAATCACTAGCAAGTTTTTCTAGGTCAATGTGGACATTTCCAAATTATTTGGTTGTAAACCCTAACACTTTTCCAAGTTCTTCTGCATTAATGGATAACAATTATTCTCTGTTATCTTTATTAACAATTTCTCTTTTGTTATCATCATAATTGTGGGCACAGATCATGATAAATTCTAGGCAAGGGAAAACCTCATGTAACATCATGTGCCCTAATCCACTTACCCATGGTGCACTAAAACTATTAACTTGCATTTGGTTTCTAGCCTTATTTTCAAATGAAAATCTAAGTTCTGAGGTAAGCCTATCATAGATTTCAAAATCATAAATATCATGGTATTCATCAGTGAAACCTGGGGTTTTAAGCAATCCAACATAATGTATTTTTTATTTGATTTTTCTCTACCTTTCCCAAAAAAATTCTTTGGTCTACTAGTGGTATTGGTGGTAAACATGCTTATACAATGTGAAATTGTGAGTTCCCTCTTAATATCCTTAAATTTTATTAAGTCTCTCAACCCTAAACCCAAACTTCAAAGTTTGACAAAATAATATTTTAAGAAATGATGAAATGTAGTCATAGGAATTATGTCTTTCACTTCCCAAATTTTAATTCTTGAAAATATTGATACTGAAAAGCATCGAGTGGCTTTGTTGGAACCCAAAATCTCCTTGGTGCATTGTAATGAACAATATGAAATCTCCCTGTGTGTCGACTCTCTCACTTAAAAATAAAAATACTTAGCAGTAGAAAGTTCACTTATTTTTTTGAATATTAAAGTGAATGAGATGTCAACGTGTTGTCACCAAACTATACAATTAGTACATTACATTTCCATAATGACACTTAAAAATAAATTATCAAACAAATCCTCAGCTGTTTATCTTTGTAAATCTAATGGTTATAGGGTGATTCTAGAAGTTTGAGTTCGCAAGCCTACCACTTTGTGCATTTCATTCTAGAATACAACTATAACCATCCATCAAATGTTCATCGAACAATTGAGTAATTTATGATATAAATAATAAACATGTATTTTAAAGTTGTTTTAAAAATTTAAACTTGAGTGGTGCTAGGATACACAATCCTAATGGAGTCATCGAGATGAGTCCATGTGTCCATTCCATAGTTCTGCAAGTCACATATAGATCTACTTGAAGCATCTTGCGAACTCGTAAAATCCCTTTAAAGGAAAGATATTGATTGACATCAAGGCCAAGGTGCCAGTAAATTAACATTACAAAGGACTTAATAAAATAACTAATAATACCGAGAACCAAGGGAGCATGTCAATGATAAATTTGAAATCAATAACTTTTCGACAAACCCTAGCAAGAGTGATAACTTTTAGTGTTTTTTGTCAATTTGATGGAAACTTTCTTTTTTCATTTGTATTGCTTTATTTTTAAAATTTGCAAGTAAATATTTCATAAATAGATAATACTTAATCTCTTAAAGGAAAAAATATATGATTTTTCTAATTTTATTAAATATTTCATTCCATTATTTTATTCCATTTACATTACTTTTATAATTTGAATAGACACTATAAACACAAAATAATTCTTTACTGTAAATGAATACTGAAGAATAACACAACCATTTATTTTATTACCACTAAATTACAATGTTACATTATTACACAGATTTTTAAAGACGAGTAGAGCATGCAATCTCTTGTTTTTTATAAATGACACATGTCATTTTACATCATACACAATTGATTCCAAGTTGTTGGGCTGATGGTTGCTTTTGTTGTTGGTGACAATATAAACCATATTCTCAAACCATGGGGCTTGTTGACCATGGTTTAGATCTTGGGATCTTGAATATGGTTCTACATTTAGAATATGCTCAATATGATGCACCAAAACACCCCAAATTGAAACAATTAATTCCAAGCTAGTAGTGGTGGCTATGGGACCTAGACCATATTATAAAATAGGTGAATTTGAGAATCCATAGGGCTTTCCTACCATATTGGGGAAATGGGAGCTATGAAGATACAAAATGTGCCTATCTTGTTTGAGAACTAGAGTCATGCAGAAGATGAGGGGTAGTAAATCTCCTACCACCTTCTGCATGCAACTTCCATGTATTTGGATAGCACACAATGAATCTGAAAGTCCATAGTTCCTCTTCGAGGGCTTCTATCAAAATGGAGTATAAGAATTCACTGGATTTGAATGAAAAAAAGAATAAAATAATTGTTATGCCTTGCATAACCACCCCATCTTTTGCCTTGGTCAAAATGGGTCCCCCTTTGTTTTTTTTGTACTTAGTTGTTTTTGGAACAAAGTTTGGAGTCTAGTTTTTGCCAATACTTTGTTTTTTTTTAATTTCTCTGTTGGAGTCGGAACCGGAGATGAATCGGGTTCTAAAAGTTCTTTCGAGGCTTGTTTTTTTTGGTTCTATCCCGACAGTCTTTTCTTTGCCTTTTTTTTTGCTCTTTGGCGAAAGCAGAGCCGAAGTGGGAATTGGGATGGTTGTTATCAAAATTTGCAAAATCAAATTCAATTCCAATCCTGCCTCCGCTCCCTTTTTAGTATTTGTTTGTCTCGGTTTTTGTGTTTTGTTTTATTAGGTTGGTCTTCTACTTAATTTTTTGTTTTTGTTTTTGTTTTGTTTTTAGTTGTCAGACGCAGAGTTAGAATGGGGATAAGGTTTGGAAATTTTATGATTTTGAGATCCTGTTTCCATTTTAGTTCCAACCCCGTCATTTTTTTTTGTCGTTGACTTTTTGACTGAAGTTGCACTATAGACCAGTGTTCGTTCTCTTACAGTTCTGACTCCACCTTTACTGCGTTTTAATGCATTAATGGTGGTTGCCGACGAAGGTAGAAATTCACATATTTTTCTTTATTAAGGGTTAAAGCTGATCATTATTGTTATTATCACAAGTTTGAGAGCGCGAAGAGCAATAGCAGAGTTTGTTTGAGAAAATTGATCGAGATAGAGAAGGGATATTGTGTGCGAATCGATTCAGAAAGTTAGCGTGGCTTTTGTTTGCATTTGAGGTAGGTCTTTTATCTTTGTTGTTCATTGTTTATTTCCTTGTTGTGTTTTTCATTGTATCTGTTCGCGTGATCAACCATTGTGTTTTAAAGCAATTTTATGATTATCGATGTGATTGAATGAGCAAGTTCTTGTTTTGGCTTGTTTTATTTTGCTTTAATCTTTGTTGTCTTGTTTTATCATGTCGTTTCTTTCTATTTTTGGGCATTGTCGCTTTCACGTCTTAATCGTGATCGTGTCGTGTCGTTTTCGATTTGCAGTAGATTAGATTAGATTAAAGGTTTTTATTATGGCGTGAGTTAGATTAAGAATTTACAGTGAGGTAGATTAGAGATTTTACAGTGAGTTAAAGGTAGATTAGATTTATTGTTTAAATTAGGGTTTTGTCATTTGGGAGAATGGCAGGGTTTTAAACCCATGCTCTGGTTTTATTAAGTTTGTTAGATTAGGGTTTCGTCGGTCTCTGCATTTACTTTAAATAAGATTTAAATAAATGGCTCTAAAATATAATTGTTCCCCACGGTCATATGAGGGTAGAGTTTTTAAGCTCCTTTGCCATTTTATGGCGACCTAGGTTTAATCATGAAGTTATGATGAAAATGAATAAATTTGATGATGTCATGATTAGCATAGGCGGAGGCGAGATTGGAATGGGTATGGGCATAAGCGTTTTGTTTTTACCAAAGTTATCAATTCCATTGGTATCTCGTTTTTGATTCTGAGTTCTAAAAGGTGTTCTTGAAGTATGTGATAATTAGCGGAGGCGGGATTGGAATTGATCTTGAACTTAAGAATTTTGTTTGTAAAGGTTATCAGTTCTATTTTCATCACGTGTCTGGCTCCGCATATATTGGGGAGTCTTTTGTCGAAGTAACGATAACTAAATCGGAGGCGGAGGCAGAATGGAAATAGAATATGAAAATAAGAGAATTCGAAGAAAAACCAAATTCCTTTTTCATTCCGATCCCAATTCCGATAACTTCCCTGACTCTGACTCTAAGCCCATTTGTTACTAGGTGAAGTTCCTATATCGGTTTTTGCTCCGAGTCCACCAGTTTTGTAAAAGCGCTTGTTTTGAGCTTTTGTCTGGTTTCGACTCTGATGTATATGTAACAGGTATGTTTTTAAAATATGTTTTATAATGATTTATTTGAAGGTCTAATTAGAGGTTTGCTTGCAGGAGATTTGAGAGATGTCAGGAATGTCAGGAGAGGCTGCTCAAAGGAATCAACCGGCTGGAACATCAAAGATAGCACCGAAAATCAAGAAGGTGAAACCAGAATAGTTACCTTATACATTAAGGTATGATCATAGGAATCTGGTGGTGAAGGTGAGCAAGGTGGAATCAGACTAGTCAGATATCACAGATACTAATCTAGGCCAGTATAGTTTTGAAGAATTACATGAAGAGACCTTTGCAGAAAGGGCAAACTTGACAAGGAGAACTCAAAGGATTGTTGACTCCGGTCTTGCACATATCACTATGTTTCCTTTGTCAGTTCAGTGTCCAGAGTTGATATGTACAGTGGCCAATACTTATAATCCAGCTACAAGATTATGCATGGATTCACAGAATAATGTGATTATAGATCTCACTCCGCAGATTTTCCAAAGTATATTTAATGTTCCTGATCCCAAGAATTTAGTGTAGTTAACTGAGGATGAGGCATTGGAGAAATACAGTAAGCATAAAGACTCCAATAAGTCTCATTTAAACAAAAGATGGTTAAGCACCGAGAAGAAGTCTTTAAGCAAATTGGCAGACTGGCCAAAGAGGGCAAACTTCAAGAAGGAGATATCTGATTTGATATTGATGTTGTCCAGAGTGTTTGGGAAGAGGGATGCCTTCCATTTCAAGGAATGGATGTTTCATTTTATTCAAGTGATCTTTCAGGGTGATTATCAATTTGATTGGTCAATGATTGTTTCTGATGCCATACATGATCAGCTCACAAGGGTCAAACAGACCAAATCTTTCTTCATGACTTCATATTTGGTCTATGTTGCGACAAGAATGGGGATTTTCCCAGGATTAAACAGAGTAGGTATAATGGGAGTCTTGGATGGACAAAGGAAGGTGTGGGAACACTATGATCAATTATCCCTTTAGGTTGCTGAGACTCACTTCAGGAGAGTCAATGATGCCTTTTTATATGTGGTTATCAACCAGTTGAGTGGAGATGCAAGATACAGGTTAAGCCAAGAAGCTATGGCATTCATTTCTGAATGGGGAAGTTGGTACATCCAATACCCCAAATTTACATACTTCGGATTGTTTGGGTTTGAAGGTCATCCCCATTTACTTCCATGATGCTGCAACAATAGAATAGTGCTTATGGAATTTGTATATCAAGCCATTGGAGTTAATGCTAGATTTGGGATGAAGCACAAGACAGGATGCCATAAGTTTCCTATGACACTGGGGGAATATGGCTAACACTTGAAGGCAGCTAAGGTGGTTTGTAATGAGTTGATACAATTAAAATTGGGATTGTATACAGCTCGTAGGTATTTTGATCCAAAGAAGAAGATGTATGCTTTATTACCTTCAGTGTTTACTAGACATTTTAATTTGTTGGAGGATTTTTGGTGTGATAGGCAGGATGAATATGACTTAAGGAAGAAGAATTATGAGAGGTTACCAGTCTCACTTATGGTAGAGCTGGGTATTAAAGATAATGTTCCTGACACTTTGGTGGATGATGGAATTGTATTAGATCCCTCATATGAAGCTTTGAAGATTGACACCAAAAACTTAGTTCCAATAGGCTAGAATGAGGAAGAAACTATTGATATTAAGAAACTGGGAAGAATAGTCTTGGATAGAAGTGTGCAATGGTTGATGATGAGAACTCAAGCTCCTCAGGGACCAATCCTCAAGAAAGGTAAAGGGTATAAGAGGATTAAAAGAAAGGCACCTTCCAAGGAACCCTTAGAATTCTTTCCTCCTGATATTGAAGAAACAAAATTGGAGGTAGTTGATGAAGAAGAAGAGACACCCGAGGGAGATGTTCCAATTGAATCTGCTGTTCCTACGCCCGCATTGGGTGAGTCATCTGCACAAGCCCCACTCACAAGAAAGAAAAGTAAAGAAGTTCAAGGAGTACTTTATGCCATGGCCGAAGCTACTAAAGGAAAAGAAGTGGAGGAAGAATTGGTAGAAATTGAGACAAACTCGGATGAAACTCTATCAAAGAAGAACTTGCAAGAAAATGTACCTCTAGATTATACTGTTGAGTAGATTCTTACACAGGAAGAACAATGGAAACAATTTGAATATGCTACTAGAGAATCTGATGCAAGGGCTGCTGCGGAGAAACAAAAGGAAATGGAGGCAAAGTTACAAGTTGATGCTCTACTTCAACAGTAGCAATCAAAGGTAAAAGAAGTTGAAACAAGACAACGACTGATACAATGGAGGAGCAAATGAGGCAACGAGAGCATGAGATCAAGGTCAAGTCAGAAAATGACAAGCTGAAATTGATATAGAAGATCCATGATCTCAAGGAGGAGAAAGCAAGAAATCGAAGGGAAAAGGAAGCCCTAGTTGCTAGATTGAAGCTTGCAGAGGAGGCTCGATAGAAAGAACAAGAAGCTAAAGCTCTAAGAAAAGAAAAAGAGGCTAAAGAGCTAGTAAAGGAACAACAAGCTGAGGAAGAAAGGGAAAAGGTAGAGAAACTCATAGTCTTGGAAATGGAAAGGATAGAAAAGGAAGAAACTGAAAGGAAGCAAAAAGAAGAAGAGGCTGAAGTTGCAAAACTTAAAGCTTTAGAGGCAGAACGGTTGGAAAGAGAGGCCTTAGAGAAAGAAAAGTTAGAGAAGGATCAAATGGAAGAGGAGAGATTGAGAAAGGAAGAAGAAGACAGGAAAATACAGGAACAAAGAGATAGAGAAGAGGCTGAGAAGTTGGTGCAGATGCATGTGTTGTAGGAGCAACAAGAAAAGGCAAAGGTTGATTCTCAATCTGAGGTAGATATTCAGCCATCCTCTACCGTTGCTGCTTCCTCTTCCATAATGATGACTCCTAGTGCTCCTACATGGTTGAAATTAGATTTGCAGAAGAGAGCTAGAACACCTCCTCAACCTCTTAATTGGGAGGACATGATGGAGGAGATTGAACAGGAAAGGCCTAAGAAGAGGGCTAAAGTTTTGCATTCTACCAGACTCACAGATAAAGGGAAGATAGTTGCTGAATGTGCCATGCCTATGATTGAAAAGGAGGTAGGGGATATGCAACTCATAGACTATCAAGTGAGTACGGTTAACTTGGGAAGACCCACTAGAAATCAACAAATGAATCTGATTGATGTGGTGGCTTCAACGACAAAATCAAGGATGATTAAGGAAAAACAAAAGAAAGATGAGCTTAAGGCTCAATTGGATCAGTTACATTCATTCTTGAAGAGTGTCTCCTCTCTAAGGTCACAACAGGTTGCAGCAATTGAGACTCCTATTTTGCTAAGCAAAAAGGAGGTTGATGATTTGGTGCAGGTTAGAGGTAAGGCGGAGATGGTTGACAAATGGATAGACAAAGTGAACCGGGAGGTAGGTGAGGTTTTGGAAAAAGGATTTGTAACTTATAAGGAGGCGGAAGGAGTAATAAAAGAGATGCATCAATATATTGAGGCATCCGAGAAGTTAGAAGAAGAGTACAAAGGGTATAGTGAAAAGTTAGAGAAGATAAATACATTGCCTCTAACTACTCTTCTAGAAGAATCTATACTCGAAGATGATAATAAAGGTTTTGTAGAAAAGACTTCTCGTATCCTTAAGTTTAGGACTGGCTTTTTGAGCAAGCATAAGGATGAAATTCAAGAAGCAGTTAATAATTTAACTGAGCAGTTGGAGGAGTTGGAAGCGGTTATGGCTATAATAGTAGATGTGAATGTAATGACTAAAGATGGCATACTGTTAAGTCAGGTTAGAGAGAAATGGAAAGAAAGATTCCAAGGACTCATGCAGGAGAAAGATGATGGAGAAGACTTAGTGATAGATCGGCTTGTAGAAGTCAAGGAAGAAATAAAAGCTGCAGGGAGAGAGTTGGTCAAGGTAAAAAGCATGAAAGAATTTGCTGCAGTTGAGTTGGATCGCATCAAATTTGAAGATGACTGGATTGATGGGCCAGATATGGATATGCTACAACAATTCTTCACCAGTTATGATGAGTTCATAGCAGATCCAGCTTCACATGCATAAAATCTTGCATGCATGATATTCTTCTTCCATGCATGACGCATGATGATCTTCTTCCTTGCATGTTGCATGCATGCGGCACTGACAGTCTTAAGGATGCATGATCTTCTTTTCTTCTATTTCTATCTTCTATTGTTAGATCAAACTGAATGTATAATGTAAGAACTCAAGATCAAAGTTGATCTGAGTTTCCAAGAAAGTTGATTGTTCCTAAAAAGGTGGAAAGCCTAAGATAGAAGTAAAGTTCGAACTTCTTTTTGTATTCTATAAATACTAGATGGGTATTACATTGTAAGGGTTGGCTAATTGAGAATTGGATTGGCTTACCTAGTGCTAAGAGATAGGATTTTATAGAGCTTTTTTTTTGTAGAGATACATTGTACCAGATCTTGTTTCCAGTTAATAGAATTGCAGGTTTACGAAATATGGAGTTTGCATTGGATTGTGTTGTTTGATAAGGTTAATGAGTTATAATCCACCTGAATGCCAGTGATTGTGCTAAAGCATGATAGTTTCTTATGTGGTGAAAGTCATTAGAAGAAACCAGGTTTAAAGATTATCTTGTTAAATTGTCATTGAATTAAATTTATTGAAGTCTGTTGATCTATAGTTTGAATGATGAATGAGTATGTGTTGTTTTGAAATTTTGGAAATACTTGTGATAGGCGAATAGAGGAATTGAATTAAGCACCTAAGATGTATACGATGGTACAGTTATACTGTGGGTTGTGTCATGCTATGGTTTTGTGATCGGTTAAGAAAAAATTCATTGTTAAAAGTATATGTCTGGATATTAGATAAATTTAATTTATACTTACTGATTTACCCCCTGGATCTATCTTTTTCTTTTTATTTTAAACCCATTGATTTACAGGAACTATGTTGATAAAGAGAGTCATAGCTTGAATCCTTTGTTACCAGCACAGGCCCCTTGAATATTACAGTTGCATGAACCAACTAAGTGACATTAGAAAGTTGAGAACCAACTACCAGGACCTTGGGAGTTAGGCCACTACATGTAGTCTTTCTTTTTTAGGAGAAATAGAGTAGAAATATTATGTTTTAATGTTGTTTGTGTCATTTTAACCATCAACAATAATTATGTGGGTGTACTCTCTATGAAAGCACTTATCTCCATCAGAGCTCCTCATCCTAGTTCAAAACTTGTCTTAGAAGCTAGGTCAACCAGATCAACTTCTTTCCAATTCCACCCATTCTAAACTTGAAAGAAATTGGTCTTTTACTCTATAACTACATAACTGGAGACAAGAGAATTTAGAGTATCCCTAATAATGCCACATCATCTTCTTCCTTATTAACCTTGCAAAATGAAAATCCTTATGACAATTCAGAACATTGCACTCAATAGTAAACCCTTTAGCCTTCTATGAATTATTTCAGTTGTGCTCACTATCCCTATTTATGGGCCACCAATACCACTACCTTCCTGATCCCTGTTTACTCGTGAGTCATGTCAGGGTGGGTATAATGATAATTACAAAAACCAAAAAACCAACTTAAATTTTAATCATGTAACTTATTACATTTACAATGTTTATTTTGATTGACGTTTGGCTACATGCAAATTGTACCTCAAGCTAACAAGCTATCAAAATTTCCACTCAAATGATATGAAAGCATTACAAATCTTGTTTCAATTGATCATTGGATTAATGATATCATTATCTATAGTACATCATGTAGTTTTCAATATCAAGCTATCTGATCAATCGCTTTGGATGTACACATGGAATTAATCTGTGGTACCGCAACCATACTTTCTTCAAAGAAAGAAAATTTGGTAGATATGCGCAAATCGATTAAAAATATGTAAATCAATAAAAAGAAAGCACATGCCACATGTCATACTTTTTTCCATTTTCAATATCAAGTTATCAAATCAGACATTTTGCTTGCTTCGGATTAGAAGTGCAACCTAATTTTGAATATTTTAAAGATTTCCTAGGTACATATGACATTAATCCATAGTACTTCATACACATTTTCTTCAATGAAAGACTATCTAGCGGATATGTGGAAATCAATAAAAAGATTGAGAATTAAATGGAAGGTAGAGTACTTTGAGGTATTGAAAAAAGAGAATTAAATGGCTTGTTGTACCTTAATCATTATCAATGTTCACCAATAAGTCACAATAAATTTTTCTCACTTATGATCAGAAGTATATGATCAAATCAAAAATTTTGCTCACTTCAGATGTACATATGACATTAATTCGTGGTACCGCAACCACATTTTCTTCAATGAAAGACAATCTGGCAGATATGCAAAAATTGATAAAAAAGATTGAGAATTAAATGGTAGGTAGAGTACTTTGAAGCATTAAAAAGAGAGAATTAAATGACTTGTTGTAGCTTCATCATTATCAATGTACACTAATGAGTCATAATAATTTTTTCTCACTTATGATTAGAACTATATATTGATAATTACTATTAGTTTTTAAATCCACATTTTTATATTGAACAAAGCAAAAAGGATTTACAAGAATGGAGCCACAAAAATTATTTTAATTTAAATAGCCGAAGATTGAAGTACACACTAAATAGACAACCTAGCCAAAAAGCCACTAACCGTGAATTTTTTTTTTCACAAAATATTTATTACAAGAGTTGTAAAATAAAATATAGACACAATTCATTTCTACAAAAATCTGTAATAGTAGCAGAGGCCCTCAACCGGGTGTTTGAGTAGAAGGTGAATAGAATTTAACAAAGTAACAATAAAGAAGAAAAGGAAATCAACCAAATCCTTCCTCCAAAACCCCAGACTCTTTAATGATTCATTTTTCATATCACACATCAAAACACACCTCATATTAACCAAGGCAAGAGCCTGCACTGTAGAAGCATGCAATTCCACTTTGTGAAAGATTCCAACAATAGGTGCTAACCCACTTTCAAAATTGTAATGCTCCAGTGACAACTCCAACAAAGAAATAGAGTAAATAAAAGGATACAAATAACGTATTGCTAGCATCTTCACCAAATCTTTATCAAGTAGAATGTCCATGTAATTGTACAAGAAAGCCAAATCTACCTCAGAAAGTAGAGCACGAGGGTTGTTTTGAAGCCATTCCATACCAACAATTATTCTTATAGCATCGTCAGCCTACACACAAGGAATTGTACAAACCTTACCCAACTTTCATTTATTGTATGCATCGTTGTTTCTTTTCTCCTAAAAATATTTAGGTAGGATGGCATGCCATGAAGACTCCATATCATAGTTAAATTGAGAATAGAGAAGAAAGAAAGAAAAGCCAATTACCAAATATATTATAAATGATATGAAGAACATCAAGTTGGTGAAGTATATATAGAATAAAGACATTAAATACTCAACACTTGAACATTTAATTCACCACTTGATGTGATAATATTATTTTGAAAAAATGAGTCATGACTTTAAGTGATTTAAAAAATGTCAACCATTGATATTTTAAAATCTATCATTTCTGGCATTATTCCGAAAGTTTGAATTCAAATTCTAGTGCTTCAGACATTTTTTTCCGAAATGTAACTACAGTCATCCATCTTGCGATAATTGTTGATCTTTGATGAAATTGGCACTGACAATTGATTCCTTTTAGAACATTAACCATGAGTTGAAGCTCGATCCCACCGAGGACAGATGTCACAACCCCACATTATTGAAGAAAAGTAATGACATCACCTTCTCAACAATGCGGTTGTGCGAGAGCCGCTCGATTATTAATTGTCGATCTCAACTGTTAATTTTTGTGAGAAAATATTTTTCACTTGACTTTGATACTCCACAAAACCAGTAATCACCTAGGTCAAGGGGCCAATCACCACAATGACTCCAAAGGCTTAATCATAACTTAAGCGACCTTCAACTGCCAGTAGCCACTCAACTATAAAATATTATTTTGGGTGTCATGACTTTAAGTGATTTAATAAGTTATAAAATGTGAACCATTGATTTTTGGAAATCTAACGGTTCTAGTGTAATTCCAGAGGTGTGAATTCACAAGTCTAGTGCTTCAGACATTTTCTTCCAGAATGTAACTACAACCGTCCATCAAAAATTTATCAAATGGTCGTGGGTTATATTGATTTGTATTGACATTTGACTTCAAACATAATGAATATGTTGACACTTGTCCCCATTCCAGACACTTTATAAAGGAATTTGGATGTGTGGAAAATTTGTCCTGAAATAGAATAATATGTAGCATTTGATATTTTCGCCACCCACACTATGATTTATTATTGGCATACTAGTTTATTTCACCAATGAATTTTTTTATTGGTTTGAGATTATGTTTAATTTTCCAATGGTTTTTTTTATTCATTTAAAAATAGGTTTAATTTTCCAATGAAAATATTTTTTTGGTTTGAAAACATTTTTGAATCACCAACAAAAATATTTTATTTGTTTGATTAGAGGTTTAATTCGCCAATAGAAATATTTTGTTGGTTAAAAAACATGTTTAATTCACCAATGGAAATATTTTATTGGTTTGAAAGTAGGTTTTAATTGACAATGAAAATATTTTATTGGTTTTAAAAAATTGCAATTCGCCAAGATTTTCCACCAATTTCTAGTGATTACAAAAGATTCACCAATTGAGATTATTTTCTTTTCGTGAAAAATGAAAAACAAAAATCACCAATAAAATTAATATTTTTTCGAGAAGTATACAAGATTTGCCAAGATTTTACACCTTCACCGAGTGGGGGGTTCTTAAAGTTATCCCTGCTCTGGTACATTCTCTGAGATGATATCTTCATACTCTACCAAAAATTTAGATACTTCTCCTTCTGCAGTGGGATTTTTCATCCTCGAATTGCGACCAATCCTTGGAATCAATGCAAAAAACAGGTTCTCATGTCTCAGTCCATCCAAAAGTTTTCATCCATCTACCAAACATAGTCTGGAAAAGCCACAAAATTTAGTCTTCTCCTCTTCCTCCAAAGGTATCAAATTGATTATCCTTCCATTTGATGTGACAATATAATTATTTCTTCTTCCATCATGAATGGATTTCTTATCATATTACCATGGTCTTCCTAATAGTAAATTACATGCATCCATAGACATAATATAACACAATACTTCATCCCTATATGATCCATTATGAAATTTCACCAAACATTGTTCATTCACCAATATCTTATGATCATCTTGAATCCATTCCATCCTATAATGGTTTGTATGTTTCAACCTCTTCAAATTCAACTTGGTTACCATCTCCTCTAAAACTAGATTATTAGTACTACCCTATCAATGATAACTTTACATACCTTTCCTTTGGGCTTACATCTATTCTGAATAGACTTTTCCTCTACAGTGGTTCCTTAGTTACTTTTTCATGCATTAAAGATCTCCTCATCACCAATGATTCACCTTTCTCTAGTTTCCTGCCTAAATTAGGGAATCCAACATGTTCTTCCTCCACATATGTTGCTCTTCTGGTATTTTCAAATTTATTTCTGGTACTTCCTTGATGACACTCGAATGCTCTATGTCCTTCACCTCCACACTTGAAATGGGTTTCTCTGAATCATCTTCTCTTATATCTTTATTCATCTCTCTGGTATCCATCATTGTGATAAGAATTATGACCTCCTTTGTAGTATGACTTAGTATTCTTTTCTTTGCTCCATATATGGTCTTCTTTCTCTGGACTAGGTTCCACTTCTTTTCCTTTGTTCAAACTTTTTTTTCAACTTCTCTTCCACTTTAATGCAAACTGGTATGCTTCTTTGACAAATGTCATTTTTACTAGGCTCAACTCTTCTTAAATGTTTGTTCTTAGTACATTGATATATCTGGCAACCTTCTCTTTGCTTGCTTCACTATGACCAGCTCTATTATCATATTGTATAATTCTTTAGTGTACTCCTTTACAGATCTCTCCTTTTGTCTTAGGTTCTACAAACTCTTCCACAATTCAAGTTCATAATTTGCTGGTATGAATTGATTCTTCAACTTTGTCACCATTTTATTCCATTTGATGATTTCTTCTTTGCCTCTTCTACTTTGATCCAATTGAAATTCTTTCCACCATAATGTAGCATGACCTTTCATTTTTTTTCGTAAATCTAACTCTTTTCAAATCTTCAATTTCTTCATATTCAAAGTATTCTTCCATCTCATTTATCCAATCAATCAATTCTTTAGGATTCAAATTTCCCATGTAATTTTCAATTTCAACTCTAGGTCGCTTGCTAATATTTGAGATCACTTTCAAAATCTTGGCTTGATCTAATTCATCTTCTTCTTCATCTAGGGTTTCTGCAATTTGATTCACATGTTCTGCTTCATCATCACTTTCATCATTTTGCCTTGGGTTTAGGCCTCACCTACGATCTTGTTCAACATCATCTAACCTAACTTGCATCTTGCACATCATCTCTAGCAGTTAATCCATTCTTCTAGAAACATTTACCATAGCAGGTGCTCTCCTTGGTGATATATCTCCCCTCAAATCGGTGCAACTGCTTCAATTTGGTGATCTAGCTACAAGGGTTTCAACTGCCTCCCAATTGATGATCAATTGAAAATAAATGCAGTCTTCCTCAGTTTGGCAATCTATTCACCTCGAGGAATGCCTTCAAGAATTGAATGATTTCTCTTATACTACTTGGTGTAGTCATAGTAGGAGGGTTCTAGAATAAAGAGTCTGAACCATGCAACAATGTGTCAACACATTGGAAATAACACAAAAATTGTTATGCAAACATGAAATATCATTGAATTCATAATATTACATGAAATATATGCCTCATGGGCAAATATCCAAGGCTCACAGGCCTGCCATAGGGGCTTTCAACTATACAATTGGCCAACAAGCCTTATTACATTCCCCCAAAGGGTTTATGCAAAAGTATATGGAATCTACCTAATCATGAATTACTACCTGATCTAGAATTGATGATCTACAATTAATTATAATGCTTATAAATATGCTTCTCAAACCCCAATATAGGTCCATGTCCGCCACAAGGGTTAATAACTCGATGAATGATTAAATATGAATGCCAGCCTCAAGGTATGAAGAATTAACCACATGCGAGAAGATATGACTTGTGGATCTCAAAGATAGGTCCCAACAAACCCAAGATTCTTGTATGATGTTCCATTAAGTTTTGCGTGATCTGGAATAGGTCTACATTAAGAAATCTGAACTAGGTTGGCCCCAAATGCTCTAACAAGTAACATAGTAAAATTTTGAGTGATAATTTTCAATAGACAACTGCAAATGATGTGAAATTTGGATATGTGATAGATGTCAATGTGTAGATGCTATATCCTACTCCATAAGCTGAGAAACAATTATGTGGTAAAATGTGGAATGAACTACTGAAACTGCTATTGAATCTAATGCAATAAAATAATTGTTTTTGGTTGATACAGGATTGCTTTGCAACCAAGGATGCTCCTGCATCAATTTGGAGGATGGTATGAATGTGGTGAGCACCAAGACTAGAAGTAAGGGTAAGGGGAGGCTTGTGATGGTGGAGGATTTTTTTGTAGGTCTAAATTTCCTTCAATTTGAGGCTCTTTTCCCTATCCCTTCCTTGGGTGTTGCTAACATCTCATGCCCTCCTACCTCATCCATTAGCAAGGTAGCATATATTATTAAAATATTGTCTAGGAAGACAAGTGACATGAATAATTTCTTTTTAGTTAACTGCAACATCTAAAAGTGGTTATTCCTACTGTAAATAAATATAATCAATATTAAGACCTCTCTCTTGGTGAATAAGCTTGGTGGAGACATTTTGATCCCATGGGAAGAAGATAAGATCAATTGAGAAAGTTGGAGGTTACGATTGAGATTCATAGGATTAAGGAAATGAAGTCCAAACATGAAGAAAAATAGTTTATTTGAGAAAGATGTTTAGGACATCAAGATCAACTTAAAAGAGGCTTCTTGATATTAGTAGAACTACCATAGAAAATTAGTGCTAATAATATGAATATTCTCCAAGAGTGATTTAGATCCCAATCTTCAAGGAAGGTTAACCCTAGTACTAGGACCCAAGGTCAAGGGGCCAAGAAGATGACAAATTAGGGTGTGAAATAAAAAAAATTGTAGAGGAATCTTCCAAATTTAAAAAGAGGAATAAGAGGCTTGAGTGGCCTTGAACTAGTTCCAATTTCTTCATTGTTTGTTAGTTTTTTGTCCTACAACTATTTTGTTACTAACTTTTTTAGGAATTATTGCCTAATTTTATTTCTTTTATAACTTCCAAAAGAAGAAACACTGCCTTGGTTATCCAAGTGATTTAATGAGGATAATCCCCCATATTGACTTACAATTTGTTGATAGTCTTTTAGAGTAGTGCAAATATGAGAAAAAGAATTATATTTCACTAATTGTATTTATCCCTTATTTTTGGTTGCAGGTTTCCAATAAACACTCGTTGTACATGATGGGTCTAGTTATTATATAGTTTTATGATTTTTTTATGCATAATCATAGACATTTGTAGACACTTATCTAATACATTTTCCTACACTTTATTATCTTTTATGCTCATTATACAAACCTGAACCTGATTTGAAGTATAGCGAAATATGGTTATAATGTGATAGTTATTATATAATTGATGTGTAGATATGTATGAATTGCAATGAATATTTTTGCTTAATCTATGGTTATTAGTATTGTGTAGTTTTTCTATGAACTAACTCTTTGCAGCCAAGGAGCCAAAGGAGGTAGACTGTAGCTTACAACAACTGGGAGGCACAACCCATAGCTAAAGGAGTCTCTAGACAATGATACATGGGAGGCTATAGAATAATTTGAGCACAAAAATTATAGAAATGATACTAATTCTTGTTGTAGCAGAGTCATAGTTCCATTTGGACTCTTCTTCCCTTTTTCAAATATGGTTTTAGTTGATTGAAATTTATCACTCTGTTATGTAGGGAGTGGTAATTTATGATTTCAGTTTAGAGTCCTTAATTTATAATTTCAGTTTAGAGTCCTTATTTCAATAAACTCCCCCATGCCTATATGTATGGTTTTATGGTTGAGGCATAGGTTAAGTTGGTTAATTATCTAGTAGAAAATATAGCAAAAGATACTTTCAGTTTAAATTCTTGTTTTTAGATAGACAATGTCCAGGATTTCATGAATAAGATATCTCAACAAAATCTTAAATTATGATATTTTGAGTTATGCAATGAATGGTTTTCATTATTGTCATGATTACATTAATTTGAGGAGCTATATATGGGTTAAATTCAGTGGAGACAGTCACTTTAGCAAGTGCTACTCAAGGTAATTGTTCCCCACTTTATCTTATGTACATTTATCTTTTTTATAGCAGTTACTTCATGAATGTTTGTTATCTTAATTAGATTCCTTACCATTATGAATGAATTTATAAAAAATATTGTTTTACATTCATGCTTTAGTTTTCTTCAAATTTTTGTACCCCAGAGTGTAAGTTTAGTTAAACAATACTGGTTAATTTTAGGATTTATTTCTTGATAGTGAGCTAGTCATAGTCTTGTGTAGTAGGAACCCGTAGCAATAGTACCAACATTACTTCTTTTCTTGTTATACATTCTTGTGATTTATCAGCAAATGTAAACTGATATGCTAGGATGATTTAGTTATTCTTGAGTCTTTGGAAGCACATACAGTGCTAGCATCATCACAAGCCTATGTTAGCCCTGGTTAATAATTTAATGGTCTATTCAAGGGTTTAGTGGCTGTTCAGTTAGGTTTTCCTCTAAATTGTGTCTTTTCCATCAAGTCTACTGAACATTAGTAGGGGCTCTACATTTTTGGTGTCATTTCCAGGGATGGTGCTACTTTCATCTATTATTTTCAAGATTTCATAGTTTGAAATTTTCTTTCAATATTAGGACAATTAAGTTGTATTTCTTCAATACCAGAATATTTTACTAACATTGTGTAGGATACATTGCTATACAAAGTCACACATATTGTATGCAGAGGCAGAGAGACACTTTGGGAAGATTTCTCCCCTCAAATCGACAAGCTTGAGTAGACATTGGTGACCACAGTGATCAAAGTGAGGGTATTCCTGATGAAGAACTTTCCCTTTCACCAATATCTAATAAAAACACTAAGGAGACCTTCCAAACCATGGTTGATGCAACAATGGATGATCCACCAGAATATGTGAATTTTGAATTTCCAATTGCCAACCAAGAAAGGGCTACTGTCCTGAAAAATATACCTCCTTCAGCATTGCCTATTTTCTATGGTTTGGTAACTAAGGATCGAGACACATTTTTGTTCAAGTTTGATGTCCTATGTAGGAACTATGACTACACAACTGATTCTCATAGGCTCAAGCTATTTCTTGCAACTTTAAAGGATGTTTCCATGAGATGGTTTATGGGACTGGGTAGAGATGTTGTTTCAGATTGGAACACTATGAAAAAAAAGTTCCTGGAAAAGTACTAGGACTATTGTGTAGGAGTTGATAAAATAAGAGATGACATTTACAGGATGACATAGAAAGAGGATGAACCATTGGAGCATTATATAGAGAGGTTCCACTTCTACTTGAAGAAGAACCCACAAAGTAGACTCTCAAAAGAATCCTTGAAACTGGTGTTTTTGAGAGGAGTCAATGATGATTGCATGGATTCCCTTAACCTTATTGGGTTAGGGGGGATGTGTCTCAATTACCCTTTGAAGAAATCTACAAGGTTTGTATAATCTACTCAAGGAATTTTACCAAAAGAACAAGGGGGGATAGAGAATCTTCGATTGGAAAGACACCCAATGGGGTTTCCAAAGTGGAATTGAGTAATCTACTCTCCAACATGAAATAAGATATTATAATTCATCTAGCTACTCAATTATACACTCTACATATGTAGAAAAAACAAGAAGAGGTTGAGACAATACTTACTAAATACTACCCCAATTGTAGACAAAGAAAATCCAACTACAAATATAAAAGGGTGGCTAGTATCACAAATGAGAAACAAGAGAAACCAAATTTTCAAACACTAGAGGATGAAGATGGACAACTAT
The DNA here is from genome assembly GCA_007115665.2 of Sequoiadendron giganteum. Taxonomy (NCBI): domain Eukaryota; kingdom Viridiplantae; phylum Streptophyta; class Pinopsida; order Cupressales; family Cupressaceae; genus Sequoiadendron; species Sequoiadendron giganteum. The sequence continues at coordinate 408,340,385 of CM021106.1, forward strand.
TCTACATTGCACAAAGAAGGAAATGAAAACCAAGACAAGGTATGCCACAAGACCCTTTAAATTTTAATACACCATTTTTAGTTGGTAATCATAATTTCTCTAGTTTGAACCCCTAGCATTGGCCAAATCAATAAAACCAATGGAAAAAACCTCAACAATGGAAAAACCCTTAGCAAAAATAGAACAAGAAACAACCAAATGTATGGCCACAACAAAATTTCCAAGGCTCTAATTACAACTCTCAATGGCTAGTGCAACAGAATTAATGGAAGTCACAATGGAAAAAGGGCCAATAGTGGAAGCACCAAAATATGAACTACCAAAAAAATTTGCTACCTTCTCAACCACAACAACATGCCATCATTCCCAATCCATCAAACCCAACATCTCAATGACCAATAGCACCTCAATTACTTGCCCAACCTACACCTAACCCTAATAACAAGTCTATCCAATAGGCATACACTAATGAGGCTATTCAATACCCTACTTATGGGGTAGAGGTGAGTGATTTTCACCTCAAGTTAGGGAAAACACTAGTTTGGCCTTCATCCCTTCAAATTACTGAGATGGTGGATGAGAAATCCACTGCAGAAAAGCTTTAGACAAATCACCTTTGGCACCTTAGTCAAATCAGGTCAACTAAACTATTTCAAGTCTAGAACCTCCAATCCCTAAGCTTTTAGCCATTCCAATTTATTAGAACCAAGCTGAGACAGAACTATTAAGCCAGCTTAAGGATGTAAGTATCAAAATTGTCCTCGTTCATGCTATTAAGGATATCCCAATTTACACCAAGATAGTAAGATACCTTTGTCTTAAAAATCCAAAGAGAAAGAGGAAGGACTCTCAAACATTTCATGTCCTAGGGAACATTGCTAACATTATGCTAGGGAATATAACTGTCCCTAAATATACAGACATTGGAAGTTTATTAGTGGATGTTAAGATAAATGGAATCCTTATCAAGAACACTTTTATTGATTTAAGGGTAACCATTAATGTCACAACTAAGGATACAATACAACTACTGCACCTAGTAAACCTTAGACCTACACCTACTATTTTATAGTTGGCACATAGGTCAATAGTGAAACTTGAGGGGATCATTAAGGACTTAGTCATAGCATTAGATTCATGGGAGTATCCTATAGATTTCATAGTCTTGCAGTCAAAGGCCAACCTTGTAGGATATCCACTTATTTTAGGTAGACCAGGGTTAGCAAAAATTGATGCATTTGTAGGTTGTAGGTCTAGGAACATGATAATATCAAATGGAACTATGAATAAGAAATTGATCCTCTATCCACCAACCCAACCTCATGAGAATCTAGAGCAGACTATATGGCCTACCTTGGATGAAGAAGACCAATAATCCCTACAAACTCTCATGACTATTCAACACGACCCCCTTGTTGACAAATCAAGATGAGGATGATTTAATCGACCACATCATACAAAAATAACTATGGTAGGAACCTACAACAACAAGATTATCTTTCATGTCTAGAAGATCCACTGCAAAACATTATACCTACAAATTCATCAAAAGAAGTATCCCAACTTTTGCATTCTCTATTTCCACAACAATGTGTCCCAAGCATTAGTGGAATTGAACTTTCATTTGTACAATCAACATCCAAGACATTATAAATCATGCCAGATAAACTGCTTAATGTTAACAATGGCTTAACTAAGGAACAATAGAATTACCTGAACACTGTGTTGTAGGAACACACAACATCCTTTGCATGGGACTACCATGAAATGAAGGGGATTGATCCAGACCTATGCATGCATAGGATCTACAAACATTGTGGTTTCAAATCAATTAGGTAACCCCAAAGAATGATGAATCCTACCTTAAGAGAAATATTTAAAACTGAGCTACAAAAATTACTTGATGCAAGCTTCATTTACCCTATTTATGATAGTCAATGGGTGTCACCTCTAGTTATTGTTCCCAATAAAGGGGGGAAATTGAGAGTATGTGTAGACTATAGGGAGTCAAATACAACTAGTAGAAAAGATCACTTTCCACTACCTTTCATTAACCAAGTGCTTGATTCCTTAGTAGGTAAAAAGTACTTCTCCTTTCTAGATGGATTTAGTGGCTATAACTAGATAAAGATAGCTCCAAAGGACCAAGATAAGAAAAAAATTGCATGCCCTTGGGGCACATATGCCTATTATGCTCTTCCCTTTGGACTATGTAATGCCCTAGCCACTTTCCAAAGGGAAGTGCTAAGTATTTTCTTATATTATGCTCATGAATCCATGGAAATCTTCATGGATGATTTCACCACCTATGGAGAAACATATGAATAAGCACTCAACAATCTAGAGAACATTTTGAAAATGTGTCAAGAACACAATTTATCCCCGATTCATGAGAAATTCTTCATGATGATAACCCAAGTGATTGTTCTTGGACATTTTATATCAAGTGAAGGAATTTAGGTGGATCCCAAAAAGATTGAGATAATCTCCACACTTCTTGTGCCACAAAAACAAAGAGATGTATGAAGTTTTATAATACCTACGAGCTACTATGGAAGATTCATTTAGGACTTCAACAAAATTGAAACACCTCTATTTTTACTCACCAATGATATAGAATTTGAATGGACCATAGAATTTTATCACTCTTTTGAAGAACTTAAGATGTAGCCCTGAAAAAAGCACCTATCTAGAGAGGGCCTAACTAATAATAGTCCCAATTTCACCAACATCTAATAATAAGGAATATATTTTAGTTTGTACATATTATATAACAAAGTGGGTTGAAATCAAGGCATTAAAATTTTCTAGAGATGAGAATGTAGCTAAATTATTGTATGAAGACATCTTTACTAGGTATGGAGTACCTAGAGACATTGTGACTGATCAAGGTCCTCAGTTCACTTCAAAACTCATTTCTAAATTGGTTAAGGAATATGAAATCGGGCATAGAAAATCAACACCTTATCACCCCCAAGCCAATGGGCAAGTGGAGGTTACAAATAGAGAGATTGAGAGTATTCTAACCAAAATAATGCAGATTCACAGAAAAGACTAGGCATCTAGACTACTTGAGGTACTATGTGCCTATATGACAACATGGAAAACAACTACAAGTTTTACACCTTATGAGTTGGTGTATGGTAAAACATCAGTTCTTACAATTTATTTTGAATACAAGACACTTAGAAGAGTAGTTGAACTAGATATGGAGTTGACAACAAAAAAAAAGGAGAGGCTACACAATCTAAATGGGCTATATGAAATCAAAATGGAGGCCATGCATCACACAAAGATAATTCAAAAATAGAGGACGAAATGGCATGATCAATTTATAAAGACTAAAGAATTCAATTTGAGTGACTGGGCTTTATTATATGATTCCAGATATAAAGATTATAAGGGGAAACTACAATCTAGATGGTTGGTACCATATTAAATACATCAGGTTTGTCCAAATGGATCTGTCAAATTGCAAACCAAAGATGCAGTTAGATTTTCACTATTAGTCAATGGCCACAGACTAAAAATATACAAGAAGCCAATATAGAAATATGATTTCCTTCTTTCTCTAATGCAACAATATGGTCCAAGTAGTGATTATGATATATACATATTGGTGCAGGAGCACTCCAAAGTACATCTAGGAGAGTTAACTGGAAAGGTCAAGAGTTAGCAACTTGTTTTAGTTGTTTTGGATCAAATGTAGCAAACTCCTTCTAACTCTTTGTATTTGTGCCTTAGAGGCATTTGAGAACAAGTATTATGTTATTCAAGGTCATGTTGACCATTTGTTAGTTTGGAATTTGGCTACAAGGATGACTTAGGACCTTGTAGACCCTCCTAGGTGATAGTTTTCTTTAAAATTTTGAAAACAAGGCCTATGGAAAGCCACAAGCAGCCATGGAATAGTTAGGTTCGATCTTGAATAAATTGGAGAGCCTATTTATGGTGTGCTTCGACTTGAGAGCAAGGTTGGAAGCTTTTGTATTGCTTAAGATTTCATGAATACAAAGGAGGATAGTGATAGAATTGAGTAGAATTCTATGTTTGCTTTAAATTTGTGTGATTAGGAGCAATCATGGCTCTGTAGATTTTTATTAAATGTAGTGTAGCTATGGTAGAAGCTTTGTGTTGCAGGAAATAGCTTGTGTGTTCAATTTGTAGGTGTTACTGTGTATTTAGTTTGTTTGTTTTAAGTTGTTGACCTGACAGTCAGTTTGCAAAGGATGGAGTTCTAATTACTTTCCCACTGTACTTGTGTACAGCCCTTGGGAACTATGATTAGGCTCCATTTCCATATATAAGTTAGGGTTAGGAGTGGTTAAGAGTCCAAGGATCATGGAGAAAGTCTTCTCCTAAGCGATCTTGACAGTGCTCGGCTAGGAAAGATAGGAAGTGCAAAGCACTTGGTTTGCAGGGGTGACCTTCCCCTTTCAAATCACATGGTGGAAAGGTAGATAGGATCCTTGCAAAGGCTTGGTATTAAGGAGGAGACTTCATTAGTCCATCCGAATGGAGAACAAGCTAACAGTCCATTAAGTGGTCTGGAAATGGCCTAAAAGAGGCCTAAATTGCAAAATGGAGGGTTATGACAGTGTATGGTCAGGTGAAGATGAAGACCTCCAGAATCTTTGAGGGATGGGCATAAGGACCAAGAAACCAAAGAAAAATTTTTGTGCTCTTTGGAGAGTTTAGGAGAGTTATCCCATTTCCTTAGAGTAAAAGACCTATTTGGGAAGCCTAGAACTAGGGAACCAAAACCCTAGATGAGGGTTTGGTGAAAGCGATGGACAAAGGAAGCAAGGTGGAGTTTTCAGAGCTAAGTTAGGATGGTGTGAACCTATAGAAACCATCCCCACACCCCTACAAAGAACAAATTGAGAGTTGGGAGTAATTATCCTTTAGGGAAGATTAAGGGCTAAGGGAAGAATAGGAGCATTGCACCAAGGGAGACTTGGTAGATTGGAAGTGAGGTGATAGTAGGGCTGGCCAGTAGAACTAGGGGCACCTAAACATGAGGTAGGTCCTAAAGGTTAAGGTGGAGGAGACACCAAGGAGATCTTGCAAACAAATATCCAGAGCATGGAATAGTGATTGTTCCATCCAACCCTACCCTATCACATATTACCATAAGATTACAACTCAACAAAAAATACTATTGGTTCTCACAGTGACTCAATAGATGAGCTACACAACTCACCTCCTAGGAGAACTCAATTATAATTCCTTATCCACCTTCACGTGCACACACTACATAGATTCCACAATCAACAATCCTTTTCAAGATCGCTCCATGATGCAGTAGGTGCCTATAGCATCATGAGTAAAAGTTGTAACAGTTCAAATCAAGACCTATTATTGAAGGTACTCATAGTAATTACTTGTAAAAATTCAAAAAATTGCACCACTTTAATTTATTTCATCCACATTCATTCCACATTTTCTGCACATGCAGCCACAAGCTTGTCATATCAATACATGCAGCTTAACCACTCTATTCCACGTCGTCTACCTCAATTTTCATACGTTTGAACAATCACTCCATCTTCCATGAACTGTACATTTTGCAGCCTTTATTACGCATGCCCCAAACTATCATTTCCTTCATCAATTATAGCAATTAACCAACATAAAATCAAAATTAAGCTGCAAACACACTTGGAACAACTTCACATGCATGGGGTTATGTTCATCTCAAACAACAGGTACACATACTAATTTTCCATAATTATCATAGATTTCCAATGCTCTCAATATGTCCTCGCATTTTATTTTATATGCTTTATACTCATTAATCTTATTTCCATAAATTGTCATCATTCTCTTTGCCTTATCAAGTACATTGAAGTGTGGCCACTTCAAGATTTTAGTAGGGGGGGAAATAGTATAATATTTCAGGGTTTTCAAATTTCACCACCACAAGAGACAAACACACAATGCCTTTTTTCCCTTTTTTTTCCCTTCTTGTTGTTTGCCCCTAATTCCAAGTCACTTTCTAAGCTAATTTATCCAATTTAAGCTAAACCAACTGAAATAGAGGGAGAAGAAAAAGTAGTTGAAGTTATAGTTGAAGAAGTACATGCAAGTATAGCAAATATAAAGGGTTGGTGGTGTAAGAGCTGAATATTAGCTCAATACCCAAGACCACCTACAAAAATAATGAAAACCTTCCACAAGAGGATATGAAAGAATATGAACTTGCTTGATTAAGACCTATCAAACTGATGAGGTATGAAGTATGATAAAGTATGATACAAATGAGTACAAGAACCTTTATTATATATGCAAGGTTGAGATTTAGGATGTAATATTATGTTTACATGTGTCTTAATCTTAAGACATGTAACAACTAACTAACTACCTACAAGATGATGCTAGATAAGATAAGACTTCTAGAAAACACAACTCATCCTTCTAGAAGGAATCTTATATCCTAAGAAAACATGTGAATAGGGTTCAAGGCCCCATTATAACCTATAACCTAGTGAATGCAGCCTAGGAATTAATTAAATGCCTAAGTAAACCTATGCAAGTGAAATTAAATAATTAATTACACCAACACCCCCCATAAGTGCAACTTAGGGAGAAGAATACAATGAAAATGATGATGCAATGATGGGTCCTAGCTGCATGGCAATTTTAGGTACCCATGTACAAATGAAAATGTAATCTCTTACAAATGGAGAAAATGAGAAAACCCAATGGGACAAAAACCCTCTCCAAAAAAGAGATATAATGCAAATAAAATTAAATCATGTGAGGAAGGA